>JAWZYU010000184.1:0-408999 GCA_038380435.1 Ryuthela nishihirai | reverse complement strand
GGGCAGTTCACCTTTCGACAGTTTCAATTGGGGAGACTGGGCAGTTCACCTTTCGACAGTTTCAATTGGGGAGATTGGGCAGTTCACCTTTCGACAGTTTCAATTGGGGAGACTGGGCAGTTCACCTTTCGACAGTTTCAATTGGGGAGATTGGGCAGTTCACCTTTCGACAGTTTCAATTGGGGAGATTGGGCAGTTCACCTTTCGACAGTTTCAATTGGGGAGACTGGGCAGTTCACCTTTCGACAGTTTCAATTGGGGAGACTGGGCAGTTCACCTTTCGACAGTTTCAATTGGGGAGATTGGGCAGTTCACCTTTCGACAGTTTCAATTGGGGAGATTGGGCAGTTCACCTTTCGACAGTTTCAATTGGGGAGACTGGGCAGTTCACCTTTCGACAGTTTCAATTGGGGAGACTGGGCAGTTCACCTTTCGACAGTTTCAATTGGGGAGACTGGGCAGTTCACCTTTCGACAGTTTCAATTGGGGAGACTGGGCAGTTCACCTTTCGACAGTTTCAATTGGGGAGACTGGGCAGTTCACCTTTCGACAGTTTCAATTGGGGAGACTGGGCAGTTCACCTTTCGACAGTTTCAATTGGGGAGACTGGGCAGTTCACCTTTCGACAGTTTCAATTGGGGAGACTGGGCAGTTCACCTTTCGACAGTTTCAATTGGGGAGACTGGGCAGTTCACCTTTCGACAGTTTCAATTGGGGAGATTGGGCAGTTCACCTTTCGACAGTTTCAGTTGGGGAGACTGGGCAGTTCACCTTTCGACAGTTTCAATTGGGGAGATTGGGCAGTTCACCTTTCGACAGTTTCAATTGGGGAGATTGGGCAGTTCACCTTTCGACAGTTTCAATTGGGGAGATTGGGCAGTTCACCTTTCGACAGTTTCAATTGGGGAGATTGGGCAGTTCACCTTTCGACAGTTTCAATTGGGGAGATTGGGCAGTTCACCTTTCGACAGTTTCAATTGGGGAGATTGGGCAGTTCACCTTTCGACAGTTTCAATTGGGGAGATTGGGCAGTTCACCTTTCGACAGTTTCAATTGGGGAGATTGGGCAGTTCACCTTTCGACAGTTTCAACTGGGGAGACTGGGCAGTTCACCTTTCGACAGTTTCAATTGGGGAGACTGGGCAGTTCACCTTTCGACAGTTTCAATTGGGGAGATTGGGCAGTTCACCTTTCGACAGTTTCAATTGGGGAGATTGGGCAGTTCACCTTTCGACAGTTTCAATTGGGGAGATTGGGCAGTTCACCTTTCGACAGTTTCAATTGGGGAGACTGGGCAGTTCACCTTTCGACAGTTTCAATTGGGGAGATTGGGCAGTTCACCTTTCGACAGTTTCAATTGGGGAGACTGGGCAGTTCACCTTTCGACAGTTTCAATTGGGGAGATTGGGCAGTTCACCTTTCGACAGTTTCAATTGGGGAGATTGGGCAGTTCACCTTTCGACAGTTTCAATTGGGGAGACTGGGCAGTTCACCTTTCGACAGTTTCAATTGGGGAGACTGGGCAGTTCACCTTTCGACAGTTTCAATTGGGGAGACTGGGCAGTTCACCTTTCGACAGTTTCAATTGGGGAGACTGGGCAGTTCACCTTTCGACAGTTTCAATTGGGGAGACTGGGCAGTTCACCTTTCGACAGTTTCAATTGGGGAGATTGGGCAGTTCACCTTTCGACAGTTTCAATTGGGGAGACTGGGCAGTTCACCTTTCGACAGTTTCAGTTGGGGAGACTGGGCAGTTCACCTTTCGACAGTTTCAGTTGGGGAGACTGGGCAGTTCACCTTTCGACAGTTTCAATTGGGGAGATTGGGCAGTTCACCTTTCGACAGTTTCAATTGGGGAGACTGGGCAGTTCACCTTTCGACAGTTTCAATTGGGGAGACTGGGCAGTTCACCTTTCGACAGTTTCAATTGGGGAGACTGGGCAGTTCACCTTTCGACAGTTTCAATTGGGGAGACTGGGCAGTTCACCTTTCGACAGTTTCAATTGGGGAGACTGGGCAGTTCACCTTTCGACAGTTTCAATTGGGGAGACTGGGCAGTTCACCTTTCGACAGTTTCAATTGGGGAGACTGGGCAGTTCACCTTTCGACAGTTTCAATTGGGGAGACTGGGCAGTTCACCTTTCGACAGTTTCAATTGGGGAGACTGGGCAGTTCACCTTTCGACAGTTTCAATTGGGGAGACTGGGCAGTTCACCTTTCGACAGTTTCAATTGGGGAGACTGGGCAGTTCACCTTTCGACAGTTTCAATTGGGGAGACTGGGCAGTTCACCTTTCGACAGTTTCAATTGGGGAGACTGGGCAGTTCACCTTTCGACAGTTTCAATTGGGGAGACTGGGCAGTTCACCTTTCGACAGTTTCAATTGGGGAGACTGGGCAGTTCACCTTTCGACAGTTTCAATTGGGGAGACTGGGCAGTTCACCTTTCGACAGTTTCAATTGGGGAGACTGGGCAGTTCACCTTTCGACAGTTTCAATTGGGGAGACTGGGCAGTTCACCTTTCGACAGTTTCAATTGGGGAGATTGGGCAGTTCACCTTTCGACAGTTTCAATTGGGGAGATTGGGCAGTTCACCTTTCGACAGTTTCAATTGGGGAGACTGGGCAGTTCACCTTTCGACAGTTTCAATTGGGGAGACTGGGCAGTTCACCTTTCGACAGTTTCAATTGGGGAGATTGGGCAGTTCACCTTTCGACAGTTTCAATTGGGGAGACTGGGCAGTTCACCTTTCGACAGTTTCAATTGGGGAGACTGGGCAGTTCACCTTTCGACAGTTTCAATTGGGGAGACTGGGCAGTTCACCTTTCGACAGTTTCAATTGGGGAGACTGGGCAGTTCACCTTTCGACAGTTTCAATTGGGGAGACTGGGCAGTTCACCTTTCGACAGTTTCAATTGGGGAGACTGGGCAGTTCACCTTTCGACAGATTCAGTTGGGGAGACTGGGCAGTTCACCTTTCGACAGTTTCAATTGGGGAGACTGGGCAGTTCACCTTTCGACAGTTTCAATTGGGGAGACTGGGCAGTTCACCTTTCGACAGTTTCAATTGGGGAGACTGGGCAGTTCACCTTTCGACAGATTCAGTTGGGGAGACTGGGCAGTTCACCTTTCGACAGTTTCAATTGGGGAGACTGGGCAGTTCACCTTTCGACAGTTTCAATTGGGGAGACTGGGCAGTTCACCTTTCGACAGTTTCAGTTGGGGAGACTGGGCAGTTCACCTTTCGACAGTTTCAATTGGGGAGACTGGGCAGTTCACCTTTCGACAGATTCAGTTGGGGAGACTGGGCAGTTCACCTTTCGACAGTTTCAATTGGGGAGACTGGGCAGTTCACCTTTCGACAGTTTCAATTGGGGAGACTGGGCAGTTCACCTTTCGACAGTTTCAATTGGGGAGACTGGGCAGTTCACCTTTCGACAGTTTCAATTGGGGAGACTGGGCAGTTCACCTTTCGACAGTTTCAACTGGGGAGACTGGGCAGTTCACCTTTCGACAGTTTCAATTGGGGAGACTGGGCAGTTCACCTTTCGACAGTTTCAATTGGGGAGACTGGGCAGTTCACCTTTCGACAGTTTCAGTTGGGGAGACTGGGCAGTTCACCTTTCGACAGTTTCAATTGGGGAGACTGGGCAGTTCACCTTTCGACAGATTCAGTTGGGGAGACTGGGCAGTTCACCTTTCGACAGTTTCAATTGGGGAGACTGGGCAGTTCACCTTTCGACAGTTTCAATTGGGGAGACTGGGCAGTTCACCTTTCGACAGTTTCAATTGGGGAGACTGGGCAGTTCACCTTTCGACAGATTCAGTTGGGGAGACTGGGCAGTTCACCTTTCGACAGTTTCAATTGGGGAGACTGGGCAGTTCACCTTTCGACAGTTTCAATTGGGGAGACTGGGCAGTTCACCTTTCGACAGTTTCAATTGGGGAGACTGGGCAGTTCACCTTTCGACAGTTTCAATTGGGGAGACTGGGCAGTTCACCTTTCGACAGATTCAGTTGGGGAGACTGGGCAGTTCACCTTTCGACAGTTTCAATTGGGGAGACTGGGCAGTTCACCTTTCGACAGTTTCAATTGGGGAGACTGGGCAGTTCACCTTTCGACAGTTTCAATTGGGGAGACTGGGCAGTTCACCTTTCGACAGATTCAGTTGGGGAGACTGGGCAGTTCACCTTTCGACAGTTTCAATTGGGGAGACTGGGCAGTTCACCTTTCGACAGTTTCAATTGGGGAGACTGGGCAGTTCACCTTTCGACAGTTTCAATTGGGGAGACTGGGCAGTTCACCTTTCGACAGTTTCAATTGGGGAGACTGGGCAGTTCACCTTTCGACAGATTCAGTTGGGGAGACTGGGCAGTTCACCTTTCGACAGTTTCAATTGGGGAGACTGGGCAGTTCACCTTTCGACAGTTTCAATTGGGGAGACTGGGCAGTTCACCTTTCGACAGTTTCAATTGGGGAGACTGGGCAGTTCACCTTTCGACAGTTTCAATTGGGGAGACTGGGCAGTTCACCTTTCGACAGTTTCATCAGATCTTCAGTTGATGTCGTCAAGTCGTTGACCTGTGATCAATGAGAACTGCTCAAGGGTCAACAGGGTCAGCATTATCTCCCCAATTGCGCTACTGGGAGATTATGGGGAGACTGCGAGATTGCGCATTTGACACTTGGCATAAGGTTGCTAACATTTCATTTTGCAAAGAAAGGAAATGAGTTAAATTTTTCTTTTCTTGTTTTTTTTTCCAGAGTGTAAATTTATGTAAAAATTCGATGTGTCATCACTTGCGATGCCATTTTTTAAAAATAATTCGTTCTGTTATTTGAAAAAAAATTATTTCTAATGATACGTTCTAAGTGAAATATAGGCTTAAATTGTAGTCAAGGTTCAATGCAATCAAACTTAACAAATAATGAATTGAGATTATTTGAACACATTGTGGTGATACAATGTAAAAAATGATACAAAAACTGTGTAGATTTCTCAGCATTTCAGTTTTATGCAACTGTTTCACGTACTGCTACATGTATGAAAGCGCTTTCAGGCTAGAGGGAAAAGCGTTGGTTGGCAAAATAGAGGTTAGCCACAGATGAAGGAGAGGACAGGTAAGTAGCACCCGTAGATTCCATGGTTACACTGAAACGACTGCAGCGCCTCTTTCGGTCACGCTCCGAATTTCCAGAGAGACTAAGTTTGATTGTATTAAACCTTGACTGTCTCTCTGGAAATTCGGAGCGTGACCGAAAGAGGCGCTGCAGTCGTTTCAGTGTAACCATGGAATCTACGGGTGCTACTTACCTGTCCTCTCCTTCATCTGTGGCTAACCTCTATTTTGCCAACCAACGCTTTTCCCTCTAGCCTGAAAGCGCTTTCATACATGAAGCAGTATGAAACAGTTGCATAAAACTGAAATGCTGGGAAATCTACACTGAGTCAACTTGGATGCACGCGACGAGACGTGTCTTATTTCGTGCCTTGTTGCGCAACACAATTTCACGTGCGAACCAGATCTTATAACTTGTAAAGTTCACTTTCGTTTATGATTTGCCATGAAAGGACATTTTTACCCGCCAAAAATACAGGAAGGACATTATTTCAGAAGACAGGACAGTTGGTCACCCTACTTTGGCATTTTCTTTAGATACCAGGTTGATAGATTGATAGGTAATTAACCTATGAGAATTACTAAAACGTCAGTTGCGCAGTCTCATAGGCTCTCCATAGTCTCCCCAGTTGCTGCTCATGTTTATCAGTCGGCATAATAATGCAGATAGAAGAAGTCGCCCTCTTCTTCTTGGGATGGGGATGGCTCAGTTCACGTAACGTTCTCGCAACGTTTCTTGCATCGTTCTCGCAATCTGCAGTTCTCAGGTTCGAGTCCCACCTGTGCTTTGACATTTATCTCCTTTAAATCTCTGTCCGAAAGGGGATATTGGCTTGTAAAGGCCACCGTCCGTCTGATGGGGCGTTGAGGCGTGACTCCTTGGGCAGGAGAGCCATACAGTGGAGTCGGATTTTACGCGGTTGTTATGTTCTAAAGTCAGCGCGTAAGACGAAAATCGCGTATAGTCAAAATTACCCTTGAAAGTACCTTAAATGGCCCATATAAAATAAAATAAATACCCCCCTCAAGCAGCTGCTTGCCATAGAGGTCTGACAGGAGCCTGCCAGTTTATATGCCATAGTAGAAGGTCTGAGAGGATGGCAGGACCTCAGCAGAAAAACGACACATACACCCATGCCTTATCCGGGGCTCGAATCCAGATCCTGTAGATCAGTAGCCAAGCGTGCTAACCACTCGGCCACGGGACGGCTAAGTGGCCCATATAGTACAGTATAAATGAATTTGTGTATGCAACCCTATACAGTAATATGTATTGCATAATGTATATAGTAATGTACAGTATATAATAAAGAGTACATATGCAAAATATAATTTTACTGTAATTTTAATTACATAGGAGAGAGGTGGAAGAATAAGCTTGTGTTGTTTTACCCCTAAGCGACAATTTTTTTCCACACAATGGGCTAAATGGCCAGGTCACAACGACTATGAGGGCTCATAGAAGATTGGGGGAGAGGACTTACTATCCAGAGTGTTGTTTAACGTATACAAGATATGGACTCTCCCGCACTCGGAGCGACGGTTTAACATTTCATCCGACGGACGGTGCCTTTCTAAGTCCATCGGGGTCTTCTACTGACCGAGGGCAGGGCGAGGATTTTTGAGGAGATAAATCTCAAAGCTGGCCCAGATGGAACTCGAACCTGGGAACTTCAGATTATGAGCCTGGTGCGCTACCGACTGAGCCACCACTGACCAATGAAAGAATAAAAAAGAAAAATAGTAAACCTAGACATTCTTACTAGTTTGCGACGAATATGACAATGATGATGCGATGACGATTAGTGATGACGATAATGATTAATACAGTGCCCTATATAGGAACGGAAGAGATTTTTGTTCTTGTCTTTTAGAGCACAGGGATTTGCAGCACTGTAGAGCAAGCCCGACTCTATTAAATGCCCACTGGCATTGCCACAAAACAACGCAGCGACACGGTCTTTAGCTGCTTTGAAACCAGGGACTTGTCTTTCTAATTTCGAAATGTAGCTGCGGGTTGGGTTGTTTTACCTCTGAGTGGCACTTTTTTGCACACCATGGGCTAAATGGCCAGGTCACATGGACCTCGAAGGCTCAGAAGGTTGGGGGAGGGGACCCACTGGAACAGCTGTTGGGAGACAGATGGTAGCCTCCCGTCCCGTCAAGGCCATCCAGCGTGTTCTTTAACGTGCACAGGGTATGGCTCTCCCGCACACGAGGCCACGGCTTAACGTCCCATCCGACGGACGGCGGCCTTTCCAAGCCCATCGGTGTCCCCTACTGACCGTGGGCAGGGCGGGGAATTTTGCAGAGATAAATATCAACGCTGACCCAGATGGGACTCGAACCTGGGAACTACACATTACGAGCCTGGCGCGCTACCGACTGAGCTACCCCCGCCCCACGCGCTGGATGACTTAACGGGAGGCTTCCATTTGTCTCCTAGCAGCTGTCCAGTGAATCCCCTTTCCCCAACTTTCTCTGAGTATCTAGGCGTCCTTGTGACCTGGCCATTTAGCCCATTGTGTGCAAAAAGTGCTGTTCAGTGCTAAAACAGCACAGCCTTTTCTACGTGTTGCCAGATCTCGTAAGGAGAATAAACAACTGTTGCAAGCTGTGTGGAACGATGTTGCCAGATGCATTCAGTGGTTCGACAGCAGAGATCTTGTAGACGTGACATTAATGAAGAGTTTTATTAGGAAATGAGTTTCGCTTGAATGCACAGCATCTATTCGAGTCTCACGCCGAAACTCAATTCAGTAGTTGGTTGCAAATATTTGGACTCTATCAGCCTGCTTGTGTGTGCACTCCAGACTTTCAATACAAAAGAGTAATGCGGAGAAAACACTTTGCAGTTGTAGCATTTCTTCGCATGTTTGAAGTACGAATTGATGACTTTCTGAATGGAGAATGATTTTATATCTTTTTTTTTCCCAAACATTTGTAATAGTTGATATATTTCAGTTCAGGAGTTTTCGAAATAAGCATCGTTCGTGTAAATCGATGACAAGACGGAGCAGGAGTTATGTAATGGGGTAGGCAATAATATTATTTCTGATTAATCGGGGGTAGTCCCAGCTGGGTCAGCGTTGAGATTTATCTCCGCAAAATTCCCCGCCCTGCCACGGTCACTAGGGGACACCTATGGGCTTGAAAAGGCTGCCGTCCGTCGGATGGGACGTTAAGTCGTGGCCCCGTGTGTGGGAGAGAGCCATACCCTGTGCACGTTAAAGAACACGCTGGATGGCCTTGACGGGAGGCTACCATCTGTCTCCCAACAGCTGTTCCAGTGGGTCCCCTCCCCCAACCTTCTCTGAGCCTTCGGGGTCCATGTGACCTGGCCATTTAGCCCATGGTGTGCAAAAAAGTGCCGCGCAGAGGTAAAACAACCCAACCCAACTGATTAATCGGGAGATAGGTAAAAAATTCTCTTGAAATTAAAAAAAGAACTAGAGGCAAAGGGAATAAGTCGTATCGAATATTATTATGACAATTTGCAGGCCTTGATATAGGAGAGAATAAGAGGGGGGTGGGGGGGGGGAGCAAGTCACCAAAGTGCTGGAACCAAAAAAAAAAAGAAAAAAAAAAGCTAAGAGACTGGGCTATTGCAGCATAATACTTTCTCTTCCATTTCAGAGGTGTTTAAAAAGTTTCTTGAAAAATGAACAAGTTTTACAATATTTGCCTCCATTACTCTTATTAGCATTCTGAAAGGTGGGGAGGGATCTGAGGGGACGGCCCCCTTGCCCCTCCAGGTCCGTCCTTGGTAACGTGTAAGAATCTAAATTTTCATTTATAGAAATCGTTCACTTTCATCACTTTCTCTTTAATCTCACTTAATCTCAAGAAAAATTTACTTGAGGGTGAAAAGGGATTTCTTTAAATCCCCCTGAGGGGTGAACGCATTACTATGTCTGAAATTACAACTTTTTTATGATTAATTAAACTCCATGCAATGTAAAAATGTAGTGGTACAAACTGCTGCCTTAATACCATAAGGGGGCGGGGGTGGCTCAGTCGGTAGCTCGCCAGGCTCGTAATCTGTAGTTCCCAGGTTCGAGTCCCAGCTGGGTCAGCGTTGAGATTTATCTCCGCAAAATCCCCGCCCTGCCCACGGTCAGTAGGGGACACCGATGGGCTTGGAAAGGCCACCGTCCGTCGGATGGGACGTTAAGCCGTGGCTCCGTGTGCGGGAGAGCCATACCCTGTGCACGTTAAAGAACACGCTGGATGGCCTTGACGGGAGGCTACCATCTGGTCTCCCAACAGCTGTTCCAGTGGGTCCCCTCCCCCAACCTTCTCTGAGCCTTCGGGGTCCATGTGACCTGGCCGTTTAGCCCACGGTGTGCAAAAAAGTGCCGCTCAGAGGTAAAACAACCCAACCCAACCCTAATACCATAGGAGAAATAAAAATTGAACAATTGTGCTTTTCAACTTTAGGAAAAATGCAGATGAAATAATCATTGTTTTACAGCTATAGAGCTATACATTGTATATATATATAAGTGTAGTTGGAGCAGCAGTTTCTTTGCAACCATAAGAAAAGTGTAGGTGTAACCATCGAGAAAATGTAGGCTTTGGAACACTCTCTTTAAAACAGTAGACCAGTGGTTCTCAACCTTTTATGCTTCACCTACCCCTGGAAATGCGTATATAACTGGCGTAACCCTTATGCAAATAGATAAAATTATAGTTATAGTATAATAATGCTAACTTAGCGACTTTGTTATAAGATCTAGCAACTTTTGAGCTCTCATGGCGTACCGCAAAAAAGTTTTCCCCGTACCCCACATTGAGAACCCCAGCAGTAGACAAAGTGTAGGTGAGCAAACCACACTTTTTCACCTTCTTAAAAAAATGGAAGTCCGCTTTGAAACTTCTAACAGCCTCTTCGTGTCAATTCTGAGAATAACTTTGGGTTGGGTTGGGTTGTTTTATCTCTGAGCGGCACTTTTTTGCACACCATGGGCTAAATAGCCAGGTCACATGGACCCCGAAGGCTCAGAAAAGGTTGGGGGAGGGGACCCACTGGAACAGCTGTTGGGAGACAGATGGTAGCCTCCCGTCAAGGCCATCCAGCATGTTCTTTAACGTGCATAGGGTATGGCTCTCCCGCACACGGGGCCACGGCTTAACGCCCCATCCGACGGACGACGGCCTTTCCAAGCCCATCGGTGTACCCTACTGACCGTGGGCAGGGCGGGGAATTTTGCGGAGATAAATCTTAACGCTGACCCAGCTGGGACTCGAACCTGGAAACTACAGATTACGAGCCTTGCGCGCTACCGACTGAGCCACCCCCCACCCCCAAAGAGAATAACTTTGAACGTGGCTGCAAGAAAGGGCCTTATACTCGTATTTGCTTATGTTCTTATTGTTTACCAGGACACGATAAATAATGCGTAAGTCGTTCTTTTGCTCTATCTTCAGAACGCGAGGGCCTACAGTTGCGAGTTAAGTGTCAGATGAAAGATCACACGAGGACCGTCGGAAAAGTACTTCGAATTATGCCCCCCACCATTCTCCCTTCCCAAAAAAAGGGACGCAAAGTTTTCGAGGCCGACTTTAACGAGTTATATCTGAAATTAAAACTTGTGACGTCTACAATCTCATGTGCTATCACCACAAAAAAGGGAGAGTAGAATGTGTCGATGTTTATGAGTCATATATCAAATGAGGTTTTGAAGGTTTTAATGACCTAGAAAATATATAAATAAATTTAAAAAATTCAAAAATATTTATCTTACTATATGCATTTAAAAAGTAGAAAATGAAACTAAAACAACGATGATTCAATCAGTCACCGAGTTCGTATTCACTTGAAAGGAAGAGAGAACGCCGATTTATCTACTCAACAAGATTGCCAGCGCTCTAGCTTCTTTTGAAGTGAATACGAATCCACTGATTGCACCATCGATATGCTTTAGTTAAATTTTTTGCTTTTTGAGGAGAATCTTTTTAATATTTAAATTTATTTTTTAAATGACACTTAATTTTGTGGGGTGGGTGTGTGATGAATATTTTTTATCTCTTTGTTTCAAAACATTTCACAGTTCAGCCTTCACAACTTCCCTTAGAATTAAAATAACTTCATGAACTTTTACTTCAATTAAAGACGAATGTTTGTTCAAGTGTTCTCTATCTCAGCAAATTAAATTTATTAATAAGATTCTGCAAAATATTTTATTTTTACTTAAGTTATTTAGATAACTTGATTCAGAGAATTTTTTAGAAATACTTTCACTCACTCAGAAGTATTTATTCCTGTAATCATCAGAGAAATAATCATCAGTCCATTTCGATAGTTTCAAAAACAATTCCACGTAATTACCTCAATTAATTCAATTTATCAATCTCAACATTATGGGAGGGGGGGTTGGCTCAATCACGTTTGCCACCTGATGTTCATTAGGCTCTAGCCTTCACTGTCATTACCGCCTCAAGCAGCTGCTTGCCACAGAGGTCTGACAGGAGCCTGTCAGTTTATATGCCATAGTAGAAGATCTGAGAGGTTGGCAGGACCTCAGCAGAAAAACGACACAAACATCCATGCCTTACCCGGGGCTTGAACCCAGGTCCCTTAGATCAGTAGCCAAGCGTGCTAACCACTCGGCCATGGGACGGTTTCACTGTCATTGCAATCAGATTTATTGATTGGCTGCCATTTGTCTTACAACTTCTCCAGTGGATCTCCTCCACCTACCCAATAAACACTGAGATTTTTGTGACATGGCCATTTACTCCATTCGTGCAAAAAAGTTGCTCTGAGGTAAAAGCTGAGGTACTCCATTCAACTTTTTTACTCCATTCGAGCAAAAAAGTTGCTCTGAGGTTCGTCACCAGAACGTTTTTTCAAAAAATTCTGATACGAACAAAATAATTATCACAAACAATTTCAATTGTTGTCGGTACCTATTCGTAACAGAAATCCTTTAGTTTTAATGCAAAGACTGTGAAAAAGTAATTCTAAAGATTCAGTTAAATAAAAAAAAGTTGCAAGCATATAACTAATCTATTTAAACTAATCTCTTTATACGTTTAGCCCAACATTAACTACTCCAGTGAACACACTTTGACTTCATCATAGGAGAAATGCCGATGATTGAGATAATGAAAGATTCATCTCCGTTTTCGTGCATCATTTCTCCATCTCCTCCCTGTGGGCCAGTGGAGCCTCCCCGTTAGAGGCGCCACGATCAGCTAACTGTTGTGACGCAGCCCATATGTGGGCTTGTCTGTCTGACTTGGGTTGCTATGGTGATTGTAGTGGAGACATATCTGCTTGTGAGTGCATGGTTCTGACGCTCTCGGCGTCGAAGCACTTCGTCCACGCGACCTGCACTGACCTCTTCTCACCACTGCCTACAGAAGAATAACCGTCAGCCACCCGTGCTAGGATTGTCTGCGATCTCCAATTGTGCATGTATTTGTTGGTGCGTACCTCACCTTTCAGAGGAGAAGCATCTGGCAGCGCATGCGCAGATTGATACAACATTTGCTGGCAGTGCCAAAGAGGTTACTGCACCTCCCTTACTCCCCCCCTATCCCAATGCCAACCCGCCCCTTTCAGGTACCATCATGGGTCTTGTGAGTAGTGGTGTCGGCGGTGGTGCTCGCCGCTTGGCGCGGCTCCCCCCGGTGTTGTGGATCCGACCCGGGAAGAACTAGCGACATCTCTTGCGGCAGCGGCTGAGCCCAGAAGCGGATGCCAGTTGTCTGAAGCCGGCATGGCGCGAACCGGGTCGCCGACTGCTGTGGCCGGCGGCAGGTTCGACTTCGACGACGGGGGAACTTACTGCGGTGGCTGGGAGGATGGTAAGGCCCACGGGCACGGAGTATGCACGGGCCCCAAAGGCCAGGGCGAATACAGTGGCTCTTGGCACTTCGGCTTCGAAGTGTCCGGTGTTTACACGTGGCCCAGTGGAAGTAGCTACGAGGGGCAATGGCAGAACGGCAAGAGGCACGGACTTGGGGTGGAGACACGAGGACGATGGACATACCGCGGCGAATGGACCCAGGGTTTCAAGGGCCGCTATGGCATTCGACAAAGTGTTAGCTCTGGCGCCAAATATGAAGGCACGTGGGCCAACGGGTTGCAGGATGGCTATGGCTCTGAAACCTATGCTGACGGAGGTAAGTGCACTTCGACAGATTTCAACATTTTGTGTCCTCTTTAGAAATACTGTAGTGTAGAAATCAAGTGATGATTGTGTCATTAACCAATCTTTCATTCATTTTGTTTGTCTGATGATATCCTGATAAAATGTTTGTGTTGGGGAACTTCCTTCCCCTCCTCTTAAGCAGGGCATCGTAAGAGTTCATGACGCACTATGAAAATAACAATGACCTGTTCCCACCTTGTGCCATCCTATATCCCCATTGTTAGTCAGTGGCAGTTATTAATGAGCAGATTATACCGAAAAATTCGTTAATTAATGTATAAATTATGACTTCAGTGCAGAATTACATATATTAAAAAAAGGTTTTTTTTTTCGTGATTTTGATCTTAAATTTGAGCACAGCTGCACATGTAAATAAACTCTCCTCTTCAATATTAATTTTAATATCTTAAAATTATCAATAGTTATCTATCAAAAGGAAAAAAATCAAAAATGACAACAAAACGTGATTTTCTTTTCAGAGAATTTCTAAAATGCTTACTTTTTGTATTATTACGTATCAACCAAATGTTTTTGTTTCTGAATATCATCAAGCATCAAAAATATGCTTAAGGTGTCTATTGGAAAAAAAATTCCCTTTTCCTAAGTCTAAACGACTTCCAATTGTTCTGTTCAAAATTCTGAACTTCTTACCTTTCATAAAGAAATCTTCTAGATCAATCATTTTAATCTCCTTTTCGTTCGCTTTGGAAGCCTTTGTAACATGTTACATCTTAAGTAACACTTTCCCTCTGCTGCACATAAACAGAATATAATCAAATCAAAGTTGACACATGAGTATTGAAACAATTTTTAAATTGAAAGGTAACACATTTCATTCACTAATCATTAGTACAGGTCATTGGTAGCATTAAAGGGAGTGGGATAATGAAAAAAAGTTAAGAATACTGCTGAATTGCGAATTTGAAAAGATTTTTACAGTTTGCTTATGCATTTTAACTTTTATTGAAAAGAATCCCATCGAAGGAGATATTTGATGACAATGCACTGCAACATCACTTATTTTGCTGTGCTCCCAATAAACTAAACACAACTCGTTGAATCCTGGTTGAAAATAATTGGTCTTGAGAGACAAATAACTCTCAGGATCGTGCACGTGATTTTAAAATTTAAAGTCTGATAATGCACATCTCCACAATGATGTGATTTAAAAACAATGAATAGTGACAACAAGGAGATTGTGGTGAACTGTTATGCATTTGCAAAAAATCCGATAGGAGGAAGTATTCAATTATAAGACCATTAAAGAGACATTTTTTCAAATGAAAGATATGTCTCTTTTTGTGCGGGACATTTTAAATCTATTTCGATAAATACCATATCACGTGGATAACCATTAAACATAAGGTTACGATGAAAAGACTAAACGAAAGAGACAAGATAATTATAAACTGTGTATACTATTTAAAACAAATCTTGAATCGACAAATGTTGGTTAAAATTTATTATTCTTTGATTCATTTTGCATTATATTATGGGTTATTATGCTATGGCGGAATTTATAGGTCACCTTGAAACCACTGACTGCCCTCCAAAACAGAATCATTAAAAATATTTGATGAAAGTGTTTAATCAAAATATAAATAGTTATTGTCAAAATTTAAAATTGTTGACCTTCATTCTATTTGTTTATAAACTGATTATTTATATTTATAAGCTCATTCATTTCTTTGAATTAAAAATAGATAATTATAGTTTTCGTTCAGATGTCAAAAAGTTTGTCGTTCCACTTGCAAAAAAAGGAAATATTGCATAAACACATTTTATATTCAGCACCTAAAATTTTTAATCTATGACCTAGTGAGCTACGAAATTTTATTCGTGGAGTATTGATCTTTAAGAAAAAATTAGTGTTATACCTTTCACCAGGGCCGGATCTAGGGGAGACGGGCAAGGGGGACATTCCCCTCCCCTTTTCATAATGGTAGAGGGAAATAGAGGCAAAAATTATAAAACATTTATATGTCATGAATTTTTTAAAAAACGTTTTAAAGATCTGTAAAAGGAGGGAAGAAATATTATATTGCGTTGGAAATCCACTTTCTTCCCCCCACTTTCATTTTTCCGGCTCTGTTCGGTTTCTTGCCCCCCCCCCCACTTCGATTTTGCTCTAGATCCCCTGTTCAACGATAAAAATTCGAACTCAAATTCATAATGCTTGTATGTCTTTCGTACTATATTGTAGTTGGCTCAATCGGTAGCGCGCCAGGCTCGTAATCTGTAGTTCCCAGGTTCGAGTCCCAGCTGGGTCAGCGTTGAGATTTATCTCCGCAAAATTCCCCGCCCTGCCCACGGTCAGTAGGGGGAAGACTGCCGTCCGTCGGATGGGACGTTAAGACGTGGCTCCGTGTGCAAGAGAGCCATACCCTGTGCACGTTAAAGAACATGCTGGATGGCCTTGACGGAAGGCTACCATCTGTCTCCCAACAGCTGTTCCAGTGGGTCCCCTCCCCCAACCTTCTCTGAGCCTTCGGGGTCCATTGACCTGGCCATTTAGCCCATGGTGTGCAAAAAAGTGCCGCTCAGAGGTAAAACAACCCAAATCCCATTTCTTTGTATTTAAAAGCAATTTTGTTTTATTTTCATTTGCAAAAATGCGAGAATGTTTATATTCTGTCATAATCAATCAATGCTGGAATCTTTAATACTGTAATCACTTTGTGAAAAATAATTCGAAATTTCATTAGCTCCTTTTCAGAAAAAATAATGAGCTAATGTTTTTACTTTGTCATCTGTCTGTCGACATCGAACTTTTTTGATTTTAGAGAACATTTTTTTATTTATTTGTGTTGGATAGGTAGCGACGAATTATTACGATTCGCACTTTAGAAAAATACAATAACTATATTGGCTCTCTCTCTAACGATGGAAAAAGTTACAAATTTCAAACGAATATTCCAAGCGATGTTACAAATTTGAAAATTTGGTGGTGAAATATGAATGCCATGAAGTGTGCAGTGAGAAGAACGATTTTCACCCTTATCTCCAGAGGAAGTGGGAAAACGCAATTTTTGTGTTTTAGGAGGTAATTATTACGTTCTTAGAGATGAAATAAAAATTATTTTCAGGTTGGATAGGTATTACACTTTTCGAAATTCCCAAAAGTTTTAATTGCGCACTCTGACGATGGAAAATTTTATCGAATGTTGCAAACGATGTACATGTACGTGACACGTGACACGAAGGTTGCCAGTCACTAATTTCTAAAAAATTCCTTGCCATATATTTTTTCTGAATTCTGCAATCAACCGTAGCGTTCGGATACTTTTTTGAGCGACTGTAGGTGGTCATATTATTTTGATACTAGATCGTGTGGACTCACTCACGGGAATATTGAGCGTGTGCAGTTACTGCACACGCTCCAGTTTGCTGTGAACGGTAACTGGAGCGTGTACAGTTGCTGTACACGCTCCGGGTATTTTTTCTGAATTCTGTAATCAACCATAGTGTTCGGATACTTTTTTGAGCGACTGTACGTGGGCTAGAAATTTGATATTTTATTGACTGAATGTGATGATCAAGGGGTTAACATTGGCAGCAACCATTTGCCCCTTGACCTTGAGGGTGGAGGGAAAAAACCTAACTTTTTCTAGAGAGATTAATGAAAAATTCTTTATGGTTTAATAGGGAGTAACGAAATATGATGATTCATAGTTTTCAAATCCTCCAAACGGCCTCAATTTGCATAATTAGAAACCGCTAAATGTAGAAAATGTAAAACCTGAAGTTATATTGCGTTGGGTTGTTTTACCTCTGCGCGGCACTTTTTTGCACACCATGGGCTAAATGGCCAGGTCACATGGACCCCGAAGGCTCAGAGAAGGTTGTGGGAGGGGACCCACTGGAACAGCTGTTGGGAGACAGATGGTAGTCTCCCGTCAAGGCCATCCAGCGTGTTCTTTAACGTGCACAGGGTATGGCTCTCCCGCACACGGGGCCACGGCTTAACGACCCATCCGACGGACGGCGGCCTTTCCAAGCCCATCGGTGTCCCCTACTGACCGTGGGCAGGGCGGGGAATTTTGCGGAGATAAATCTCAACGCTGACCCAGCTGGGACTCGAACCTGGGAACTACAGATTACGAGCCTGGCGCGCTACCGACTGAGCCACCCCCGCCCCATAAGTTATATTGCAAATGATATATTTATGTTAGAAATTAGAAATTCTGGTGGTAAAATGTGTTGATCAAAAACAGATACTCAGATAACTTACTAATAGATATATGGTATATGTGCTTTAATTAAATTACTATTTTTTTAAAATTCTACCGAATGCATTTTATTTTAAAATTTTCAATAATATTATAATATTGTATTAATAAATAAATAATTTTGTTTTATGTATATTGTCTAATTTGCCCCTTAACCCCAGACTATGAGAAACGCAACTTTTTCTTCTTAAAGGATATATGAAAATTTTTTGTATTTTGTAGGGCTAATAATGCATTACTATTTACATTTAAAGTCGTCCCATGTCCGAGTGGTTAGCACGCTTGGCTACTTGATCTAAGGGACCTGGGTTCGAGCCCCGGGTAAGACATGGCTGTGTGTGTGTCGTTTTTCTGCTGAGGTCCTGCCATCCTCACAGACCTTCTACTATGGCATATAAACTGATAGGCTCCTGTCAGACCTCTGTGGCAAGCAGCTGCTTGAGGGGGTATTTATTTATTTCATTTACATTTTCGACTCACCCATTAGTACGAATTATTACGATTAAAGGGTGTAAAATTCGGAGAATGAAAAGCTTCGTGTTCTTTGAAAACGAGCATTCCATATTCGTCAAAGTTTTCCTTCTAGTTTTAATCTTTTTTTTTTCTGTAATATATACTCTAACAACCAAGATAAAGAAATGCTTTTGGTTTGTTTATATTGTGCTAAATTTAGTCTAATGTGTTGAAAATAAAGTATTTGGTTGATTGAGTGGAAAAAATATATTTCTCCTAAAAGATAATGCTGTTATGAAAGGTAAAAGGAATAAAAAAATTTTAAGATCATTACTCATATAAAAATTGTGCTCTATGATAAGGTAAAAGAAAGTTAAATTTTAAATAGTTTTTTATTGATAGACAATATTCAGTTTCACGTAAGAGCTTCTAAAACTGTTAGGAAGAAAAATCACTGAAAGAAAATTATAGATATCAATCTAATGCCTTTTATTCGCATTTTCCTCAGACATTCTCTACGTTGAATTTTCTTAAATAATCTCTTTAAAAATTATATTATGAAGATTTCTAAAAGACTATTTTCCAAATTTATTACATAAGAATTCGACCAACGTATAATTACATTTAATAATTCAGATTATTATATTTCTTTTACCTATTATTAGAACGATAGAAAGAATAACCTGATTATGTTAAGAAATATTGAGACATTGCAGATACACGAAATTTGGCCTTACTTTACTTTATCCAAGATGATTATAAAGTTCTCCAATAACTCACAAATAGAGGTAATTTTTTGTTTTATGTCTTCTCTGAAATTCCTACTACAAAAATTAGTACCTATTCTTAACTATTGAGCAATAGCTTGTATCGTCAATCTTCAGGATATTTTCTTCACATAAAGGTGCCTCGAAATTATTACAGTATTTTCATGTTATATCAATGAAAACTAATTTTTGAAACTTTAGAACTTTCGAAACGAGTTTTTTTATGTAAAAAAACGACTGAAGATAAATTAATGTCGAAGATCTCAATCAAGTCTACCTAAATCGATATTTTTAATATTAGTTCAATATTTAAAGTTATGGATGATTGAATATTTAGTAAGAGAAATGCCAGAATCTAAGAATTTATCTTAGAATTTAATTAAAACTTGAACAATAAGTATAATTTCAAACACTTTAATAAGCGAACAAAAATTATTTCCATTCATGGTTTCGTCATTATTTTTGAAAGGAAATTCGTTTTTTGACAAAAAAAAAGTCTACCAATATTCAAGCCGTCCGTGGAAATAGAGTGCTTGGCTATTGAGCAAAGGGACATGGGTTTGGGCCCCGAGTAAGGTATGGGGGTTTATATAAGTTTTCTGCTGAGGTCTCGCCTGCCTCACAGATCTTATCGATGATATATTAACCCTTTCACGATTAAGGGAAACATTCTTCCCATTTTAAAATTGGTGATTGTCGTATTTAATTATAACCTTATCTGCATTATTTATACAGAATGTCAAAATAGAACGTATGCCGAACGCAATTACGTAAACGGGAACGTTTAGAAAACAAAAACAGAACTGTCAGGACGCATAATATATGTACTATGTGCAATGTCCATCTTTGCCTCACTACCAAAAGAAATTGCTTCGCAGAATATCATAATTAGCACATCATTTTGTATAGTAATTTTATTTCATAATTTTGTATTATTTTAGTTAACATTTTGTTATAATAAACCAATAAATAAAAGACATTGCGTAATAAGCCTGACTATAATTTGTGTTACCTTTATAGTCCATTGGGAAAAATATTTTCCATAAAATTCCAAAAAAACTACACATTGTTATGTATTTTTCTTATGATTTTTATTTATTTTACGTCTAAACAAACTAAAATAAACAGTTACATACTAATATTTACTCTTAGAAACCTTATGGTCCTGAAAGGGTTAAACTGGCAGGCTCTTGTCAGACCTCTGTGGCAAGCAGCTACTTGAGGGGGTATTTATTTGTTTTTTACCGATATTCATGAAGGTTATTTGGCAAATTTCTGTTACTTATTTATTCTCTCATTTATGGAATAATTATCAAATGAGTTGAAATCTAATAAACTGTACTTTATTAATAACATAAAAAAGATATTTCCTTATGATATAAAATAAGTAATTATACTACCACCAGATTGCACTTGCTCATTCCAAATTATTTGTTTATAATGTTGCAGTTATGTACTTTTGTTTTATTAGACGCTATGTTTATATTATTTGCATATTTTTGTTATTATATATTTTTTTCAGCTTCGTTGCATTGTAATTACACGTGATTTAAACAATTTATTTTTATTTTCGGCTCCTAATTAACTGTAACCTACATTTAATTTTTACATTTATTAAACGTTATTTTTATTATTTCTACGCTAATTTTATTAAATAAATGCAATAAAATCAAAATAAATGTATGTTAAGAAACAACAAAATTTTAAATGATGAAAAGCTGTTTAAAAACGCAAAAATTAAACGGTAAACACCAAGTTTCTGATTAAAAGAAGCCAAATTTAAAAATTTCCAAGCTAGACAGGTTCTAAGAAAGCTAAATCTAGCTTGAAAAAAGCTGAGTTGGCAACACTGGTTAAATGTAACTGAAAATATGAACTAGAAGAACGCATATCGCCTCTGGCGCATGTGGAAATCTCATTTTAAAAGAGAATGAAGTTTCTCTTTTACTACTTTTTCACTCTTTAAAAGTTTGAATTAACTAAGGGATGATGGAGAAAATACAAACAGTGATATTTTATTAGTATTTTATGGGACATAAAGAGTGTTCGTTGTCTTTTATCCTTCGATTTAAAAAGTTGCTTTCTCACACCCCTCTAATAAAGGCGGGGGCAGATTGTTGCTCTCAGTAGAATATCTCTTGACACTCTATCATAGAATCTCAGATTTCTACCATAAACAGATCACTTGCAACATTCGCTAAAAGTTTTGCTGTTTCCATATTTCGTGACCTATAACGAGGTAAATTAAAATTTCTTAAGGTTTTAGAAAACACGAATGATCCAACTTAAAAAAGTTTCCCAATTATCTCTTAAAAAAACAGTTGCGTATCCCACCCACCCATGGGGCGGGGGTGGCTCAGTCGGTAGCGCGCCAGGCTCGTAATATGTAGTTCCCAGGTTCTAGTCCCAGCTGGATCAGCGTTGAGATTTATCTCCGCAAAAATTCCCCGCCCTGCCCACGGTCAGTAGAGGGGACACCGATGGGCTTGGAAAGGCCGCCGTCCGTCGGATGGGACGTTAAGCCGTGGCCCCGTGTGTGGGAGAGCCATACCCTGTGCACGTTAAAGAACACGCTGGATGGCCTTGACGGGAGGCTGCCATCTGTCTCCCAACAGCTGTTCCAGTGGGTCCCCTCCCCCAACCTTCTCTGAGCCTTCGGGGTCCATGTGACCTGGCCATTTAGCCCATGGTGTGCAAAAAAGTGCCGCTCAGAGGTAAAACAACCAAAATCCCACCCACCCTGGGAACAAGAGGTCAACTCATTGTTGCTAATGGAATCTTCATGACTATCATATTCTACCACCAAAATTTAAAAATTCTAGCATATATACATCATTTGTAATACAAACATGTTAAGCTTTTGGAAGATTTGAAAAGTGCGAATCATAATATATGATAAATACCTATCGAATTAATTAAATAATCTCTAAAAGTAAAAATATTCAATGTCTACAGACGGACAGACAGACCACAAAGGGAACACATTATCTCGTTTTTCTTTAAACGAGATTATTTTTAGTTTTCTGATGACTAAAGTTAGTTAATTTCTATCTTTCTTTTTTCAAGAAAAAGAAGATAAAATTAACTAATTTTAGTCATTAGAAAACTAAAAGAAATTACTAATTGCAATATATACATATTGCAATTAAATTTTACGCCATGGCTATCTCTAAATCTTCTTGGACGACTCCTTATGGCATTGATGCCCAAGAAACAAATTATCGCTACCCTTGGACCAGTGGTTCTCAACCTTTTATGCTTCACCTACCCCTGGAAATGCGTATATAACTGGCGTACCAGTTATACAAATAGATAACATTATAGTTATAGTATAATAATGCTAACTTAGCGACTTTGTTACTAGATCTAGCGACATTTGAGCTCTCACGGCGGACCCCAAAATATTTTACTGCGTACCCCACGTTGAGAACTCTTCTTGCCTTGGACGATTGAAAAGTTTTCGGGAGTCACTTAGCTTAATATTTGTGTATAACAGATGTGAAATTGCATGTGATGGCCAAAATATTATTTAACTGTTTTTTACAAGTAATTTTAAAACAAGTGTAATCATTTTAATACAAAAAATATTTATTAAGTTCCGCATAGATTACACATGAACCTAACACAATATTCGCATTACAAAACTTAGCATTCCAGAAATAGATCTTAGAATCGACATAATTTAAATAGTCTTCGCGAGCAAATTTAAATAGTCTTCGCGAGCAAATTTAAATAGTCTTCGCGTGACAATTTAAATTGTCGTGTGAGTTACAGTGGCTCGAGGGATACGTGATGGGCACACACTGTCTTATGGGATACACTATCTTAAAAGTTTTACGTGGATTTTTAACTTTCTGTCAGTGATATGGTTCGAAAACAATTACTATTAATGTTATGGAGTTTGCAATTTGATTTTCTTTTGGTTAAACGTAACGTAGAGGATGATTGTCAATTGTGAGTGATTTGCAATTATGCCAAAATTGACCTAACTACGCTTTCTAAAAATCATCATGTATTGATGATAAGCAAGAGGCGAATGAAGCCCTAAGCCGTCCTTTGAGAAAGCGTCATTTTAATATTTTTACATTTTTTTACTCCGAAATATTTTGAAACTTTTTTCCCCTGTTAGATTACAAGTAAAATAGTCAGTTTTTTAGATTCAAATTAAATGTAGAGAGATTTATTGTTTTCAAAGGTTTGGAGGAGCTATCCCATGGCCGAGTGGTTAGCGCGCTTGGCTACTGATCTAAGGGACCTGGATTCAAGCCCCGGGTAAGGCATAGATGTTTGTGTTTTTTTTTCTGCTGAGGTCCTGCCATCCTCACAGACCTTCTATTATGATATTATAAACTGACAGGCTTCTGTCAGACCTCTGTGGCAAGCAGGTGCTTGAGGGGATATTTATTTATTTATAATGATTTGGAATAATGATTTTAAATTTCCAGTCCTATTTTTACAACTACAACAGATATTTTAATTTTTTTATGATATGATTCATAGGAATGCTACTTTAGAAATGAGATATTTTTGTTTAGCTTTACCAAACAATAAAAAATTGTTATTGGAAGAAATTATAAATACTGATAAAAATATGTAACGAAACGGGATAAAAAAATTTCAAGGAATATTTTCATAATATTTTCGGGAAAATTTTCTCTCATACTTTTAAAACTTAGAAGTGATTAAAGACAAAATTGTTCGCATGACTCTGATTCTTTCAATTGTATAGAAGGTGTAGTGCAAATTTCCTAAATTTTTTTATGAATTCCTCTATATTGTTTTATTTTTTTAAGCGGTTTGCTATCATAAGTTCATTTACATTTCATCGATTATTTTATAAAGTTGTTTATTTATCCTGAATTCCGTATTTAATCGATTAGTTTTGGTATGCGATATGCATAGGGATATATGCCTCGTGGTAAAATTGTATGTTTAAGTGATTGTTAATTCATGAATTTATGTTTGTCTGTTTGGAAGTGGAGGGCCCACCTGTGTTTTTTTGTCAAACTCTATACAATTGCATTTTCATGAATGCAAAGGATCAATAGGTATGATGGAGAGAACTATGTATTGGGCTTCAAGTTTGTATATACTGTTGCTATTGTGCAAATAATGCATTGTTTTTTATTTTTGCATTATACCATATTTTTGATAGCGTAGTTAGGTCGATTTTGACATAATTGGCAAATCACTTCACCTCCATGTGGATCATCACCAAAAAAATTAAAAAATTTTCTTAACCTGTATCCTTCTAAAAATCCTAGCTATTTCACGGCATACACCGATAAATACATTAATTTATATACTGTTCAATTTACACGTTTTATAGTCTTAAATTTACGTAAAAGTTTCTGTGCCTGATATATACACTCCTTTGCTTTCAGCTGTCACTAATCGCATTAGAAACTGGACTAGAGAAAGACCGCTAGGCCATAAACAAACATGTCACATGGTGCTCCCCTTACAGCCGAAGCACTGCTCTACACGCGACATGTAGTCACGGTGTTAGACACGTGACATAATCGACGGCGGGCCATTTCCCGTGAACATAGGGGGCAGCAGGGTAGCACTAAACTTCAAGCGGCAGAAGATTTTCGATGCCGTTGCCGAAGCAATTTATTGAATTGGTTGATTTAATTGACAATATGAACAGACGAAAGAAGAAAAATTCCTACTTCTGTAGGAATTTTTTTAATCTCTCGGTTGCCTGATGACTTTCGCGATTTCGTTAGGAAAATCTGTGTCAGTAAATGTCAATGATTTAGCCATTAGAGTTGAGGGAGTGTTCGCCAGAAGTCTTTAGTACCTGATTCTTTGAACTGCAATGCAATTCCCATCGACGCATTGCCGATTCGGTTTTTTTCTTGATGAAGAAATCAATCGGTATTTTTAAAAACCGCTTTTGGGCAAAACAAGTTTTTGCAATCTCCGCAAAAGTTTGTTTTTGTCATTCATTAGCTATGTTTTATCATCGTTCACTGAAAAGACCGTTTAATTTATTTGTAACTGGCCTCTAATTCATTGGTAATGTGCAGACCCAATTATTTGGTAACATCCGTTTTCTAAGTTACAGCTGTAATCAGTGGTGCGGAAAAATTGATTTTTTTTTCAGAGATTTTACGATTGTGACCATGTCTATCAGAATCCTGAACCGTAAATAAAGAGATTTTTGCACGAACGTGATGCTTGATTTTGGGGACAAAGTTTTCAAGGATACTTATGAATGATTGTAGAAACGTAATGTTTTTTAGAGATTCATGCAGACATTGATAGTTATACTCATGAACATAAAAAGTTTCTATTTTATATTGTCTTAATGGCATTTTAAAATCGCAGTTGATGTTCATAGGTAATATAATGGGGGCCACCATTGCATCCTGTGGGTATCAGTATATCCTGATATTCTCCGGTTGGAATCCCATGGTGCCTGTTTGAGATTTTCTCCACTAATCCCTACTTTGTCCTCGGCGAGAAAGGGAACACATCAATGGGTTTAGAAAGACGACCGTCCGTCGGGATGGGCCATTAAAACATGGCCCTTGTTCACGAAAGCTAGGCTTACGGTACACGTTAGAGAACACGCTGGATGACTCCATCAGAAGACACTTTGGTCAGAACCACTGAAAACAGAAGCACCCCACCCTCAAATAAAATTTGTTTTTAAATTTATTTTTCTCACAACTTTATTGTGATGTTTTTATTTACAATATAAAAATTAAACCCACAGCGAAAGAGAAGAATCCCCATATCAGATTTCTACTGCAACATTATATGCTTTAAAAATATGATAATTAAGGGTTAGGTTGTTTTACCTCTGAGCGGCACTTTTTTGCACACCATGGGGTAAATGGCCAGGCCACATGGACCCCGAAGGCTCAGAGAAGGTTGGGGGAGGGGACCCACTGGAACAGCTGTTGGGAGACAGATGGTAGCCTCCCGTCAAGGCCATCCAGCGTGTTCTTTAACGTGCACAGGGTATGGCTCTCCCGCACACGGAGCCACGGCTTAACGTCCCATCCGACGGACGGCGGCCTTTCCAAGCCCATCGGTGTCCCCTACTGACCGTGGGCAGGGCGGGGAATTTTGCGGAGATAAATCTCAACGTTGACCCAGCTGGAACTCGAATCTGGGAACTACAGATTACGAGCCTGGCGCGCTACCGACTGAGCCACCCCCGCCCCATATGATAATTAAGACCACTAAGAAACAATAGCTCTCCCCAAATGATAGTTGTCTTTGAACACTATAGTCGATATTTATATAAAATACAATTAAGTTGGGTTGTTTTACCTTTGAGCGGCTCTTTTTTTGCACACAATGGACTAAATGGCCAGATCACAAGGACATCGAAGGCTCAGAGGAGATTTGGGGAGGGAATTCGCTGAACAGCTGTTAGGAATCAGATGATAGCCTCCCGTCAAGGCAATTCAGTGTGTTCTTTAACGTGCACAGGGTGTGGCTCTAACGCTCAGGGGTCACGGCCATACGTCCCATCCGACAACTGCGATCTTTGCAAGCTCATCGTTGTCTCCTACTGACAGAGGGAGTCTTGCGGAAGTAAATCTCAACGCTGACCCAGGTGTTGAGATTTACTTCCGCAAGGTGGGACTCGAACCTAGGGGCGGGGGTGGCTCAGTCGCTAGCGCGCCAGGCTCGTAATCTGTAGTTCGCAGGTTCGAGTCCCAGCTGGGTCAGCGTTGAGATTTATCTCCGCAAAATTCCGTGCCCTGCCCACGGTCAGTAGGGGACACCGATGGGCTTGGAAAGACCGCCGTCCGTCGGATGGGACGTTAAGCCGTGGCCCCGTGTGCGGGAGAGCCATACCCTGTGCACGTTAAAGAACACGCTGGATGGCCTTGACGGGAGGCTACCATCTGTCTCCCAACAGCTGTTCCAGTGGGTCCCCTCCCCCAACCTTCTCTGAGCCTACGGGGTCTACGGGGTCCATGTGACCTGGCCATTTGGCCCATGGTGTGCAAAAAAAGTGCCGCTCAGAGGTAAAACAACCCAACCAAACTCGAACCTAGGAACTGTAGATTACGAGCCTGGCGCGCAACCAACTGAGCCACCACCGCCCCCCCCCCCCCAATATAATTGGGATAACCATCGCAACATTCACCACCGAAAATAAGAAACTCAACCACAAACTATATTTTGTTTCAAGTTTAATATTAATGTTTCTGAGTTACATGTAATTAGGGTCACAGTCAACAAGACCTCCATAGACGAAATTCGAATTTTAACAGCATAGCATATAAATTTTATTTTTGGGGCACCTCTCTCTCCATTCAATAAAAAATGAAATGAAAATAAAATTACCGCCTTAATGAAATTTACATTTATATATCTGTTTATGCATTTATTCCGTTTTGAAATTTGCATTTAAACCGTATAGTTTGTAAATAATACGATTAACAGGGCCATAAAAAGGACGCTATGGAATTTTAAATCTGTTACGTCATTAAAAAAAATTGTATATATATCCTATTATATATGTATTTAAGTTTAGAGACACCCATAGATTTTGCGTTCCACTACGAATAGAGGTTTTTTTTTTTTAAAAAAAAGTTGTATTATTAAAAGTATTTTTCCATGTTTTGGAAGTATTTTACACTCTAAAAGAAAATGTATGAAAAAGTAACTAGTGTAGAAAAAAGTTATCTTTAAATTCAATTTGGCTAAAAGCCGAGTTGTAATCTATTTAAAAGTTTTCCATTGTAAAAAAATTTAGAAACTTTTTGAAAATGAATCGTAGCTTGTGTTTAATAGAATAAAAATGATGTCATTTCTCGTTGTTGCTACGAAAAGCAACAGATGACAATTAAATTAACGCAAGTCGGTCCACTGAATGAGATGTGTCTACAAACCTCAGGTATTGATTCGCTTTTCCATGAAACTTCCTCTTACTTCGCCAAATGCAGTAATTTTCCGTATTGATTCCCTTTCAGGAAGTAGGTGGCTAATGGGAAATTGTTAGCCCGGGAAAGGTAAAAGGAATCACGCGGGAAGAGTACATCGAACAAGGTGGCAACTTTGACGATCATTTAGATGCAATCAGAAGAAATCCCTTCATCTTGCATTTTGGAGAAGTATCAAAGAGTTGACACTCGACGTGACTGTTTCTGATGGACCTGGAGACCTCTTGGCGGAGGATTCCCGTATTGACTCGGTCGGTCCCACTGGCGACTGGGGAGGAGGGATTGCGTTTTGCTTTAGTGGTCACACGTGACCTGACGTCACGAGACACACCTACGCAGTCCTTTCGAAACGACCAGACCCAGAAGTTTCATTGGCGTTGCTGGTCGGGAACGTGGAGGCGGGAGGGGGGCGTGCGCTCTGCTTTACGCACGTCACGTACGAGGGAGTTTGCCAGCTGTTTTGGGAAAGGAGAAGGAATTGGAAGAAAACTGTAATTTGAAAGATTTTTTTTCTTTTCGGTCAGGAAATACGCCTTGCAGCTTTATTAAGACGTCTGTTGCAATTTAGGAATCAGTTTCGGACCAGGATGGATTATTCTTTATAATGTTTTGTTTTTTCCTGCACAAGAAGCGAAATGTCTAGGTTACAAAGAAACCCACAGTTAGGAGCTGGGTAGGGACAAAGGCTTCTTTGACAGCAGTTGACCAAAAGGGTTGGGTTGTTTTACCTCTGAGCGGTACTTTTTTGCACACAATGGGCTAAATGGCCAGGTCACATAGACCCCGAAGGCTCAGAGAAGGTTGGGGGAGGGGACCCACTGGAACAGCTGTTGGGAGACAGATGGTTGCCTCCCGTCAAGGCCATCCAGCGTGTTCTTTAACGTGCACAGGGTATGGCTCTCCCGCACACGGCGCCACGGCTTAACGTCCCATCCGACGGACGGCGGTCTTCCCAAGCCCATCGGTGTCCCCTATTGACAGTGGGCAGGGCGAGGAATTTTGCGGAGATAAATCTCAACGCTGACCCAGCTGGGACTCGAACCTGGGAACTACAGATTATGAGCCTGACGCGCTACCGACTGAGCAACCCCCGCCCCTAAAAAGTACTGCCGAGTAATGAAAATGACCAAAAGGAGAAACATTTAAGCGGTTTAATTAGTCTAAAATTTATCTTAAATCTGTTTTTAATATATATAACATGATTTATTCATTATGACTATATTTAAAAATTTATTACTAGATTTTTAGAAATTAATAATTATCGGGTGAATTTTCATAAATAAAATTTAATTAAAACAGGTACATAGTTAAGAATTAATTATTCTATTGCTGCACTGTCCAGTCTTGGAATTATATAGAAAGCTTTGGTAGAGAAGGAAATTCAATGGCCAATTATTAGGAGACAGATGGAGATATGAGAGGGTGCAAATGCTTATTGGGACCGGTTTAATCCGAATTCTTAACTACTACTCAATGATCGTTTATGTTATTGTATTTATCAGATAAGAAGATATTTTTGATGCTTTCCTTGTCTCAAATATCCCTGTTCAAAATTTATATCTCCTCAAGCAGCTGCTTGCCATAGAGGTCTATCAGGAGCCTGTCAGTTTAATACGCCATAGTAGAAGGTCTGTGAGGAAGGCGAGACCTCAGCAGAAGGACAACACTCGAACCCAGGTCCATTTGATCAGTAGCAAAGCTTGCTAACTACCGCTGTATTTGTAAATAATAAAAATACTTTAGTTCAATCTCTGACAGTGTACTCATGTTCAAATTCACCTTGATTGGTTCAAGATTTAGCGCAGAAGCTTTTATAAACACAGAGTTATCTTCAGGGACGGATCTAGGGGGAGGGCAGGGAGGCTATTGAGAATGTGCTGGTGAGGGTAACGGAGGCTAAAAATTATTAAACTTCTGCATATTTGATGCATTTTTCATCAATTTTTTAAAAAATCTCTAAAGCGAAGATGGAAAATTGATTGCGTCGCTTGCCCCACCCTCCCCCTATTTTTTTCTACATCCGGGCCTGGTTTTTTTTATTGCTAGTCAACAATTTTTACAACAATCAATTTCTCATTTTCGATCTTTATTACTCAATGATCAATCTGTACGTACAGTCTCTCAAAAAAGTATCCGAACACTATGGTTGATTGCAAAATTCAGAAAAAATATCTGGCATTGATTTTTTTAGAAATTAGTGATCTGGCAACCTTCGTGTCACGTGACACGAAGGTTGCCAGATGACTAATTTCTAAAAAAATCAATGGCAGATATTTTTTCTGAATTTTGCAATCAACCATAGTGTTCGGATACTTTTTTGAGCGACTGTACATTAGAATAACTGTCTTTTGGTTCTACCTTTACCATTGCTTCTTTTCTGTGAAAATGAGTAACATGTATGAAATACCCGATAACAAACAAAATCAAAATCACAATGCATTAATCAAAGTGTAGTCAAAATAAAGGAATAAAATTAAAAATATGTCAACAAGGTTAGGATTTTGGAACGCACCCCTCCCCTATTTACATTATTTCTTATGAGAAATTTGAGCCGATTAACACGATTCCATTTCACACGAATCTTTTGAAGAACGCGACTGAGTATAGTGCAAAAATGGAATAATATTTGATTGAGTAAATAATAATAAAAGGACACTTGATATGATGATGGTGATTATAGATCTCCAGCACCAGCCTCATATCAAGCTGCCATTCAGTTGTAAAGGAAGTTAAGTTGTAGCTTGCATTGCAAAGAACAAAATATTTCATGGCTGTTATTTTCCTGTAGCTTATGATTCATTTCACTGGCGGTACGAACACCAAGTATTTGTTTAATAAAGGCAAGATTTGTGCGATTTTATGATGTACAAAACGTTCAAAAATATTACAGACTTTGAATAATAAATCTTATTTTCAAAAAAAAAAAATGTTTTGCGTGCCACTTTTAGTGAAATATTTTAAACCTGACTTCGAACTGGATTACCGAGTTCTTATTTCCCTTCCAGACATTAAAAAAAATTCAAAATAACTTTACGTTTATTGGCACTGAGTAGGATGAATAATGTTTGAGAAAGATTTGTGTAATATAATAAAATAATTTAACCTTATACAGCGCTTTTATTTCGTCGGTATCTGCCATACTACTCATCAGATAGAAAATTATTGTTACCCAAGGATAATAACTACATAAGTTTTATGCTAATCATATCTCTTTTAAGAAGTAAGTGGAATAATGAAAGTTCTTATATATCTTGGACAATTTAGTTTGTTAAATTTGATAAAAATTTCAGTGATAAATTTATATCAATATAAAGAAAATTAATCCAAATTCTATTTTCTGTAGCTGATCAGCGACAGGGGAATGGCGATCCGTGAGATCTTACTCTATTAAATGATACTGAATTTTAAATTTTAAGTTTCAAAATTAGAACACTGAAGAGCAGTCTAATTGAGATTTCTCCGATGGGCCTTTAGTGAGAAAAGAGGACAACCATGAAGCTTAAAAGAGTTGCAGTTCTTCGGATGGGGTATTAAGACTCTCAGTTAAGAGGATTACCCTTTGAATGTTAAATAATTCTCAGAATGATCTTGATGGGTGAAGTGCCAATCTGCCTCCAATCTTGTATTATCTCTTTCTCCTATCCAGTCAGGGATACTTGTGACTTGGTAATTTGACACCATAAAGAGAAGAAGGGGAAGCAGTTGTCTCTACTCACCGTGATCTACTCTCATGAAATTTGAAAATTATCTTCTGTATATAAATCAGAAACATTATTTTGGGAAATGAAAATCACTCTGTTGTCTCTCTCCTCCCGGAAAATAAAATTACATTCTTTTATTTTTTTTTCAAACCAATTTTGGACAGTATACAATTGACAGTTTTATCATAATTATTACCAAAGTAAAAAAAAATTACGGATGATAAAAATATTCCTTATGTAATTCTAAGATACGCTTGTCCAAATACGCTTTGTCAATCATTTTCTTTAGAGCAAATTCTTTCTAATATCAAGAAATCACAGGTAATTCATCCATAAGGGGTAACAATTTTCATTACACACTGTTTCCAGAGTGGTGGGATATAAATTTATAAACCCCTGATAACATTTCAGCATAAACTCATAAACCCCTGATAACATTTCAGTGCTCTACTTTTGAGTTACCGGCCGTCGATCCATCTCCTCTATTACAATGGCTATAAGCTTGAATACTGAGTGGTCAGTCAGGAGAATTTCTTGTTTCACTGAATGTAACACTCCGATCGACTTCATTGAATGACTTCTTCGGTAAATCTTTTAGACTTAACATTATAACTCTATAAGATTTAACTCTATAACACTTAACGTTAATGATTTTGAAAATAAAACTTGCAATAATAATTGTTGCGTTTGAAAGGGAAAACAGTTCAATTCAAATACTTTCTATTTCATGTGATAAAGTCATTGTTTAAGAAATGATTAAATAACTTAGAAGTGACACGAGCGTTCGAATTACTTTCCGTTGCTATTAAATTTATAATTGTTGAATTTCAAATCGTAGCGTTTCAAATTTGTGTCTCTGCTCTGTATCAAGCTCAGATTTTATCAAGTGAATTTCATAATAACTGAAACGGAGAATCTTTGTAAATTCTTATTTTTGTTATAGGCTAATAATTTTTTATTTGTAAGACTCAAGTTATGTATTTTTCACTGTTAATCATAATTCCTATCGGAAAAATGTATTTTGTTTAAACTAGGGAGTGTTGCATAGCATGGGTACTATGTTGTGTAGGTGTTTACTGTAGAATCGGTGGTAATGAGTTTTATGTGAAATGAAAGCTTGAGACGAGGGGAATACCATCTACTATATACTTTTATGGTTTTAAACCTTCTTTAAAAGAGGGAGAGAAACTTTTCAGGGGGAGTGGGAGGAGTAGATCGAATATGTCGTAATGAGTTTCATATGTGGGCTTGGGTTGTTTTACCTCTGAGCGGCACTTTTTTGCACACCATGGGCTAAATGGCCAGGTCACATGGACCCCGAAGGCTCAAAAAAGGTTGGGGGAGGGGACCCACTGGAACAGCTGTTGGGAGACAGATGGTAGCCTCCCGTCAAGGCCATCCAGCGTGTTCTTTAACGTGCACAGGGTATGACTCTCCCACACACGGGGCCACGGCTTAACGTCCCATCCGACGGACGGCAGCCTTTCCAAGCCAATCGGTGTCCCCTACTGACCGTGGGCAGGGCGGGGAATTTTTGCGGAGATAAATCTCAACGCTGACTCAGCTGGGACTCGAACCTGGGAACTACACATTACGAGCCTGGCGCGCTACCGACTGAGACACCCCCGCCCCCACCATATGTGGGCACTGGTAGACTGCCATATGCTATAAACTTTAGAGTTTCAAACCCGAGCATGGCCGAGTTAATCTGCTAGTATATCTATAAAGTGATTTTGTTTCAAAGATTCTGTCTGCACAATTCAGCATTGTTTTCATTCATCAACTACGGAAAAGTTTATCCCAATCAAAAGCATCGTTAAATATCGTCGATCTGATTCTTAGCAGATTGATGCCCTCCACTCGCAAAGGAAAGATAATATTGAATCCCCTGAATCCAGTTTGTGTCTCTTTTGTTTTACGTTCTTCTTCATTTCTTATTCGAGGTCCATTGGAAGAAAGAAATTTATGAGTGTCTTGAGTGAATACTTTTCATTCTAACTCTTCGGATCCCTTTTTATAATTTGCTTCATGTTTGAAGAGTTTTTTTGAGTTATGTGAATCAATCCAGAAATTTCTTTTCATGCCCCCCCTCTTCTCTGACCCGTAGCTAAGGCAACCATTCACTGATTCTCCATCCTAATGACTCACTCGATACTCTCCACATCAGGGTTTTCATCCTCTTCTGCTTCAACGTTCCTCAGTTCGTTCCTCTTCCAGATAATTTGTCTCAGAGCGTGGCCAATCGTGGAAAGAGATATTAAAGTGGTAGGATAAGTGAGGTTGTTTCTGCTTGATTCGTAGCATTGTACGGCACGGCCTGTAGAAAAGCGATTTGAGCAGTTGAGCGATATTAACGTTTCCAAATCTTCTGGCATTTTAAAAACATTTCCAATAACGGAGGTGACCTCACAGAAACTTGAGCGTGTTCAGTAATTGCACACGCTCCATTTACTGTGAGGCGCGAACTCCGATGCATTTAGGGTTTCGGTTTGAAACGATGGAAAGTTTGTAGCGTTAATAACGCCAAACCGCTTAAACTGCTATCTGTGTGGCCGTACCTCTTAGCTTGGGCTTTAGGATTGTTTACTTTGATGTTCTTCACTCCCAACAGCAACGAACGCTTTTAATGCATTTCGTATTTGTAGGTTGTGGCATTTACTGCCTAAAGTTAAAATCAATGCCTATTCAGAATTCGAATACCGCTGTTCTCGAGACAAACGAAAACTATTAGCTATTTTTATTACTTTTTGTATTTCTGAATATCTCTAAATCAGCAGTTCCCAATTCTTTTTCAGTCCAACTTGAAAAGCAAAATTTCTTTCTTGTATAAACCCAGTTGAAAACGAGATGACGGGAGCGTTCCCATTATCAGTTTGTCAGAGTAAACGCCCCAAAATTTCTTAAATGCGAGTACTCCTTGGGAATAACTGTTCTCAATGATAAGCTTTCTATGTTGCTTGAAATTATTGTAAAATGGGGAAATTATTTCGAAACATTCCAGGATTATTAGATATTACTTTCAGTAAAATGCGATAAAATTAAAAGAGTTATTTTTCGAAAAGTTTGCTTGAAGTTACGGTTTATTCTTGGAATTCAAAGATGCCAAAATCTTGGAATTCAATGCTTATATTGCAGTAATGGTGGTGCTATGTATTAACTTCGGATTTGGGTTGTTTTACCTCTGAGCGGCACTTTTTTGCACACAATGGGCTAAATGGCCAGGTCACATGGACCCCGAAGGCTCAGAGAAGGTTGCGGGAGGGGACCCACTGGAACAGCTGTTGGGAGACAGATGGTAGCCTCCCGTCAAGGCCATCCAGCGTGTTCTTTAACGTGCACAGGGTATGGATCTCCCGCACACGGGGCCACGGCTTAACGTCCCATCCGACGGGCGGCGGCCTTTCCAAGCCCATCGGTGTCCCCTACTGACCGTGGGCAGGGCGGGGAATTTTTCGCGGAGATAAATATCAACGCTGACCCAGTTGGGACTCGAACCTGCGAACTACAGATTACGAGCCTGGCGCGCTACAGACTGAGCCATCCCCGCCCCATTTAACTTCGGATGAAATTGGTTATTTTAAAGATTAACAGTAAATAAAAAGTACTGACAAATAACACCAATTAATATATTAATATTCAGATTCATATAAACATTTATGGGTTGTTCGGCAGTACCAAGCTGAAAACACAGGTTCCCGTCCGATCACTCGAAGTTAAGCAGCTTTGGGCGCGGTCAGTACTTGGGAGGGTGGACCGCTGTGCCAGTTTGGCAAAAATATCTGCTGTAGGACCCTCCATCTTCACAGATCCCTCTACTGTGATGTTTTAAACTGTCAGACCTCTGTGGCAAGCAGCTGCTTGAGGAGGTATTTGTTTGTTTGTTTTTTTTATGAAAAATGTAGTTTAGAATGCGAAGAACAAAATATATAAATTTGAAAACGTAAAAGATGAATAACAGTAATATCCTGTGTGTTACATTGAAAGTATTCGAACACTCACTCATATTATTAATTGTCCATGGAATTTTATTTGTTACTCATTCTTTCATTCAAAACCTAACTTTGAAAAGAAAAGTCACTGGAGATCAATTGAAGATATCGCTAAAATCTTTCTAAATCTCGACACTCTTTCTAAATCTGAAAATTTTAACACTCTGCCTTAAATATTTAAGTAGTAATTAGAAGTGGAACATTTAATAGCAGATGCTCGTCCTAAAATCTTTTCCAGAAAATTGACGAAAACTGAAAGAATAATTAAAAATTTTAAAATAGCATTTTTTAGATAAATATTACATTGTTTTTTTGTGTTTGAATTAATTTTATTATGGCTAGTAATGCTGAAGGTTTCCGGTTTTCAGAGCTCTTTGAACATTTAACAAATATTGTTGAAAAATCAAGATTTACAGAGATTTCATGATGATATTCTATTTATAAGACATTTCATTTTTATATTTATACATGTTTTCGTAAAAAAACTTATTTTGAAAGTTAGAGAACTTTGAATGTGGATTTTCGTTCTCATGACATTTACCAATACTTTTTGTAATGGAATTCAAATGTACAAAATATGAAATATAAAGATAAAAAGAAATCAAAATCCGAAAATATAAGAATGACAAATGTGTTTCACAAATTGTGTATCCGAAGTAAAGTGCAGCCCAAGTGAAGGGTAAATGGGGTCTGCATTTTTTTCGTCTTTAATGTTTCAACAGCTAGTTTTTTCCCCATCTTCAGAACTAGTCGGACATTATCGCCTCCTACCCTATTAGCACATATGGAAAAAGGGTAAATTTTACATTTGACGTAATAAAATAAGCAATTATGTAAATTTTCGCCAATTTTGAATGTTTTTTTTGTAGAACTAATTAACTTGCTAAATGTTTCAGCTTCCATAACTTTTTAAATATTGAAAACGTATTGTGGGGAATTGGGATTTAAATAGATTTGATTGAGAGCTTTAAATTATCTTCAGTCACATTTTTTCACAAAAAAAAAAGACTTATTTAAGAAGCTACCGAATTCTACACTATATTGCAAAAAGTGTCCGGACTCTTTCATGTTAAGTGAACGAATAGCCACATTCAAATCTACCTGACTTTGAAAATAAGCTTTTTACGAAAAAAAAGTCACTAGACGTAAATTGAAGATCTCGATCACAGCTGTATAAATCTCTGTTTTCTATAATATTTATCTAATATTTAAAGAGTTATGGAAGCTATAATATTTAACCCTTTCAGGACCATAAGGTTTCTAAGAGTAAATATTAGTATGTAACTGTTTATTTTAGTTTGTTTAGACGTAAAATAAATAAAAATCATAAGAAAAATACATAACAATGTGTAGTTTTTTTGGAATTTTATGGGAAACATTTTTCCCAATGGACTATAAAGGTAACACAAATTATAGTTAGGCTTATTATGCAATGTCTTTTATTTATTGGTTTATTATAACAAAATGTTAACTAAAATAATACAAAATTATGAAATAAAATTACTATACAAAATGATGTGTTAATTATGATATTCTGCAAAGCAATTTCTTTTGGTTGTGAAGCAAAGATGGACATTGCACAGATGCAACATTATTGCAAAGATGGACATGGACTAAACGTTCCCGTTTACGTAATTGCGTTCGGCATACGTTCTATTTTGACATTCTGTATAAAAAATGCAGATAAGGTTATAATTAAATACGACAATCACCAATTTTAAAATGGGGAAAAACGCTTCCCTTAGTCGTGAAAGGGTTAACAACAGATGTTATCACACACCGTACTTCCAAAACATTTCCCCCAAAAATTGATGAAAACTTCGAAAATCCTTATATAAAATTCAAATATCGCATTTATATTGCGAACAACTTGTTATAACAATTGTGATTTAACTTTTTGAAGTAAAGTTTCAAAACGCAAAAGTTTCACTTAAATGTTTCTGTTTCCATAACTCTTTAAATATTAGATTAATATTATAGAAAATAGAGATTTATACAGCCGTGATCGAGATCTTCAATTTATATCTAGTGACGTTTTTCCGTAAAAAGCTTAGTCCGATAAATTTTTCCGATAAAACTTCGATGTTTAAAACTTTTCTTCATTAGGAATCATCAAAGTTAGGTAGATTTGAATATGGCTATTCGTTCACTTAACATGAAATTTTCCGGATACTTTTTGCATTATAGTGTATATCTGAGTTACTATTGACGTAACGTGGAACCTAATCTAAAGTGGCGGCTGAGTTTATATTTATTCAATCTCTGAACACGTCGCTCGAATGTAATCCTCCCTTGGCGTCGACTTTTCCACAAGACAAAAGCGAAGCATTTTTTTTTTGCCAGTCGTTCTTTTCACCAGCTGCGACAGACGCTGGCTGTGCGAAATTGGTTCGAAGGAGAGGAGAGAAAGCAGCGCACGAGATGGCCTCTGTCTCCTTTTAGAAACAGCCAAGTGAGCAGGAATGCTCCAGGACACTTCGCACATACCGCAGGAGGCAAGTTGCCTGGCCACGTGCACCACTCGTACACTGATTATGGGCCAACTATGAAATTTGCCTTTCTTGTTCTTGGCCTACAGTGAAGTGAAAAGATATTAACTTCGCACTTGATTTTGCATCAATTAAACTCCTGCAATTTGCTTTTGTTATTTAAATGACTTAATTTTGGGGTCTTTGGAGCGCTATTGTTACAATATCATTCCGTCTATTGGAAATATTTAGTAATACTAATGATTCAACGATATAGTTCTTTGTACTATATCGTTGAATCATAGACGAAAAGAGACGAGTTTGGTTTTCTGCGCAGGTTCAATCATAATTTAAATTTCTAAATTTTCTTGCAATTGCCAAAAAAATAAGGAATTAGAGGAAAATAAATAATTTTCTTTGATTCTGATTTCAAGCAGAGTGCTATATGCTTAAAAAATAAAGAAGTGTCGCTCAGAGGTTTCAAGTAGATTCTTTAATAATTAAAAGTGAGTACCATTCAGACTTTGATTATTTTTTTTTGCTGGGGCGGGAGTTGGCTCAGTTGGCACCGCGCCAGGCTCGACTGCAGTTCCTAGGTTCGAGTCTCACTTGTGCCAACGCTGAAATTTATCTCCGCTAAATCGCCATCCGTCAGAAAGAGGACACCAATGGGCTAGGAAAGGCCGTCCTCCGTTCGTCAGATGGAACGTTAAAACTGTGGCACCGTGTGAAGAAGAGTAACAACTTATGCATGTAAAGAACACGTTGGATGACCTTAACAGGAGGCTACCCTTTGTCTTTTAACAGCTGCCCAATGGGTTTCCTTCTCTGAGCTTTGGGGTCCTTGTGTGTTAAGGTCATTAAGCCTATTATGTACAAAGAAGTGTCGCTCAGAGGTAAAAGCAACCCAGCTCTCTCTTTCATTGATAAATCACTGTTAGTGTTTTTAATGATGCTGCGAAAAACTTTTCAGTTTCTACGAATTATGTCTCGTATTTTTCTTTCCGAATAAAATTTTTACTCTGTCCTTCAAACAATTACAATTATTTTAAGATTTGTAAAACATATATAGAGTTAAAAAAAAACGGTTTATAGAATACATTTCTGTCTATAAGATGTTTTTTCAAAAAAAAAAAAAGCGAAATTTCACGTGTAATTACGCAATACCCCTTCACTAGGGCCGGGAATGGTTCGCAATCTGCAATTTGAGTCCAGGTTCGAATCCCAATTGGGACAATGTGGATATTTATCTCCGCTACCCCCCATCCTTTCCTCAGTCGATAAAGCTTCGATGTTTAAAACTTTTCTTCATTAGGAATCGTCATCCAGGATTCGTTCACGAAGCAGTTCTGATAACATTTGGATTTCTGGTTCGAAAATAATTACAATTTTCCTTCTGCACAAACAGAACACGGTGAAATTTCCCTGAAAAAAGGAAGGACACGATGAGCGTTCGAGAGCTCTTCAAAGGAAAAAATAAATCTTGAATTGAATTAAAGTATCATAATATTAAACCTGAATATCATTACCGCAGGGAATCATGGAGATTAATGTCTTTTGAGGGAAGTCACCAAATAAACGTTGTCGATTTATTGGTTACTGATAACTGATTAACCATTCGGTTTTTGTAAGGAATAGGTTAACTTGATTCTAATGATGTTGTTTTTGTGTTAACAGTCAAGATTTAAAAGATATCACAACTGCATTTAATGTTTCTTCTACTCTGTTTTCTAAAGAAATAAGAGATTTACCAAAATTTAAAACTTTATTGCGTAAAATTGATTCTGACTACCAAAAAAAATGTTAATTAATGTAGTCTTTTGAACTACGAAGTACAGTTTACAGAAACAATTATTTTCCTTCTTGGATTTAAAAGCAAATTTGGATTTTTTTGTGTTGCTGCCAGATTCTACTAACGCAGTTAACGTTTCGGACGTTAAAAATTCTTCGGGATCTGAATATGGCAGCTTGGCTTTCTGTGACAATATTATTGCTTTCGAAATGCGGAAAAATGATCCAGTCATCAAACTGAAGTTAGTATTATTTTATTATTTTACTCCTCTAGCAGCTGCCTGCCACAGAACATACATTTCTGCGTAGAAGAGATACATTACATACATATAAGAGGTGAGGAGAGATGTAACAGAAGCTTGTAAGTATTCTACGCTGTAAGAGAAGAGACTTCAGCAGAAGGACAACACAAAAAAGGAAATATCTATGCCCTCTCCGGGATCGAGCCTGGAACTATTAGATCAATAGTATGTTAACCGATGTTTCATGAAAAGGACTAGTTACATGCTTCATTTGAATAAAAATAAAGAAAAAAAAAAAACACTGGAAAGATTTGTTGAACTTACGTATGCAGAGGAATAAACTCTTTCAGTATTTTATCCTACGAAGCGAAAGTATCTGATTCGATTTGGTGTTTTCTGTTCCTTTGTCTAATAATACTTCACAAACGGTTACTTTGATTTTTGGTGCTTAGATTATTCACATAAACGAAAGTATCAAATACAAAGGAGTACTCGGACCTTATCAGAAGTGGGACATCATCCCCACTTCTGATAAGGGTTTCTTCAGAGGACTCTAACTTTTCCGAAAGTTTGGTCCCAGGATCGAAAATTGGGTCTCCAGTTTATAACACACTGATTACCCCTCAAGTGGCTGCTTGCCACAGAGGTTTGACAGGAGCCTGTCAGTTTAATACGCGGTAGGAATGATCTGTGAGGAAGGTGAGACCTCAGCAGAAAGAACACACTAATAGAATCGGGAAATCATTTTCTCCTGCGATATAGAGTCATTAAAAAGTTTCTTATAAGCTAAATAAATGGTATATGAAATATTTACTAATATGCTAACAGAGGCTATAAAAGTATGACTTCATACTCTAATAAAGTATATAAATTATTTCACATATTCTAGTAAAAAGATAAAATAATGCCTTATGCGTTAATAAAATGATAAAGTTGTCTCTCATTACACTAATGGGGCTGAAAAAATATTTTCTCGTGAATTAAGGAAACGATAAAGTAATTTCTCATTTGCTAACAAAGTCGATAAAAATGTTTGTGCAATAAAATCTTTAAAATGCTTTCTCCTATGAATGCAATGTCAGTCAAGTGGCTTCTCATAGGCTGACCAGTCGATAAAGTAGTTTCTTATATGTTAAAGTACGAGATAGTATTCTCATACGCTAATAACGCAAATAAATTATTTCACATAAATTGAAGAAATGTATCGACGTTTTTGTTCTATCAGGGAATTATTTATAGATATTCCCAGATAGAATAAAAGTTCACCGTCGATATCACATATTCTAGCAAAATAGATAAAAATACTCCATCAAACGGTAATATAAGAAGATAAGTGGTCTCTCACAACGCTAACAAAGTTGCAAAATGTTTTCTCCTGTGATAAAAGAGTAAAACATTTTCTCATATTATCAAGGTGTCGGTTAGGGGTCCATGGGCCTTACCCAGGTGCCTATTAGGACTGTGGGATACTGCCCATCAAAAATAATCACAAAAGAAATAAGCGAATTTGAAATTTAGTATTCATTGTTTGTCTTATCTAAATCAACATAGTATCATTTTTATATCCGTTTTGTAATCATTATTTGACGTGCTATGCAGATGATCACAGCTTTTGCTTTGTGAATCAGTCCTACGTCGTCTGCTTAGTTTATGCAATATAAATTTATCCATTATGGGCACCACCGAAATCTTAACGTTGTCTATTATAAAAAAAATAAATAAATACCCCCTCAAGCAGCTGCTTGCCACAGAGGTCTGACAGGAGCCTGTCAGTTTATATGCCATAGTAAAAGGTCTGAGAGGATGGCAGGACCTCAGCAATATTATAGAGAATACAAAAATGAACTGCCGGAAGTGGGTCACCGATTCCAAGTGGCTCATCACACTTGAATCCTGATTCTACCAGTGCAAACAATAGTCGAATATCTTCTTATTTAGAGAAAATCTTCATTTCCTTGTGCCACGCTCAACGGACCTAAACTTTCCTGTCCGGATGTGTTCCAACTGAACTTGAATTGGATTGCAGGCTTTTTATTTTGCCGAGGAAGGAGATTTAGGGAGGAAAATACAACGTATTGAACATTTGTATGCAGCGAAATATTAGCAGTACTTCAAACCAATATATTTCGTTCCAATATATTTTCAAACCAATATATTTCGTTCCATATATTAGTGAAATGATAAAATAGTTCTTCATACGTTTACAAATAGAATAAAAAAAAGCATATTTTAACAAGATATTTTAGATTAGTACAATATCTTTTGACGATAAAGTCTTCGGTTTGATGCACTCAAAAAAAATTTAAAATTCCCTCAAGCAGCTGCTTGCCATAACAGTTTATTTTTTGAAACTAATTCACTGTATTACCATATCACGTTTTTACAATTCATTGCATAACGAATTAATAATACATGATATATTAATATTATAAGTTAAGTATTAAAACCAAAAAAGACATTTGTTCAAGCGATAATTTATGACGAGAATTTCAATTTAAGGTAATAACGTAAAAGGTCGTAAAACAAGAAAATCTATCTATTCGTAATATATTTCACGAATGGTTTTTTTAAAATACTACTAAAACGGAAAAGGAAAAATATACACATATAATATACTGGTTTCCATAAATTAAGGAAAATCTCTATATTAAGTTGCCAGGCTCGTAATCTGTAGTTCCCAGGTTCGAGTCCCAGCTGGGTCAGCGTTCAGATTTATCTCCGCAAAATTCCCCGCCCTGGCTACGGTCAGTAGGGGACACCGATGGCCTTGGAAAGGCCGCCGTCCGTCGGATGGGACGTTAAGCCGTGGCCCCGTGTGCGGGAGAGCCATACCCTGTGCACGTTAAAGAACACGCTGGATGGCCTTGACAGGAGGCTACCATCTGTCTCCCAACAGCTGTTCCAGTGGGGCCCCTCCCCCAACATTCTCTGAGCCTTCGGGGTCCATGTGACCTGGCCATTTAGCCCATGGTGTGCAAAAAAGTGCCGCTCAGAGGTAAAACAACCCAACAACAACCTATATTAAGTCAATGGGAAGCTAACGTCAAAGCTTAAACTTTCCTGGGCCTTACCCAGGAGCTTCTAACATAAGTTTATTTATTTTGAAAAAATGTTATTGCAATTAAAGATCTCAATCAAATAGATCAATATCTCGATTTTTAACAATATTCGTTCGGTATTTAATGAGTTATGGAAGTGTGAATATTTAGTGATAACAAAGCCAGCCACAAAAATTAACTTCAGAAGTTAATTAAAACTTAGTAATAATTATTGTATCAATGTGTTTAATAAATAAGCTCGTATTTTAGAACTTTGTGTAAAGAATTCTTTCGCTATTCTTCAGTTTTGTATAAGTTTCTTAAGACTGGCATTGTTATCGCTAAATATTCAAACTTCCATAACTCATAAAATACTGAACGAATATTGTTGAAAATTGAGATATTGATTTATATGATTGAGATCTTCATCTGCAATCACATTTTTCAAAACAACTTGTTTTAGAAGTAATAGAGCTTTGACGTTAGCTTCCCGTTGACTTAACATTGGGATTTTCCTTAATATATGGAAACCAGTGTAGGTAATTACTACAGGAGAATTGAAAAATTCTGAACTGAACTGGAAAGGACCAGAATGCCTTTACGAGCTTTCCCCCCCCCCCCAGAATATTTTGCTAAATATGCGTTTGAAAATAGCATTAGGGGACGTCTTCTCAGTCCGATTCAGTTCAATTCATTATCATGGATCTCCCAAAAATTCTTTCCTACATCCGGGACCTGTCTGCGTTAGCCAAAGTGCACCACCACATATTTCAGTTAACGGCCAGTGCGTATTATTATAAAGACGATAAAGTATTTTTTTTTACGCCGAGCCAACGGCCAGTGCGTATTATTATAAAGACGATAAAGTATTTTTTTTATATATATTAATGAAATGATGAAATAGTTCCTCACATGGTAACAAAATCGATAAATTAGTTCCTCAGATGTTAGCAATACCAATAAAGAATGCTCTAATATGGCAAAAACTTAATACGGACCGAAGTCATTGCATCATTTAGATATATGAACATAAAATTTTTTTTATATCTAACTGATGCAATGACTTCGGTCCCAGTAGAGCAGGGTTGGTCAACCTTTTCTCGTCGGGGGACAAGATGAAGATTTTTCAGAGTGCAGCGGTCAGAACCATATTGCACTAAAAACTATAAATTTAGCCCCCCCCCCCTACGCCGTTCAGTGTCCTGAGTAAACGATATGCGTTTACAACCAAGTTAATTATTTGGATTATAAATATAAAGAATTAAATTTCATAACATGAAATATAAACGATTAAGATATGAAATGATATCCCTATTTGTTACAAAAAGGAACCTGTACCTTTTACTATTAATTTTATTTAATTAAATTTAGGATTAAATATGCAAGAAATTTAAACAGCAGGAATGAGATAAAAATGAAACGCATTTTAATGGAAATTATCATCGACTCCATACCCAACTAATTGAGCTGTGTTAGAAACATCGTTACAGTCATTAAGAACCAAAAAGTACTCAAATTTCGATGTAAGCTTTTGTAAATATATTTTCTACATTCGATAAGCCGGATTATGATTCTGAGGCATAAATTTATCTTTCCAATCTACTTTTTTCTCTCTTAGCAAAACATAACAAAATTTCTTTCCAGTCAGTCTGTGATGTTGCTTCTTCGTTTGTCTGTCTATTGGGACCACTTAGGAATGTCCCCTCGGTTCGATCGCAATACGCGACGGGTGAAAGGGTTTTTCAGATAAAATCAAAGGTTTTATCACCACTGCAGGGACTCAATACTGAGGCTCCTCCCCAATAAATTGGTTCAATTTCAGCCTTTACTTAAATATAACAATTATTTATTGAACCTTCCAAACATGCTTGATAGACAAGGACATATGCTCAATTACATAACATTACATCACCAGCTTACTATGCCTGTTCAGCTGTATTCACAGAGCCCAATGCCGTTATTTCCAGTCGGCATTTACCAGCTTTACAATTTTACGTCTTTCTGCATTCGTCCTTCGACTGGCTCTCCCTTCCTCGTCGTTGCCAAACCCTTTTTTCCTTTCTCTCTCTGCTTCGGCCATCTGGCAAGGCCGTTAGCCCCCGGGACCCGGGTCACTTGTCAGCGGACGCCAGCAGTTGGGTGACCTCCGTCCCTCCGGGCACTGCTACTTCAATTAACTCTCCAGATGCTGGAACAGAGGGCCTGCCACGTAGCATTATGCCTTTTTGGTGAAATCCAAAATAATATACAAAACCCGAACAAAAAAAATATTTAAAAAGGCCTCTAGCTTGACACAGTCCTTTACGCATATGCCATCAGAATAATTTTTGCAATATTTTGCAATTTTTCTCAGTAATAACAAAACTTACACGCACAACAGCATCGGAGTCTTGAGATCTTTGGGTAAATGATATTTTTGTGTGTTTAATGTAGCCATAAGTTTCTCAAATATTTATTTTCTATGCTCGCATTTATAACTTTCATAATTACAATTTTTACTGATGTAGTGTCTATTTGAGAGTCAAAGTCAGGGTTCTTTAATCGAGAGCTGAAAACTCGATCGACTGTTCTGTGCAAATTGATGTAACGCGGGTCTATGTCGTCGTAAATTCAATTTAGGCTACTAAAGAATATTATTTCAAAAACAGTATGAAAATTGGGAAAGAAAAAATATATATTTCACAAGAACTTCAAGAATAAAAGATTAAAAATTTAATAATTTGCACAGCAATGTTCACGGGTCACTTGAGAAGTGTCCGATGGCCACGGGATGCTCATGACTGCAGTTGGGTTGTTTTACCTCTGAGCGGCACTTTTTTGCACACCATGGGCTAAATGGCCAGGTCACATGGACCACGAAGGCTCAGAGACGGTTGGGTGAGGGAACCCACTGGAACAGCTGTTGGGAGACAGATGGTAGCCTCCCGTCAAGGCCATCCAGCGTGTTTTTAACGTGCACAGGGTATGGCTCTCTCTCACACACGGGGCCACGGCTTAACGTCCCATCCGACGGACGGCGGCGTTTTCAAGCCCATCGGTGTCCCCTACTGACCGTGGGCAGGGCGGGGAATTTTGCGGAGATAAATCTGAACGCTGACCCAGCTGGGACTCGAACCTGGGAACTACAGATTACGAGTCTGGCGCGCTACCGACTGAGCCACCCCCGCCCCCATGACTGCAGTGGATCAGGTCCTTGTATTGCCTGTAAAATTATCTGTATAATTATCTGTTATCCTGTATAAGTATCTTCCACGACTCTTTACCTGTTGCAAATGAAATGTGTTAAGAAAGACGATACAATATTTTCCGATATGCTGACATAATGATAAAATAATCTCTTATGTGCTGAGAAAGTCATAAAGTAAGTTGATATAGGCTTTCATAAGATAACAAGTTGATAAAGTAATTCCTCAAACACTAAGTGGATGGAATTTATTCTCATATTCTGAGAAAGTTAATTTCAAATAGAAAAATATTTCAAATAAATTGAACTGCTTCTTTAACCGCTTCGTCATTTGGAAACTTTCTTTTAAATTCATTTTTAGTTGTTCACAAATGAATTAGCATATGAGAACATGTTTTAAAAGGGAAAGATGTATTTCCCACATGCTAACAGAATGATAAAATATTGCCTCATATTCTAATAAAAATTGATAAATAAGCCTAATAAATCCTAACAAAATGATAAAATAGTATTCTCATAAGCAACCAAATTAATAAAATAGTATAATAATTAATTAAAAATTAATTAGTCATAAAGATTGTTCGGGGCGGGGGTGGCTCAGTCTGTAGCGCGCCAGGCTCGTAATCTGTAGTTCCGAGGTTCGAGTCCCAGCTGGGTCAGCGTTGAGATTTATCTCCGCAAAATCCCCCCCACTACCCACGATCAGTAGGGGACACCGATGGGCTTGGAAAGGCCGCCGTCCGTCTGATGGGACGTTAAACCGTGGCCCCGTGTACGGGAGAGCCATACCCTGTGCACGTTAAAGAACACGCTGGATGGCCTTGACGGGAGGCTACCATCTGTCTCCCAACAGCTGTTCCAGTGGGTCCCCTCCCCCAATCTTCTCTGAACCTTCGGGGTCCATGAGACCTGGCCATTTAGCCCATGGTGTGCAAAAAAGTGCCGCTCAGAGGTAAAACAACCCAACCTAAAGATTGTTCAATATGTAAGAATACTTTTCAAATAATTAAGAAATTACAGACCTTGTCATTAATTTTATTGATGAATTCCTTATTGATGTACACATTTTACACAGAAGTCAGGAATGGCTTATATTTCTCTGGAAGAAAATTCTTTTGATTGTGTTGAAAAAAAAAAAAACCTTGGTTGCACTACTTCTTTAAGCCTTTCGTCATTAGCAACCTTTCTTCCTTTGAAGTCTTTTTTCAGATGTCCATAAAGTAAATAATCTGTCGAGGCCAAATCAAGCGAATATGGGGGATGTTCAGAAACATGTTTCTAAAGATGTGTCTGGTTTAAATCTAATGTGGCATACTATGAAGGCATCTCGTTCGATAAGTCCTCGACGTTTTCTTCAGTCTATTTCTCATCATGTTTGACTACATAACGTTGATATTTTTAGCTTAGTGAAGGAATTCCACTAAAATGACACCATCTCTATCTTTAAAAGGCCCACATGGTAAAAGGCCGCTGGTAAGCCGATGGGCGATTTTCTTTCTTTCGGGGAACTTAATGATTCAACTCCATTCTTGATCTTTTTCGTTCATGAGGAAATTGAAGCATCCAAGACTTATACTCTGATAAATTCTATACATAAAATAATTTTCATCTTTTTTATACTTCTCAACAAAAACGTAATAAGCACAAAAAGGTTTTTGCTTCATATCCTTGATAAGAAATCTCGAATTCATCTGAAACGAAAGATTTTAGGAATAACGTTGTATTGCTCTCATGTTCACTATTTCACTGATTTTTAATTCCAGGATTTCTGCAATATTTCTATATGGCAGCGTTAATCGCTTTTTTTTTTATTTCCGATTGTAATTAAGACTGACCCTCTTTCTCTTACTGAGTCATAAACATTGTTGGCTCTTACTGTTACCATTTAAAAATCCAATTTTTTAAACAAACAGTTATCATATTATTTTGTCAGATATTCTTCATTTTAGATGCCAGATATATCACAGACATTCTTCATTTAGATGTCAGAGATATCACAGATATTTTCTTCATTTAGGTGTCAGAGATATCAAGCATATTCCTCAACTGGATTTCAGAGATATCACGGATATTCATTTGGATGTCAGAGATGTCACGGATATTCCTCATTTGAATTCCAGAGATATCAGGGATATTCCTAATTTGAATGCCACAGATATCACGGATATTCCTCATTTAGATGTTAGAGATATCACGGATATTCCTCATTTAGATGTCAGAGATATCACAGATATTCTTCATTTAGATGTCAGAGATATCACGGATATTCTTCATTTAGATGTCAGAGATATCACGGATATCCTTCATTTAGATGTCAGAGATATCACGGATATCCTTCATTTTCATCTGAGAGATATCACGAATATTCTTCATTTTGATCTGAGAGATATCACGGATATTCTTCATTTAGATGTCAGAGATATCACGGATATTCTTCATTTAGATGTCAGAGATATCACGGATATTCTTCATTTTGATCTGAGAGATATCACGGATATTCTTCATTTAGATGTCAGAGATATCACGGATATTCTTCATTTTGATCTGAGAAATATCACGGATATTCTTCATTTTGATCTGAGAGATATCACGGATATTCTTCATTTTGATCTGAGAGATATCACGGATATTCCTCATTTAGATGTTAGAGATATCACGGATATTCCTCATTTAGATGTTAGAGATATCACGGATATTCCTCATTTAGATGTCAGAGATATCACAGATATTCTTCATTTAGATGTCAGAGATAACACGGATATTCTTCATTTAGATGTCAGAGATATCACGGATATCCTTCATTTTCATCTGAGAGATATCACGGATATTCTTCATTTTGATCTGAGAGATATCACGGATATTCTTCATTTAGATGTCAGAGATATCACGGATATTCTTCATTTAGATGTCAGAGATATCACGGATATTCTTCATTTTGATCTGAGAGATATCACGGATATTCTTCATTTAGATGTCAGAGATATCACGGATATTCTTCATTTTGATCTGAGAAATATCACGGATATTCTTCATTTTGATCTGAGAGATATCACGGATATTCTTCATTTTGATCTGAGAGATATCACGGATATTCCTCATTTAGATGTCAGAGATATCACGGATATTCTTCATTTAGATGTCAGAGATATCACGGATATTCTTCATTTTGATCTGAGAGATATCACGGATATTCTTCATTTTGATCTGAGAGATATCACGGATATTCTTCATTTTGATCTGAGAGATATCACGGATATTCTTCATTTTGATCTGAGAGATATCACGGATATTCTTCATTTTGATCTGAGAGATATCACGGATATTCTTCATTTTGATCTGAGAGATATCACGGATATTCTTCATTTTGATCTGAGAGATATCACGGATATTCTTCATTTTGATCTGAGAGATATCACGGATATTCTTCATTTTGATCTGAGAGATATCACGGATATTCTTCATTTTGATCTGAGAGATATCACGGATATTCTTCATTTTGATCTGAGAGATATCACGGATATTCTTCATTTTGATCTGAGAGATATCACGGATATTCTTCATTTTGATCTGAGAGATATCACGGATATTCTTCATTTAGATGTCAGAGATATAATAATAATAAATAATAATTTATTCCATGCAGGGCGTTACAGTAAAGCCAACGTATAGGTAATTTTGGATATGAATTTAAACGTTCAAGTGGCTTGATGCCCCAGTACATTTGAGAAACTAAAAATAAATATTGATGATAGTTACAAAAATACAAACATACAGGAATTGCATAATTATTTTAATACATATAAACAAAATGACAAGTGGCACAGACGAAGACAAACATATAATATGAAATATGATAAAAAACATAGTTAACTTGGGGGGGAAAAAAAGAAGGTTTAAGACAACAGAGAGTAATATCAAATGAATGAACAGGGGGGAAAAAGGATTGCGGATAATCCAGACAAAAAGCAAAGATGGGGAGGGGGATTAGGGATGATATTGTTGGTCAAACGTTTCAATATTCTAATAGGAGTGCAGTAATATAGGTTTTGAATTTTGTTTTAGAATTTAAAGAAGTGATATCGCTTGGTAGAGAGTTCCAAGTTGAGGTTGCTTGAAAGGCAAAAGAAATTTCACCATACTTAGCTTTGAAAATCTTGGAAGTAGAAAACATTTTATTATCAGAGCGAAGGATGTGGCGATATCGTAATCGAATATAGGGTGTAAGAATCGAATGAAGAGGATGAGACTTGTTATAAATAGTGTCGTGAATAAGAAGGGTTTAATTCACCGTAACTTTCTTCTGGATTCAAGAATGGGAATTTGGTGGTTGAAATGAATATCAGTAAGTGTTAGAGATTCTCGTTTGTTAAAATAGATTTTGCTGATAATTTTGGGAGTTTCATTTTGAACTTTTTCTAAATTATAAAAGTTCTTTTTGTTAATACCAAAAGAGTGGAAGCACAGTATTCGAGTTGCCGTCCGTAGAATATTGGAGCATAGGAATACAACATAGGGCAATAGACATTTGGGCAAATGTAGAACATTGCGCATAGGAATACAACATAGGGCAATAGACATTTGGGCAAATGTAGAACATTCCGCATAGGAATACAACATAGGGTAATAGACATTTGGGCAAATGTAGAACATTGCGCATAGGAGTATATAATTTCGAATGTACTTCAATATATAAGTTCTTTTAGATGCTGAACGACGGTTTATTAATACCTAAATACTTCATGGGAATGGCAACTGTAATACGGGTATTATTAATTCTAATATTTGTGTCAGGCGGGGGAGGATTTGAAGTTGAAAGAAAAACAATATTGATTTTCTTGACATTGACAGTGAATCCATTTTTAGTATACGAATAAAGCACATCATGGATATTATTTTCTATTTCCTGTTTTCGAAAAGTGAAAGAACTTGAGATAAAAGAAAGAAGACAATCGTCTGCATACATAAAAATATTGCAGTTAGTGGAGAATTCTGGAAGTTCATTAACAAAAAGATTAAAGAGAAGTGGGCTAAGAATAGTTCCTTGGGGTACTCCCCGAATGATTTTAAGAGGTGTAGAGATCTCATTAGTGCTTAATTTAGTTCGGATAACATATTTTTTAAACCAAGAAAGAGCTGAAGGCGATAGATTAAAATTAGAGTCCAGTTTTTGCAAGATAAGTTTGTGTTCAACTGAATCCAATGCTTTTCAGATGTCAAGGGAAACCAGTCCCACAATCCTTTTCACTTGGATCTCTAAAGCCAATCTCCATTGATTAAAAAGAAGTGTTATGAGAGTTTCAGTTGACCGTTTATTCCTAAATCCGAATTGTCTGCATGAAAGTAAATTAAAATTTTCAACAAAAATCGATAATTGTCTCTCGACGACTTTTTCTAAATTTTGTCTAAAGCACATGTAACTGAAATAGATCGATAGTCCAGAGGGTTAGAAGGATTTGAAATTTTTGGTAGAGGTGAGACGATGGCTTCTTTTCGTGGCTCTGAGAATTCATTAGAGTTAAATGAACAATTAATTAGATCACAAAGGGGTGCAGAAATTAATCGGGAGGGAATTTTTAGAATAAAGACAAGGATTCCATCTGGTCCGACAGTGCGAGTGTTTTTAGCGAATTTATAAGGTTATGAACTTCAATTTCAGTAGCATTTTTAATTTAAAGGTTTCCAGATTATTAAATGATTTATTGGAATAGGACAATGATTCGTTTGCGCTTGCATGATTTTCTGTAGAAGAGCAAGATTTACAGAATATAGATAAATATCTCAAATATTCTTTATTAATGTAAATCTCGGAGGTTTAATACTTTCTTCATTTAAGGAACGTAATGCGGATCGTTATAGAAAATTTGTGAACGTTTCAATTTCGGATTGCGGATTGTTTTGCCTCTATGTTAGCACAAAATGAGCTAAATGACCAGGTCACAAGGAAGCCAAGGGCTCAGAGAGCGTTGGAGGAAGAATACCCACTGGACAGCTCTTTGGAGACAGATGGAACCCTCCCATCCAGAGCAATCCAGCGTGTTCCTAAATGTGCACAGGGTACGACTCTCCTGCTATTTAAATAGCCATCTTTAAACTGAATTAGGGGCTGTCATGGTTAGTAACGTAAGCAAAAGTCTGTCTTATCATTACAAAGAATTCAGAATTTTTCACCCACCTGATTTAGTTCTCCACTTAGAAATAATGTTTACGAATTGAACAACCTTCTAGTTTCTCATAGGCTAACAATGTCGACAAAGCAGTTTTACCTATGTCAAGGAAGCTAATCAAGTTGCTCCTTACTTGCTGACAAATCAGTTTCTCCTAAGTTAACAAAGTCGATAAGCAATTCCTCACACGCTCATAGAGCCGAGAAATATATTCCTTATATAACAAAATAGTTTCTTATGCGTTAACTGATGCCTTTGTGCCTGCTTCTGTTCCTGAAATATTTCTACCTCTTTCGTAAAGGACTGCAATGAAACGGCTGTCAAAGGCAAGAGGCATTCGTTTGTAAAGACTGATGACGAATTCCACTTATGCAACTTCACTCACCGCTTACTGTCAGCTGGGATTCACAAAATAAAGAAAAACATTTTGTTATGTAATAAAAGAAAAAGACGTTCCTGAAAACGATGAAAGCCTCGGGGAGAGAATCGACTGCCGAAACAATTGTTGCCATGGTGACGATAACTGATTTTTCTCTGAGCTTTGCTCTTTGAAGAAACAAAATTATTCATCCTCGATTTTTTTTCGATGAATTTAGTGACATTTTTTAATTTACTGCGCTCCACGCCTTCCATGGGTCGTTAGGTTTTAGTATTCATTATTGTTTTTATTGGGTAATTTTTCCCTCCATAAACGTTTGCTTCCCTCCAAAATAAAGAGATGTATCTGTATTGAGATTTGTCTCTGCTGCTCTGTCTCCTTCAGAAAGAAGAAGCTGTTGTGCTTGGAAAGGTTGATCTGCCTCCGTCGGATGGCACACTAAGTCGTGGCCCCGTGTGCAGGAAAGCTATACGTTACGGACGTTAAAGAACACTCTGGATGACCTTGATGGGAGGCTCCCATCTGTGTCCTAACAGCTGTCGAGCGGGTCCTCTTGCATCCTACCTAACTCTGAATCTTTGTGATCTTTGTAATCTGGTCATTTAGCTAATGTTGTGCATAAAAATGTCTCTCATGGGCAAAACAGTGCAACCTGATATACAGCGAGGCTCGTAATCTGCAGTTCCCAGTTTCGAGTCCCAGCTGGACCAGCGTTGAGATTTATCTCCCTAAAAGCTTCCTACCTGCCAACGATCAGTAGGGGATACCGATGGGCTTGGAAAGGCCGCCTCCGTCGGATGGGACGGTAAGCCGTCGCGTCGTTTGCAGGAGACCTGTACCTTGAGCACATTAAAGAACAAGCTGGATGGATTTGATGGGAAGCTACGGATGTCTCCTAACAACCGTACAGTGGGTCACTTTCTCTCAACCTTCTCTGAACCCTTACGGTCCTTGTGACCTGGTCATTTAGCCCATTGGATGCAAAAAAAGTGCTGCTCAGAGATAAAACAACACAAAAACATAGATAGATACTTACACAGATACATAATCCTCACGCATCCAGCTGCTATGAAGGTTCAATCAGATTGTGCAATTTAATTCTTTTATTCATATGTTATTTTATTTTTTTTTATTTATTAGTCTCTCTTGAGTTACAGTTTTACCACTTGGTCACTGCAGGCCAATCCTAACAAGGTCTTGTTTGACATTCTCCGCCCGTCGCATTCAAGGCCCTTTTCTGATGCTTTTTAAACACACTGTTCATAATTGTATTCGCTAATCTGTAGTTATCCATGCAAGTTAAAATATGCCAAAGGAAACAGTCTCTTCCTATGCAAGATGCTACTCAAAGGTGGTTGAAGACTCTTTCATCTAACTCCGGATTAAAATTCTGCATTCGTCACTCTACAGACGTAGAGTAGAAATATTTAGGAATGAACTGATAGAAGATTCGCAGGTAATAATTACTTTTAAGTGAGTTGGTAAAAAGTTTACTCCTTGAAAAGGCATTGCTCCTGGAGGGAAGAATCGATCATTGAATTTTGAAATGAAATGTTTTTTTTTGGTTAGAAAAGTACAAATTCATACATTTTCAGTTTCAGTTCAGTTCAGTTTTATTATAATAATAAGGTTACAAACAACAGATATTTGTAATACTCTTATTAACCCAAGAGCATCTAAGCTCATGTAGGTTAATTTACAAATTATTTAAATACATAATTTTGGCAACACTGACACTCAACTTTACGTAAAGAAAAAAAATATATATACAAAAACAATACAGAATTTATAAAAACGAATTAATTTTTTTTTACTTTAACACTGAAAACAGGCTGTCAGCATTTGTAATGGTCATTAGATAATTAGAAGTGAGAGATCTGAAATGCATAAAATTAGTTTCATTTCGAATTATAAGTAAAGAATTGGGGGCCAAATAACCAAAGTGTTTGTGCATAATTTCTTTATTTGCAAGTGGTAATTGAATACATTAGCAGTCTAACACAAAATTAGAAGCAGTAATAATGAGCAAAAAATTTCGAAATCGAAACTAAAAATTGAGATTCAATTTAAAATTAAAACGAAAAAGTAAAAATTATGCCATTTTATATCTGATAACCAAGAGTTAAATACACTATGTTGAAAAAAGTGTCCGGACATTTCCATGTCATGTGAATGGAAAGCCACTTTCAAAGCTCCCTAACACTGAAAAATAAACATTTTACGCAAAAACTGTTATTGGCGATAAATTGTACATGTCACTCAAATTTCTCTAAATATATTTCCCCCAATATTCGTGTAATATTTAAAGAATAAATGGAAGCTGAAGCATTTATCTTCAACTTTTGACACTTGTGAAAAAATACTTGAATAGATAAAATACAATTCTTGTAACAATTTGTTCACTAACACAAATTAAATATCTGAAGTTTGTATGACGATTTTTTAAGATTTTATGGAGGCAATATGACAGTGCTAATTTTCAACAATCTTCGATCAATATTTAAAGAGTCATTGAAGCGGGATCATTTCACAGAAGACGACACTGTCACATTGGGGGCGGGGGTGGCTCAATCGGTAGCGCGCCAGGCTCGTAATCTGTAGTTCCCAGGTTCGAGTCCCAGCTGGGTCAGCGTTGAGATTTATCTCCGCAAAATTCCCCGCCCTGCCCACGTTCAGTAGGGAACACCGATGGGCTTGGAAAGGCCGCCGTCCGTCGGATGGGACGTTAAGCCGTGGCTCCGTGTGTGGGAGAGCCATACCCTGTGCACGTTAAAAACACGCTGGATGGCCTTGACGGGAGGCTACCATCTGTCTCCCAACAGCTGTTCCAGTGGGTCCCCTCCCCCAACCTTCTCTGAGCCTTCGGGGTCCATGTGAAATGGCCATTTAGCCCATGGTGTGCAAAAAAGTGCCGCTCAGAGGTAAAACAACCCAACCTAACTGTCACATTGCCTCCAAATTGATGAAATCTTAAAAAAAGTCATATAAATTCAGATATTTAATTTATGTTAGTGAACAAATTGTTACAAGAGTTGTGTTTTATCTATTGAAGTATTTTTTCACAAGTGTCAAAAGTTGAAGATAAATGCTTCAGCTTCCATTCATTCTTTAAATATTAAACGAATATTGGGGGAAATATATTTAGGGAGATTTGAGTGACATCTACAATTTATCGCCAAAAGCAATTTTTGTGCAAAAAGTTTATTTTTAATGTTAGGGAGCTTTGAAAGTGGCTTTCCATTCACATAACATGGAAGTGTACGGACACTATTTTCAACATAGTGCATGTCTGTCCATGTTTCAAAGATTTTGTCTACAAAAACAGTTAATGAAAATGTTGCTATTATGTTATCTAGGTTTGCAGATTCTATTAACTTCTGCTATAAATCAATGACATTAAGTGGCACATGGTGGCAGGATGGAATTCTGCAGGTGGGAACATCTGATTTAGAGAATATTTTATGAAGCTACAATGATTTTCTGTCCGCTTCTGCCGATTGGTTCCTCTGCTCACGTGATCATCTGCAGAGAGTTCAGACAGATTTTAGTGTGATTGACAGTTCGAATCATCCGACGTGAAGGTTCCTGTTTTCGCTGCAGTTTAGAAACATTTTTGGAATTCAAAACATCTTCTTTGATGCGAGCGCTAAAGAATATATTCCTTCTTTTTGGGTACGGCCACATAGAAAGCTATTTGAACGGTTTGTCTTTATGAACTAATCTACGTTTTCTGGCGTCTTAAGACAAAATCATTACCAACGTTGGAGTTGGGTTGTTTTACCTCTGAGCGGCACTTTTTTGCACACCATGGGCTAAATGGCCAGGTCACATGGACCCCGAAGGCTCAGAGAAGGTTGGGAGAGGGGACCCACTGGAACAGCTGTTGGGAGACAGATGGTAGCCTCCCGTCAAGGCCATCCAGCGTGTTCTTTAACGTGCACAGGGTATGGCTCTCCCGCACACGGGGCCACGGCTTAACGTCCCATCCGACGAACGGCGGCCTTTCTAAGCCCATCGGTGTCCCCTACTGACCATGGGCAGGGCGGGGAATTTTGCGGAGATAAATCTCAACGCTGACCCAACGTTGGAGATGGCCTCTCCAGTTTGTTATAAGTGCACCTCTGTCATTGGTAATGGTTTTGTTTTAAGACGCTTAAATGTTTAGAAAACGTTGATAACGTTAAACCTCTCTCTGTGTGGCCGTATCCTTCGTTGTTACATCAACTGACAATTGTGATTAATGCGAGTATGTGGACAAAAGCTAGTTGAGTACAAATGTTTGTTGATCTGTCGACCGTTGCACTTTAATGGTTTTACCTATAACTGATAAGGAATCATTTCACAGTTTTAAAACACAGGGTGGCAGTTCATATTAAATTTTAATGAAATGCAGTATGAAATGGAAATTTGAGATCTCAGTTATCGAATCTTTAACGAAGCTTACCATGTGGAGCAAGAACGCCTTTTCACGATTCCTAGGCTTTTAGGAAAGATAGTAAAACTAGTAAGAAAAATATTTGATAGCTAGCTTTAATAATCCCCGATTATTCGAAAAATATAATAAAAAACACTCTCAACAGACATTTGTTTGACAGAAAACCGTGATCGAACGCGTAAAATTTTTTTCTTTCCTCCCCTTTTTAGAGGGGGGGAGGGCGAGGGGGCGGAGGATATGCAGAAAGGTAGGGACATAAGGTCATCATGTTTTTAGGTCAGAATTTTTCATGTAATATATGTTGACGATTGTGAGTAATTGACTAACGGCTGACAGGGGATAATTGTAATTCTAATTATGATGCAGAAATGGTGGAGCTCTGAAAATTGACACTCAGGAGTAATTTGATTCGCAGATCTTGGGAAAAAAAAATCCGAAATTTGACCTCCGACGTGTCCTTTGAGGTCAATAGAGGTCACATAAAGGTCAAGCCTTGATCTGACAGTGCTAGAAACTTGAAAATTGGTGTCCGAGGGTGTTTCGGGTTGTAGGTGGGGAAAACGTTAAGTAATTTCTGATTCGGAGGGTCCTTCGATGTCAGAGGTGAAATTTAGATATATACATGCTAGAGAGTTAAAAATTCGTTCCTGGGGGATATTGTGAATCGTAGATCTGAGAAATGTTGAATTTCGGTTGCCATTCCTTTGAGGTCAAAGTTCAAATCCGAATCTACAGGTGGTAGAGGACTAAAAATTGGTGCTGGGGTATTTTGAATCATAGAACTAAGAAATTATGCCGAATTTGGGATGCGGTGGATCAAGGTCAAAGGTCAGATCCGATCTACCAATAGTGGAGAGCTGCAAATTGGTGAACAGGGATATTTCCTGCAGTAGAATTCAGAAATTAGGGGGATTTTATGATTCGGTTTAGCATTCGAGATCCCATACGGGTCAGAGTGATGAAGAATCAAAGGATGCTGAGGGGACCGTTTGATTTCTAGTGGGAGATATAACTCGTTATGTTCGGGGATTATTTATGCATTTTGGTCGAATTTGGTGATAAAACATCCCCCTGTGACAGTTTTGAGATTTATCTCTTCTAACACCCCGTACCTTGGAAAGGCCGCCGTCCGTCGAATGGGACATTAAGCAGTGTCCAGGTGGGTAGGAGAATCATATCCTGAACACGTTGAATGGCCTTGATGGGAGGCTACTATTTCCTTCTAAAAGCTGTCCCTTACCCCTAACTTTTTCTGAGTTCTTGGGGTCCTTGTGACGTTGCCATTTAGCCTATTGTGTATACAAAAGGGTCGTTCAGAGTTCACGCAATTGAACCTTTGATCAAAGGGACACATTCTCTAAAATAAAAATGTATAAAAATATATAATAAATCTATAAAGCAAAACGAAAAACAAAAAGGAAATATTTGCATTTTGGTTTAAAAAAAAAAACCTGATTTTTTCAGAGTAAGTATAGTGAGAATGAAGAATAAAGATCCAAAGCAATGAGTTTTTTTTTTGCAATGGATAATTCAGTTTTATAACGTTGAAGACCTATTTTGCTATTCTATTTAATTTATTGGTTTACGATATTTTAATTACCAGCTTCTGTGCAAGTTGTCAGTTGCATTAAAGATTAGTGAGCCACAGATATTTTCGTTTCTATCACATTAAAAATGGAAGATTTGTAAAATGCAAAAAATTAATATTGTACTGGTAGGTATTCGGTTAAAAGTAAATTTTTCATTTTTAAAATGAAAAAGTTGCATTTTTGCCACTCGCCAGAAATGAGTGGAGTTACAGTTCAGAAGTTTTGAGAGGCGGGATGGGATTACAGTTTAGGAGTTTTGAGAGGAGGAATGGGATTACAGTTTATGAATTTTGAGAAGAGGATGGGATTACAATTTAGGAGTTTTGAGAGGAGGAATGGGATTACAGTTTATGAATTTTGAGAAGAGGATGGGATTACAATTTAGGAGTTTTGAGAGGAGGAATGGGATTACAGTTTATGAATTTTGAGAAGAGGATGGGATTACAATTTAGGAGTTTTGAGAGGAGGAATGGGATTACAGTTTATGAATTTTGAGAAGAGGATGGGATTACAATTTAGGAGTTTTGAGAGGATTATTTTATCATTATGTCAGCATATCGGAAAATGTTGTATCGTCTTTCTTAACACATTTCATTTGCAACACGTAAAGAGTCGTGGGATTACAGTTTATGAATTTTGAGAAGAGGATGGGATTACAATTTATTAACACGAATGCAATCCCATAAAAGAATGAAATAAATGATTAAAATGGGTATTCGTAAAAGAAGTTTTGAGAAGAGGATGGGATTACAGTTTAGGAGTTTTGAGAGGAGGATGGGATTACAGTTTAGAAGTTTTGAGAAGAGGATGGGATTACAGTTTAGGAATTTTGAGAAGAGGATGGGATTACAACTTAGGAGTTTTGAAAGGAGGAATGGGATTACAGTTTATGAATTTTGAGAAGAAGGTGGGATTACAATTTAGGAGTTTTGAGAGGAGGAATGGGATTACAGTTCAGGAGTTTTGAGAGAAGAAATGGGATTACAGTTCAGGAGTTTTGAGAGGAGGGATGGGATTTTAATTTAGAAGTTTTGAGAGGAAAAATGGGATTACAGTTTAGGAGTTTTGAGAGGAGAATGGTATTAAATTTAGAAGTTTTGAGAGGAAAAATGGGATTACAGTTTAGGAGTTTTGAGAGGAGAAATGGGATTACAGTTTAGGAGTTTTGAGAGGAGGATGGTATTACAATTTAGAAGTTTTGAGAGGAAAAATGGGATTAAAGTTTAGGAGTTTTGAGAGGAGAAATGGGATTACAGTTTAGGAGTTTTGAGAGGAGGGATGGGATTACAGTTTAGGAGTTTTGAGAGGAGGGATGGGATTACAATTTAGAAGTTTTGAGAGGAGAAATGGGATTACAGTTTAGGAGTTTTGAGAGGAGGAAAGGGATTACAGTTTAGGAGTTTTGAGAGGAGAAAAGGGATTACAGTTTAGGAGTTTCGAGAGGAGGAATGGATTACAGTTTAGAAGTTTTGAGAAGAGGATGGGATTGTAGTTTAGGAGTTTTGAGAGGAGGATGAGATTACAGTTTAGGAATTTTTGAGAGGAGGGATGGATTTACAGCTTAGGAATTTTGAGAGGAGGATTGGATTACAGTTTAATAGTATTGAGAAGAGGGATGTTATTACCATTTTGGAGTTTTGAGAGAAGGGATAGGATTGCAGTTCAGGAGTATTGTGAGGAAGGAGGGAATTATAGCTGAGTAGTCTGCAGTACCACTTTTGCAAAACAAATATGTCAGCGATAGGCTGAATTTTTAAAATATTCTTTGTGCATTTTAATATAATGTCTTCCAATCTTTCTGTAACATTTTCCTTCTGATCCTTTTTTTCTGAGTACATCTTTGTCTACATACCCAATCATTTCATAAATCCTTTTTATATGTTGCGCGCAAAAAAAGAAACGAATGAAATAAATGAATAAAATGGGTATTCGTAAAATGACGCTGAAATATGAGTGTGCTTTTTTTAGAGTGATTACAGAATATCTTGTAACTCCTGAAGTAAGAAAACAACAACGGCCATATATTATCATAAAGAAAAGATAACTTTTGTTTCCAGCGCCAATGCATCGTCCGCCATTTCCTTATTTTTTCGAGGATCGCATCCTCCTGAATGTAAGCTAGGTTATCCCTAGGGATATCTGCACTATAGGTTATCCCTAGGGATATTTGTACTATAGGTTATCCCTAGGGATATTTGTACTATAGGTTATCCCTAGGGATATTTGTACTATAGGTTATCCCTAGGGATATTTGTACTATAGGTTTAAAAATATAGTAATATAGTAAATTTTATTAGTGTCTATTCAATCAAAGAATTTTTTTTTCACATATCTCTTAAAAGGGAAAAATTGATGACAAAGTGAAAATAAAGTTTTTTTTGTTAAGCGAACAAAATCTTACAATATGTTGTTGTTACATTTACAAAGGAAACAATTAGCTTCTAAAGCCTTTGCCTTCCCGCAGAAATCTCTCTCGATAATAGAGTCCGGATGCTTTTGACAAGGGGGCGGGGGTGGCTCAGTCGGTAGCGCGCCAGGCTCGTAATCTGTAGTTCCCAGGTTCGAGTCCCAGCTGGGTCAGCGTTGAGATTTATCTCCGCAAAATCCCCCCCCCCTGCCCACGGTCAGTAGGGGACACCGATGGGCTTGGAAAGGCCGCCGTCCGTCGGATGGGACGTTAAGTCGTAGCCCCGTGTGCGGGAGAGCCATACCCTGTGCACGTTAAAGAACACGCTGGATGGCCTTGACGGGAGGCTACCATCTGTCTCCCAACAGCTGTTCCAGTGGGTCCCCTCCCCCAACCTTCTCTGAGCCTTCGGGGTCCATGTGACCTGGTCATTTAGCCCATGATGTGCAAAAAAGTGCCGCTCAGAGGTAAAACAACCCAAGCTTTTGACAAGATGAGGGTTTAGACTTTAAAGCTCCGTTACTGACCTGCCAGCTTCCTAATCTGAAATTGTTTTCGAAACCTGACGTACAAGTGGGCTATAATATATTCTTCCTTCCCTTTGTTTCCCATAGGGAGGAAGGTGTTATCTTTTCGTTTGCTCCAGATGCTGCTCTGCAAGATCCAAAGCAAGTCGGTTCCTGACGCCTCACGATGCTCGAAGGCTCTGGGCTCTGCTGCGTTTGAAAATAGTCCGTCTTGAGTAGATAAATTAAGCAGCCTTGAGTTGAAAGCACTTCGAATTCCCCGGTGGTAAGCATTGTGCAGAGTTTTCACTTCGCAGTCTCGTCAGAAGAAGACAGGGCAAACTGCCACGCCGGGGGTCAAGGTGCCCACTGCAATATCGGATTCGGTGCACGCCAGGAATAGAAGCTCACAGGCGAACACGTCAGCGACCCACTAGTGGTACCGCTCTCTGTATGACGTCATCACCACATTAGCGGGGGCAGAGCGAGCCGAAACATGTGCCACAGGACAAAACATTTTATTTCTGTTGCTCAAGCATCAGCACCTGCTCTTTGATACGTCACTTCCGCATTGTTGGGATGAGCATTTCATCAGAAATAATAAGTTGGGTTGGGTTGTTTACCTCTGAGCGGCACTTTTTTGCACACCATGGGCTAAATGGCCAGGTCACATGGACCCCGAAGGCTCAGAGAAGGTTGGGAGAGGGGACCCACTGGAACAGCTGTTGGGAGACAGATGGTAGCCTCCCGTCAAGGCCATCCAGCGTGTTCTTTAACGTGCACAGGGTATGGCTCTCCCGCACACGGGGCCACGGCTTAACGTCCCATCCGACGGACGGCGGCCTTTCCAAGCCCATCGGTGTCCCCTACTGACCGTGGGCAGGGCGGGGAACAGAAAGAATAAGAGGAATGGTGGCGTCCGTCGCAATCAGGAAGTGTTCTATATTTACATTTTTAACAACCATGGGAAAAAGTAGAAATAATTTAAAATTTAAATTTAAAAAAGTTTTTAAATCGGTATCTTCTGACAGTGTCCACCAACCTTATAACAGTGGTGGAACCCCTGAACGTAATGTCAAGTCTTACAGAATCCAAATACAGATAAAAATGATTCGCTTCTTTTCCAGTCGCCCCCCCTCCCCCCGCAAAAAAAAGACAGAGTTATTTAAAAATGTTTTCACATTTATTGCACACATTATTATTATAATCATCGTACAGTCACTCAAAAAATATTCGAACGCTATGGTTGATTGCAGAATTCAGAAAAAATATCTGGCAACGATTTTTTTAGAAATTAGTGACCTTCGTCCTCGTGACACGAAGGTTGCCAGATCTATAATTTCTAAAAAAAAATCGTTGCCAGATATTTTTTCTGAATTCTGTAATCAACCATAGTGTTCGGATACTTTTTTGAGCGACTGTAGGTGGTCATATTATTTTGATACTAGATCGTGTGGACTCACTCACGGAAATATTGAGCGTGTGCAGTTACCGTTCACAGCAAACTGGAGCGTGTACAGTAACTGCACACGCTCCAATTTGCTGTGAACGGTAACTGGAGCGTGTACAGTTGCTGTACACGCTCTAGATATTTTTTCCGAATTCTGTAATCAACCCTAGTGTTCGGATACTTTTTTGAGCGACTGTACCATAGAGTTAGAAGGCAGTTTGAATTACTAATTATTCAGTGTGAGACTTGAACTTCTTTTTTCCTTGCATAATTCATGAATTTTTGGACGAATTTCGTTAAAAACTCTCGCGGTTCATTTTCTACTGACAGCTTTATTTTACAGACTTTCTTTGTTTAATTTCATATTGTTCAAAGATGAAAAAAATTGCTTTACATAAATATGCGGTTGAAAATTGAAGTGAAAGATGATTAGCTTTTTAAAATTGCAGGATATTTTTCGTAGCTGCGGAAACCAGCGTTTCCGTGGAATCTCTAGACTGCTCTCGGAACTCCTTTGTTAAACATTGCTCTATGACTCGTATTGATATTAACACCTACTAAACTAGAAAATGAGAAGTTCTTAAGAGAGAATACTTGGTGGCTGGGTGCCTATTTTTTCATAGGTACATAGCTAACAAACAGAAAAAAAGATCATGTTGCATACCAAAAGAAAAAGCCATCAAGTGTGAATACAAAATAAGAAATTCGAAGCGCGCAAGAACACTATAGAGTCCCAATTTGGAAAAACGATTTTTTTTGGTTTTGTATACTTAAGGGTTAATTTTAAGTGTACATTGCAAAATTACTTCTTACGTAACAATAAAGAAGTTACCATTTACACTTGTCAATTGTTTGCTACGACGTTCAAAAACAATTTTACTTAAGTTCTTTTCTTCCTTCTTCTCGGAAGTTCATCTTCTCTTAAAAATCATTCCACGTTGCCAGATCTGTGAAGCAAATCTTTTTTAAGATTCAGAAGGTTCGTTTGCAAAACGAGCTAATGTTTTCACTTTGTCGTCTGCCTATGCAATGTTGGTTCTGTTTGTCCATCTGTTAACAGTTAACTTGTCCGTCTGTTTGTCTTTCTACCTGTCTGTCCGTCTACAGACAATCAGCTTCTTTACTTTTAGATATAGATGAAAAATTATTTTTTAAGTTGGATAAGTAATGAAAAAATATTACGATTAGCAATTTTGGAAATTTCCAATAGCTTTATAGCGCCTTCTAGCGGTGGAAAAAATTGAAAATACTAAAATCGCAAACTAATATTGAAAATGATCTATTAAAACACGGAAATTTGAAAATTTGGTAGTAGAGTGTTATGATCAGAAGGTTTACAATGACAACAAGCTTTTGCCATCTTACCCCCAAAGGGGTGGGAAAGATAAACGAAAAAATTTTTTTTGTTCTACTACTAATAAAACATTAGTATTCATATCATTCGAATTACTCATGAGTTTAAATTTCCATGCTAGAGAGTGCTAAAGGGGGTAAATGAAAACTCTAAAAGCGGCCTTTAGCGATGGAAAAAGCTGGAAAATACCAAATATTTAAACGAAATTGCAAACGACCTATATGCCACAAATTTGAAATTTTAGAGACAGACTGCAATGGTGAAGTGGTTTACACTGATAGTTTTGGGTTGTTTTACCTCTGAGCGACATTTTTTTGCACATCATAGGCTAAATGGCCAGGTCACAATGATCCCGAAGGCTCAGAGAAGTTGGGGGAGGGGACTCACTGGAACAGCTGTTAGGAGACAGATGGTAGTCTCCAGTTAAGGCCATCCAGTGTGTTCTTTAACGTGCGCAGAATATGGCTCTCCCGCACACGGGGCCACGGCTTAACGTCTGATCCGACGGACGGCGGCCTTTCCAAGCCCATCGGTGTCCCCTACTGACCGTGGGCAGGGCGGGGAATTTTGCGGAGATAAATCTCAACGCTGACCCAGCTGGTACTCGAACCTGGGAACTACAGATTACGAGCCTGACGCGCTACCGACTGAGCTACCTCCGCCCCAACTAAAAAGGAATTTTCCAATTATCTCTAAAACAAAACAATTGCATTTCATGCCTACCCTGGGCGTAAGGTGTCAAACTCATTGCTGTCAATGGAATCATCAAGACTGTCACGTTCCACCACCAAAATTCTAAATTTCTAGCATAACTACATCGTTTGCAATATTTGTTTCAATTTTGAAAGTTTTCGATTCTTTTTCTGACGTTAGAGGGCGCGATTATAGCTTTTGGCAGATTCGGAAAGTGCAAATCGTAATGTTTCGTCAATACCTGTCCAACTCAAAAAGAATTTTTAATTTATCTCTAATAATACAAATTTCTTTTAAAATAAAAAAGTTGTTTTAAAAGTTTTGAATATGATTCAACTTCGGTGTTACCCTCGGTGTAAAGGCTCAATTCATTGTTGCCAATGGTAACTTCGTAACCTTCACATTCCAACACCAAAATGTCAAATTTTTAACTTAATTACATCGTTTGGAATATTCATTTGAAATTTTTGAATTTTGAACTTTTTTCACCGTTACAGGGTTCAGTTACATCTTACCTTTTGGGAGATTCGGAAAGTGCAGATCGTAATATTTCATCAATATCTATCCAACACAAAAATAATTTTTTATTTATCTGTATAAACAAAAAAGTTCGATGTCTAGAGACAGACGACAAAGCGAATTTATTATCTCTTTAAAAAAAAGCCATAGAATTTAGTTTTCGATTTTAACCATTTTCTAAAGTGCTTCCAATCGTGAGCACTGAAATTTCTACCAAATATTACCCTACCTTTTTTCGGGAATCCATAAGTATTCGTGCAATACCATTCACTGAAATTTGTATCAAATATTACCCTACCTTTTTTCGGGAATCCATAAGTATTCGTGCAATACCATTCACTGAAATTTGTATCAAATATTACCATACATTTTTTCGGGAATCCATAAGTATTCGTGCAATACCATTCACTGAAATTTGTATCAAATATTACCCTACCTTTTTTCGGGAATCCATAAGTATTCGTGCAATACCATTCACTGAAATTTGTATCAAATATTACCCTACCTTTTTTCGGGAATCCATAAGTATTCGTGCAATACCATTCACTGAAATTTGTATCAAATATTACCCTACCTTTTTTCGGGAATCCATAAGTATTCGTGCAATACCATTCACTGAAATTTGTATCAAATATTACCCTACCTTTCTTCGGGAATCCATAAGTATTCGTGCAATACCATTCACTGAAATTTGTATCAAATATTACCCTACCTTTTTTCGGGAATCCATAAGTATTCTTGCAATACCATTCACTGAAATTTGTATCAAATATTACCCTACCTTTCTTCGGGAATCCATAAGTATTTGTGCAATACCATTCACTGAAATTTGTATCAAATATTACCCTACCCTTTTTCGGGAATCCATAAGTATTCGTGCAATACCATTCACTGAAATTTGTATCAAATATTACCATACCTTTTTTCGGGAATCCATAAGTATTCGTGCAATACCATTCACTGAAATTTGTATCAAATATTACCCTACCTTTTTTCGGGAATCCATAAGTATTCGTGCAATACCATTCACTGAAATTTGTATCAAATATTACCCTACCTTTTTTCGGGAATCCATAAGTATTTGTGCAATACCATTCACTGAAATTTGTATCAAATATTACCATACCTTTTTTCGGGAATCCATAAGTATTCGTGCAATACCATTCACTGAAATTTGTATCAAATATTACCCTACCTTTTTTCGGGAATCCATAAGTATTTGTGCAATACCATTCACTGAAATTTGTATCAAATGTTACCCTACCTTTTTTCGGGAATCCATAAATATTCGTGCAATACCATTCACTGAAATTTGTATCAAATGTTACCCTACCTTTTTTCGGGAATCCATAAGTATTCGTGCAATACCATTCACTGAAATTTGTATCAAATATTACCCTACCTTTTTTCGGGAATCCATAAGTATTCGTGCAATACCATTCACTGAAATTTGTATCAAATATTACCCTACCTTTTTTCGGGAATCCATAAGTATTCGTGCAATACCATTCACTGAAATTTGTATCAAATATTACCCTACCTTTTTTCGAGAATCCATAAGTATTCGTGCAATACCATTCACTGAAATTTGTATCAAATATTACCCTACCTTTCTTCGGGAATCCATAAGTATTCGTGCAATACCATTCACTGAAATTTGTATCAAATATTACCCTACCTTTTTTCGGGAATCCATAAGTATTCGTGCAATACCATTCACTGAAATTTGTATCAATATTAAACTACCTTTTTTCGGGAATCCATAAGTACTCGTGCAATACCATTCACTGAAATTTGTATCAAATATTACCCTACCTTTTTTCGGGAATCCATAAGTATTCGTGCAATACCATTCACTGAAATTTGTATCAAATATTACCCTACCTTTTTTCGGGAATCCATAAGTATTCGTGCAATACCATTCACTGAAATTTGTATCAAATATTACCCTACCTTTTTTCGGGAATCCATAAGTATTCGTGCAATACCATTCACTGAAATTTGTATCAAATATTACCCTACCTTTTTTCGGGAATCCATAAGTATTCGTGCAATACCATTCACTGAAATTTGTATCAAATATTACCCTACCTTTTTTCGGGAATCCATAAGTATTCGTGCAATACCATTCACTGAAATTTGTATCAAATGTTACCCTACCTTTTTTCGGGAATCCATAAGTATTCGTGCAATACCATTCAATGAAATTTGTATCAAATATTACCCTACCTTTCTTCGGGAATCCATAAGTATTTGTGCAATACCATTCACTGAAATTTGTATCAAATATTACCCTACCTTTCTTCGGGAATCCATAAGTATTTGTGCAATACCATTCACTGAAATTTGTATCAAATATTACCCTACCTTATTTCGGGAATCCATAAGTATTCGTGCAATACCATTCACTGAAATTTGTATCAATATTACCCTACCTTTTTTCGGGAATCCATAAGTATTCGTGCAATACCATTCACTGAAATTTGTATCAAATGTTACCCTACCTTTTTTCGGGAATCCATAAGTATTCGTGCAATACCATTCACTGAAATTTGTATCAAATATTACCCTACTTTTTTTTGGAATCCATAAGTATTCGTGCAATACCATTCACTGAAATTTGTATCAAATATTACCCTACCTTTTTTCGGGAATCCATAAGTATTCGTGCAATACCATTCACTGAAATTTGTATCAAATATTACCCTACCTTTTTTCGGGAATCCATAAGTATTCGTGCAATACCATTCACTGAAATTTGTATCAAATATTACCCTACCTTTTTTCGGGAATCCATAAGTATTCGTGCAATACCATTCACTGAAATTTGTATCAAATGTTACCCTACCTTTTTTCGGGAATCCATAAGTATTCGTGCAATACCATTCAATGAAATTTGTATCAAATATTACCCTACCTTTCTTCGGGAATCCATAAGTATTTGTGCAATACCATTCACTGAAATTTGTATCAAATATTACCCTACCTTTCTTCGGGAATCCATAAGTATTTGTGCAATACCATTCACTGAAATTTGTATCAAATATTACCCTACCTTTTTTCGGGAATCCATAAGTATTCGTGCAATACCATTCACTGAAATTTGTATCAATATTACCCTACCTTTTTTCGGGAATCCATAAGTTTTCGTGCAATACCATTCACTGAAATTTGTATCAAATGTTACCCTACCTTTTTTCGGGAATCCATAAGTATTCGTGCAATACCATTCACTGAAATTTGTATCAAATATTACCCTACTTTTTTTTGGAATCCATAAGTATTCGTGCAATACCATTCACTGAAATTTGTATCAAATATTACCCTACCTTTTTTCGGGAATCCATAAGTATTCGTGCAATACCATTCACTGAAATTTGTATCAAATATTACCCTACCTTTTTTCGGGAATCCATAAGTATTTGTGCAATACCATTCACTGAAATTTGTATCAAATATTACCCTACCTTTCTTCGGGAATCCATAAGTATTTGTGCAATACCATTCACTGAAATTTGTATCAAATATTACCCTACCTTTTTTCGGGAATCCATAAGTATTCGTGCAATACCATTCACTGAAATTTGTATCAATATTACCCTACCTTTTTTCGGGAATCCATAAGTTTTCGTGCAATACCATTCACTGAAATTTGTATCAAATGTTACCCTACCTTTTTTCGGGAATCCATAAGTATTCGTGCAATACCATTCACTGAAATTTGTATCAAATATTACCCTACTTTTTTTTGGAATCCATAAGTATTCGTGCAATACCATTCACTGAAATTTGTATCAAATATTACCCTACCTTTTTTCGGGAATCCATAAGTATTCGTGCAATACCATTCACTGAAATTTGTATCAAATATTACCCTACCTTTTTTCTTGAATCCATAAGTATTCGTGCAATACCATTCACTGAAATTTGTATCAAATATTACCCTACCTTTTTTCGGGAATCCATAAGTATTCGTGCAATACCATTCACTGAAATTTGTATCAAATGTTACCCTACCTTTTTTCGGGAATCCATAAGTATTCGTGCAATACCATTCACTGAAATTTGTATCAAATATTACCCTACCTTTTTTCTGGAATCCATAAGTATTCGTGCAATACCATTCACTGAAATTTGTATCAAATGTTACCCTACCTTTTTTCCGGAATTCATAAGTATTCGTGCAATACCATTCAGCTTTGAACGCCAAAAAATCCGAGCGACGACAAAACATGGCGTCCAACTTTTAGATGATCAACATCTACCTGTATAGGGCTTCTAGTCCTGGCAAAAGTATTACTGGTTACATTATATTATATTGGTTACATTATATTGTGGTGTTGTACTAACCGATTCTGACAAAAGCAGTTTTAGGAATGCTTTATATTTCCCAAAGGGCATTTTTCAGTTATATAGAAATTTCGTATATTTAAATAATCAAGTAATTAAATTTTTTCCAATAACTGTAATAAATAAAATTTTTAATTTAATTTACGAAGTTATGATATTTGGCCCAAAGAGGTACGAAAAAAGCCTCTCAGATCTCTGTGGGTAAATATTAATGATTATAAAAATGTAATCAATTTTGGAATATGATTCAAAAGTCTGCACAACTAGTAAAACAGATGCACTCAGTTTTCTTTTCGTATCTTAAGTGCATTTCAGTTCATAAAAGCAATCAATTAATTTTCAATATACATATCAATATATGCATGCATTCGAATTTTTACGTATTTTGGCGAACTTGTTCATCAGACGTTTGAGTCATACTGTACAGTAAATAAATTATTTTCCATATTCAGCTTTTAACTTTTAACCAAGCAAGTATTCGGGTAGGGGGGGATACAGCATCCCCAGCCCCTTTATATGGTTGAAACCTCGAAATTAATAAGTTAAAAAGCTATTCATGATGATCTGAGCCATAGCAGAGATAGCATTGTTTTCAACAAGGCAAATAATCTTTTGTGGTTAAAACGAACAAAAGAAGTTTTTTAGATAATATGATACAATAAATGCTTCCAGTGTATATAGACAAAAAGAGAAGTAATCCGTTTCCACATCCCCCATGGCAAATATCTTGACTACACATATGTGGAGTGGCAAGAATCTTTTTCAAGGCTATTGAAAAAAGAGTCCTTTGGTTCAGCACCCTACCACAAAAAACTGAATAATAAATTAATAAATGTATACTCGCCTGCTTTTAACCCAAATATTTCATCCATTTAGAATAAAAAAAAACAACTCTTAAAGATATTTGCTTGGACATTATGGCAACAGATGCAAATGCTTTATTCGCTGCAAAAACTATTTCTTATGCACAGAAATGGATCGTTTGGAGACACAATCTCTCTAAACTCATAAAAGACCTTAGATTCTGCACTCGCAGTTCTTTTCCGAACTAAAAAAACTAAACAAATTTCAGTGCAAGCTGAAATAAAACGTGTACATTCATCGAATTACGGTGAATCAATTCCCAGAGGACAGCATCTGAACTGCAGAAAAATTTACTTTTTTATGAGTGTGGTCACACAGGAAGCGGTATGAGCGGTTGAAAGTTAGAAACATTTTTAAACTTTGTAGCGTCTTAAAACGAAACTGTTTACAAAATTAGAGGTGGCCCCATGACAACCTAGAACATTCCAGTTTGCTGTGAGGCCACCTCCGCTACTGAAATAATTTTGCATTAAGACGCCAAAAGCTTTGCAGAGGATGTTAATGCTGCACCTCTTTCTGTGTGGCCTTATCTTGAGAGTTAGCAACCTGTCGAGAATGTAGGCGCTCCGTCACACGTTCAGAGCGAGCGAGAAAGTAGCAAATATCTTCATTAGGTGTCTGACGGCTCATACGGGATTGCTGGAAGCTGACCAAATGGAGCACGCAGAGCTAGCGTGATGAATGCTGCATCTCTCTGTCAGATAAGGCGAGCTCTCACTAATAGCAGCCATAATGGCACAGCGGGTGGTGGACCATCTGTAGAAGGGGCCACTTCCTGTGGGGAGACGTGACAGTAGGAAGCTGTGGAGAAATTCGTTTCATTAGCGAAACCTTTATCAGGAAGCTGAGGATTTTTATAGCAGCTCTCTCTGTCTCTTCGACTGACACCGTTGACATCAGGAAAGCTCTTGGTGCATCATGTGACCAATATACGAGGTTAACAGTTTCAGATTTGAGCTGATCAACTGATGAAAGGAACTCCTTAGAGATCATTTGGACTACACAACTTTCCCATCTAGGAATGGGACAGGATTGGGTTGGGTTGTTTTACCTCTGAGCGGCACTTTTTTGCACACCATGGGCTAAATGGCCAGGTCACATGGACCCCGAAGGCTCAGAGAAGGTTGGGGGAGGGGACCCACTGGAACAGCTGTTGGGAGACAGATGGTAGCCTCCCGTCAAGGCCATCCAGCGTGTTCTTTAACGTGCACAGGGTATGGCTCTTCCACACACGGCACCACGGCTTAACGTCCCATCCGACGGACGGCGGCCTTTCCAAGACCATCGGTGTCCCCTACTGACCGTGGGCAGGGCGGGGAATTTTGCGGAGATAAATCTCAAAGCTGACTCAGCTGGGACTCGAACCTGGGAACTACAGATTACGAGCCTGGCGCGCTACCAACTGAGCCACCCCCGCCCCGGAATGGGACAGGAAACGGAATCTTTATGTGAGAGGAACATATACAAGGAATGACAATAAAGAAAACCACTTTCCTGTTTATGTCTGTGAAAAACTAAATTCAAAGTTCCATAACTTTTTGAGATGTGAATGTTTTCTGAGAAAATGTTACTGCACGACGGTTAGATCTAGAATCTAGTCAGTCTAAAAGTTTACCTTTGAGAATATTCGTTGCGTAATTCGCAAGCCATAAAAGTTAGAAACGTCTGAAACGATGTACAGTCGCTCAAAAATTATCCGAACACTATGGTTGATTACAGAATTCAGAAAATATATCTGGCAACGATTTTTTTAGAAATTAGTGATCTGGCAATCTTCCTGTCACGTGACACGAAAGTTGCCAGATCACTAATTTCTAAAAATAAATCGTTGCCAGATATTTTTTTAGAATTCTCTAATTAACCATAGTGTTCGTATATTTTTTAATATATATAATGCGTATGAATATATAATGCAATGAATATGGAGCGTGTGCAGTTACCGTTCACAGCAAACTGGAGCGGTTGCGGTTAATGTTCACAGCACATTGGATCGTGTGAGCTCACAAAGACCTAGATCGTGTGGGCTCACTCACGGAAATATTGAGCGTGTGTAGTTATCGTTCACAGCAAACAGGAGCGTGTGCAGTTACTGCACACGCTCCAGTTTGCTGTGAACGGTAACTGGAGCGTGTACAGTTGCTGTACACGCTCCAGATATTTTTCCTGAATTCTGTAATCACGTGACACGAAGGTTGCCAGATCACTGATTTCTAAAAAAATCGTTGCCAGATATTTTTGCAGAATTCTGTAATCAACCATAGTGTTCGGATATTTTTTTGAGCGACTGTAATTCCTAGAATTTACTTTGGAAAAAAGGAAAGAAATTAAACCGAATTTAGCGGTAAGGCAATGTAGGAAATCTTCTATTATCCGATATAAACCGCGCCGAAGGATGACCGGATAACCGAAAAGGTCGGATAATAAGAATTAAAGAGATAAAAACACGGAACAGATAAATCCAAAACTGTTAAAATGACATAAATCTTTTGAATAATCAATCAATCCACGAGTCTCGTGTGATGTTGCACCCTCATGGAAGTTATTGACTATTATTACGAACTCGTTTGCTCGCTTATCATTATATATTAATACACTAGTTTTTAGGCTGTGGGGGCTAAATTTTATGGAGTCTAAACAAACCTTATTGCGCATTACCATGAGCTGAGCAATACACCGAATTTGGTAATCTTAGCTCTTACCGTTTGGGTAGAGTTCTTCAACGAACAGACAGAAATTTCTTTTTTCCAATGCAAATTCTTAGGAATTACAGTCGCTCAAAAAATATCAGAACATTATGGTTGATTACAAAATTCAGAAAAAATATCTAGCAACGATATTTTTAGAAATTAGTGATCTGGCAACCTTCGTGTCACGCGATTACAGAATTCAGAAAAAATATCTGGAGCGTGTACAGCAACTGTACACGCTCCAGTTACCGTTCACAGCAAACTGGAGCGTGTGCAGTTACTGCACACGCTCCAGTTTGCTGTGAACGGTAACTGCACACGTTCAATATTTCCGTGAGTGAGCCCACACGATCTAGATCTTTGTCAGCTCACACGATCCAATGTGTTTTTCGCTGGCGTTCAGGCCAAGTCGGATGACACAGAATGTCGGATAACCAAAGGTCGGATAATCGCGTTCTACTGTAAGCGAATAATTAGATGAGAAAAATATAGTTTCTGCGTGTTTGGGTCTTAAATTGCATACTTGTAATAAAATATCAGCTGCTTTTTTCATTTTGATCCTTATCCTCCTTTAGGCATGAAACACATTCAATAGCAGAAGCGAACAAGGATTGTGTTCAAACTTCTGTGATTTGGTGTTTTCACCTTTTTGCTAAATGAATTAAAGCACAGAAATAAAGATAAAGGTTTTGCTAAATAAATGAGACGATGACCTTTGAATTGTAATAATATTGACACATTTTTAATCTTTAGTAGCGCCTGTAATTAACCACTATTGAAGTATGATGATGCTAATTAGTTACAGAGAAGAAATCGTCATGAGCCTTGTGGGATCCGAACCCACGATCCTCTGATGACTCCTCCTGACTCAAGACAATTTTTTCTCTTTATCCAATTGATATCATCATACTTCAATAGAATAATAGTGGTTAAATACCTAATAATAATAATAATAATGTTGATTGACCATTTAATTAAAATAATATTGGATCTCCAAATTGTACACTAATCTATACAATGTATCTGTTCACAGGGCAGACTCTGATATGTATATTTATAAATAGTTACCTGTTACTAAACATGAACATGCCACTTATACTACTTCCGTCGATGAAGTTTAGAAAAACTCTTTGATAGTATAGTATTTTATGCTATAAATAAAATGTAAGTAATAGTATTTTAATACCTACCCGGTACCGGAGAACAGGTATGCACCCAGGATTTATTTTTGTCGGTGTAGGGCACATACACAGGATTTAGTTTTGGGAGTGGGAGTGGAGCTGGGGGTCCGAGAAGTTTGGTTTGGGGGGGGGGTTCCAGAATTCAGTTTCTGGGAAGCTCCGAGAATTTAGCATCGGGGGGGGGGGGAAGTGGAGAATAAAACTTGAGTAGGGTTTCCTAATTGCTAAAATATTCAACCGAACAAGAATTGTTAGAATATATTTCATATGGAATGAGATTTCATAATTTTTTTCGTTAACATATTTCAGTGTCGGACAGATGCTATGGGGCAAAATTAAAATGACACAAAAGCAGTCTGTTTCGGATTTGAAAGTAGGTAGACAAGTTTGAGATTTAGTATAATACGACAAGAATTTCGGGGAGGGGGATTTCCCCTTCCCCTCCTCCTCTGGAGACAACCCTGCCGAAAGATTAAACTCTCAGAAATATAGATCACGCTCACTATATCGCAAGCATTAATTTCACCTACAACTTCTTACGATTGATTACCGTGAAATCCCTTTCCTTTCCCTCTTTTGAAGAAGCAAAAAAGAAGAGACATCATTTGAGGAGATTTGAGATACACCTTACGACAGGTGAGAGCAATTTGGATATTACCCATTCTCTCTCTTTTGAGAGGGAAAGAAAAGTTGGGGTCCAACATTTAGGTTACAATTAATTATGTTCAGAGAAGGATATTTAATGAATTTGGTCGTCCTAAATATTATTGATAGTAGTTCTTCCCCCGTATTATACCTTTACATTGCTTCAATTTCTAATAAGAAGGGATACCGAATTTGGGGCTCATAGCTCTCATCATTTAGGAGCAGGTTTTGATGAAATAAACAGAGACTCTCTGAAACGAATTAGAGACTATATTAACTTAATATGCCATTTCATTTTGCATTGTAATATATGTTTATAAATGCAAATAATGTAATGCACTTAACGTGTTTTAAAAACAACAAAACTTGCCTGTGAGTTTCTATTATTGAATTAGGATATAATTTTATAGTTAACGATTCTCGGCATTTGCATCATTCATCTAATGATAATGATGATGATTTCTCTGTAGGAACTTTCCAAGGCCAATGGATGCGTGGCATGAGGCATGGTTATGGCGTGAGAACGAGCGCAACCTTTGGCCTTGCCTCCCATTACCGGCCGAAGAGCAGTGCCCGGGGCTCTCTGTCCTCCATCCCCGCAGAACAGGCTGACCCCGCCAGCGACCGAGATCGGAAGATCGACGATTTCCGGGGAGGTTTCGTGCTCAAGTCTCGCAGCGACGAACCTCCAACGCGACGAAGATCTCTCGTCGAGAAATCTACAAACATCAAGAAATCCATTCTCCAGGTAAGTCAGTCAGTAACTGTTGGAGTATTAAGAAATGATATCAGCCGTTATCCAGAAATGCTTGGGTTATGGAAGGCATTGGTAGAATAATCGGATAAGTTTTGGGTAACTTATTGCTCTTATAATAAAGTCATTAAGCTGAAACAATTCTTGTACAGTCGCTCAAAAAAGTATCCGAACAATATAATTGATTGCAGAATTCAGAAAAAATATCTGGCAACGATTTTTTTTAGAAATTAGTGATCTGGCAACCTTCGTGTCACGTGATTACAGAATTCAGAAAAAATATCTGGAGCGTGTACAGCAACTGTACACGCTCCAGTTACCGTTCACAGCAAACTGGAGTGTGTGCAGTAATTGCACACGCATTATCCAGTTTGTATGTATAACATAATCCAGTTTGCTGTGAACGGTAACTGCACACTCTCAATATTTCCGTGAGTGAGCCCACACGATCTAGTATCAAAATAATATGACCACCTACGTACAAGGATTTCCCATTGACTGTAACGTTTAATAAATAAATAAATAAATCAGGCAGAACAACAGCAACAAAATTACAGTAATATTTATAAAGTAAGAAAAAATTCTTAAGTTATGTTTTAATTTTAAGTTTATTAGATTACATTTTTATAGGTAAGATTTTGAATCTATTATTTGTAGACGCATTAACTAATTTTGCAAAATTTTTTGCCAAAAAAAATGTTGGAGAACTTTTAAATTTAGAGAAACAAGACACATCGGTTTTAATATTTTGATGAACTGCAAATTCCAGAATCGAAATGTTATTCTTGGAAAACGATGGTTTTGTGATGACCAAACGACAGAATTATCACGATTCCTTCTGCATAAATATCGTAAACACTAATGCGCCTGTGTAGATGCTTCTCTGTATATGCAAGATTATTAACATAAAGCCATATATACAGGCGCAACCTTGGTTCTATCTGTTTCTACACTGGTTCCCATAAATTAAGGGAAAATCCCTATGGTAAGTCAATGGGAAGCTAACACAAAGCTCGATATCTTCTAAAATAAGTTTTTTAATTTTGAGAAATGTGATTGCAGATAAAGATCTCAATCAAATAAATCAATATCCCGATTTTTAACAATATTCGTTCGGTATTTAATGTTGTTGTTGTTTTACCTCTGAGCGGCACTTTTTTGCACACCATGGGCTAAATGGCCAGGTCACATGGACCCCGAAGGCTCAGAGAAGGTTGGGGGAGGGGACCCACTGGAACAGCTGTTGGGAGACAGATGGTAGCCTCCCGTCAAGGCCATCCAGCGTGTTCTTTAACGTGCACAGGGTATGGCTCTCCCGCACACGGGGCCACGACTTAACGTCCCATCCGACGGACGGCGGCCTTTCCAAGCCCATCGGTGTCCCCTACTGACCGTGGGCAGGGGGGGGGGGGAATTTTGCGGAGATAAATCTCAACGCTGACCCAGCTGGGACTCGAACCTGGGAACTACAGATTACGAGCCTGGCGCGCTACCGACTGAGCCACCTCCGGCCCTCGGTATTTAATGAGTTATGGAAGTTTGAATATTTAGCGATAACAAAAAAAAAAAAAAAATACCCCCTCAAGCAGCTGCTTGCCACAGAGGTCTGACAGGAGCCTGTCAGTTTATATGCCATAGTAGAAGGTCTGAGAGGATGGCAGGACCTCAGCAGAAAAACGACACATACATCCATGCCTTATCCGGGGCTCGAACCCAGGTCCCGTAGATCAGTAAGCCAGACACAAAAATTGACTTCAGAAGTTAATTAAAACTTAATAATAAGTATTGTACCAAAGTGTTTAATAAAATAAGTTTGTATTTTAGAAATTTGTGTGAAGAATTATTTAAATATTCTTCAGTTTTTTTTATAAATTTCTTAAGACTGGCATTGTTAACGCTAAATATTGAAACTTCCACAACTCATTAAATACCGAAGGAATATTGTTGAAAATCGAGATTTGATTTATTTGATTGAGATCTTTATTTGCAATCACATTTTTCGAAACAGAAAAAAAACTTATTTTAGAAGTTATAGAGCTTTAACGTTAGCTTCCCATTGACGTAACATTGGATTTTCCTTAATTTATGGAAACCATTGTATTATATGAGCTTGAAGTTCCAGAAAATTTACTTGGTTGTGATTAAGATATTGCTATAATAAATAGCATTGCAAGTGTTTTATGCAGAAAATATTTTTACACTGCAATCTTGAAAATATATGCTGTATTAAAGCAATCTGGCTACAAAAGAAATGCATATTGTGTCTTGTGTAAATTAAAATTCGATATTAAAGTTTTTGGTTGTGAAAGTCGTTCTCATTAATATTAACGTTTACCGTGAATTTTAAACGTAAAAATTTCCTCTATCATTTATTTCTGTTTCATAGGATTAAAAAGGGAAAGTATAAAAGTAAAAAATGATGGCGTCCAGAAACATCACTAAAATGCAAAAAAAAAAAAAAAAAATTGTTTGAACCAGGGTCTGGTTAAGTACAGTCGTACAAAAAAATATCCGAACACTACCATGGCCGAGTGGTTAGCGCGCTTGGCTAGTGATCTAAGGGACCTGGGTTCGAGTCCCTGGTAAGGCATTGATGTTTGTATTGTTTTTCTGCTGAGGACTTGCCATCCTCTCACTACGGAATATAAACTACTTTGCTATCCTTCTACTATGGCATATAAACTGACAGGTTCTTGTCAGACCTCTGTGACAAGCAGCTGCTTGAGGGGGTATTTATTTTATTATTATTTATGGTTGATTATAGAACTCAGAAAAAAATTCTGGCAACGATTTTTCTAGAAATTAGTGATCTGGCAACCTTCATGTCACGTGATTACAGAATTCAGGAAAAATATCTGGAGCGTGTACAGCAACTGTACACGCTCCAGTTACCGTTCACATATATATAGAATATATATAGAATATCACTCCACTATATATAGAATATCCTACATATATATAGAATATATATAGAATATCACTCCAGTTTGCTGTGAACGGTAACTGGAGCGTGTACAGTTGCTGTACACGCTCCAGATATTTTTCCTGAATTCTGTAATCACGTGACACGAAGGTTGCCAGATCACTAATTTCTAAAAAATATCGTTGCCAGATATTTTTTTCTGAATTTTCTAATCAACCATAGTGTTCGGATACTTTTTTCTGAGCGACTGTAATTCTGGTGCCTGAGGCACTTAAAGATTTTGCTCCCTCCCCTTCACATTATCAGAAGTGAAGCACAAATGAATTCTTAAATAAAAAAAAGAGCAAATATTATGTCATCTTTCTTTGAGTGTAAAATTGTTGTACCTAACTTAAAGTTTCACATAGGTTCAAAATGCAATAATTTTAGTAAAAAAATGCTAAGTATTAGTAATAAAAGTGGCCTTGCCCCTTTTACCCCCCCATAATTCCGTCCTGCTTGGAACCAAAATAAAAATAAAGACAGTTCTTATTAAAGCTGCGTGGCTTAACCATCGGGAATCCAATTTTTGATTATTGAGTGATTGCTGAAACATAAAACATTGCAAAAAGGGCTTTTAAATTTTAGAAATATTTGGATTGGATATATAGAAAATTTTTGGATTTCCTTTTTGAATACGAAACAACTGGTCTTAACTCGAAGGAGTGTTTTTTTTTTGCGATGTCTTCGTGTGACTGTGAGGGCCTCTAGTGCCTGAACGATCCAAAATATTGAAATGAAATTTTATACTTGGGCATATTTCCATACGAACTAGCAGTCCTGAGAATTAAGAACGTATAACGCAAAAAGAAGGGAATTTTTCATAAAGCGATTTTAGAAATATGGTTCTAAAGATTTTCGTCTAAAATTCATCTGTTTACAGGGAGTTCGTTCTATTTTGTTGCGATCTTATGCAACCACGGCAATTCCCGATTCCGCCTGACGGCACTACCAGTTATGAAAAGCCGTGCCTATCTAGAGCCGGGGGCAAGAATGCCCCATATAGACGCACCTCAACCCCGACCTCACATGGCAGCAGTCCTATAAAAGGAAAGCTAACCACCGGAAGAAACCTAACTTTAATCTGTTCCGCGGTTAGCCATGAACAAGGATATATAGATCCAAGTTCGCTCGGCTCCCGGTGTGGATAATCTTAGTAAAGCCCAGACTTTGGTGAGGGCTCGACCTACTGGGGCAAGAATCTTTTCAGAAGAGCCCTCGAACTGCTCACCCAGAGCACCTGATAGGTGAGGTCTCGGACACCGTCACCATCCAACCGGTGCAGAAATCCGGTCGGCGGCATCCTCAACTTCGGTTGGTCTTGGCTATGTCCAACCGGGGACCCAATCCGGCCGGCACAGCCTTCAACCGGGTTGCTGGGCCCGAAGCCCCCCCACCACGTAAAGGTGGTCCCCTATCGGGGGGGGGGGGGGTTACAGGGAGTAGAGTACTAAACACTAATGCTTGGGCTCTATGATCTATGGTAGTGGTTCTCAACATGGGGTACGTGGTAAAATGTTTTGGGATACGCCTGAGAGTTCTAAAGTCGCTAGATCTAGTAACAAAGTAAAAATAAACACTGTTATACAATAACTATAGTTTTATCCATCTATACAAGGGGTACGCCAGTTGCATACACATTTCCAGGGGTTACGTAAAGCATAAAAGGTTGAGAACCACTAGTCTATGGAATAAATCTGCTTGTCGATTAAAATGAAGTTTACCTTTTTGTATTCAATTTTAGACAACACACCGAGTTCAACCATTAGAGATCCTTTAGTCTTTAAAGCTTAACGGAAAATTGAATTACGAGATTTTGTGCTGATAAATGATCTAATCATATCTCAAAGTTTGTGCTTATATTTGTCGCACTTCTGATCAAATCAATAAAATTCTTATTCTTTGTCAATTATCTCTTTACTTTTCTGTATCTCAGTCAATTTTAACTCTATGGATTTCAGAATTTGCATGTAGACTCTCATTCCTCACAAAACACAAATATAAATTTTGGGCCCATTCACTGTAGAAAGTCATATTTCAGGACACTCATTTGTTTTTTATTTCATATAGAGTTGGTAGGCTGAAAGAAAAAGAAAGAATATCGAGGGACATTTATGAGTGACTACAGAGTATTTATATGTAAATATAGTGATCAGAGAACTTTGCGTGATGATAATATAATATTTGCTTTAGAGAATTACATATTTTGAATAAAAGGTTATAAAATTCATCTGTTTACAGGAATTCCAGTAATAATACAGGAATTTCATTCCAGTAATATTCCAGTAATAATACAGGTAATGTTACAGGAATTCCAGTAATAAAAATAAATACCCCCTCAAGCTGCTGCTTGCCACAGAGGTCTGACAGGAGCCTGTCAGTTTATATGCCATAGTAGAAGGTCTGAGAGGATGGCAGGACCTCAGCATTAAAACGACACACACACAGCCATGCCTTAATCCGGGGCTCGAACCCAGGTCCCTTAGATCAGGGTTACAAAAACTGAATTTGTTTATTTCTTTCTTTCTTTAAATATTGATTGCAAGTTTAATCAAACTAAAAGAAATCGCGATCCGTTTCAATGGGCTTAATCTGCTAATTTTAACTAATTCTAATTTGAATACCAAAATATGATGAGAATTTCTACGTAATGTAAATGGAAAAGTAACCTCGAGGCTCTATAACTTCTAAAAATAAACGTTTTATGACAAAAAGCTGTTGAAGATAAAGATTTACGTTAAGTTTATCTACATCTTAAATTTCAACGGTGTTGGGTTAGTATTAAAAAAGTTATTGAAGTTCGAATATTTCAAAATAGAAATTCCAGTGATAAAAGTGTACTTCAGAAGTTAATTAAAACTTAAAAGTAATATTTCAAACCATTTAATAAAATAAGTGCTTATCTAAAAAGTGAACATAATTCTTTCACTATTCATGGATTCTCTATGTTTCTTAAGACATATTCCAACTTCCATAGCATCTTAACTACTGAACGAATATTGTTGAAATTCAAGATTCAGGTAGATAATGATCTTTATCTTCTCCAATCACTTTTTGCCATAAGAAGTGCATTTTAGAAGTTAAAGAACTTCGAAGTTAACTTTCCATTTATTTCTCATGGATCTTTTCAAATTTCTTATTAGGCAACGTGCATTTCTTTCGCATGTTAACAATGAATTTTCGCCTGATAAAATTTCCCTTTTTTTGCCCCTTTCAGGGCCTGAAGATCAAGAAACAGAGGAGCACAGGTGACATCGACCGCCGAGGGGTCAGTTCCATTCGAAGCTCCGGGTCGAACCTGAGCTCGGCCAGTTCGGAATCTAGTCATTCGGGTCTCACGCAAGGATCCGTGCACACAGACAGCAACGTGAGCTTCGTGAGTCAAGATGAGCTGTGCGATGCGGCCGTCACGGAGACGTATATGGGGGAGTGGAAGAACGATCGGCGATGCGGCTTCGGCATCGCCGAGAGATCGGACGGATTGAGGTACGAAGGCGAATGGTACAACAACAAGAAGTACGGCTACGGGGTGACGACGCTGAAGGACGGCACCAAGGAGGAGGGGAAGTACAAAAATAATGTGCTCGTGTCGTCGGGCAAGAAAAAACATCTCTTCATGTTAAGATCGGCAAAGTTCAAAGAGAGGGTGGATGCGGCTGTCAACGCCGCCACACGAGGCTCGCAGATCGCTCTGCAGAAAGCAGACATCGCTATCTCGAGGTAAGTTAAACATTTTCGATTGGGTGCATTGGAGAAGATATTGGCCACTCACATTTTTGGATCTGTTGGGGAATATGAAAAAAATCGCTCTAGTTCATGAACATTCTTTTCTCAGCTTTATTTTTCCTCTGGGTAAGCTAATTCAGGTTTTATTAGGTCTAAGTACAAGAATAGCCCCATTGAATTTTTTCATCTTTACAGTTTCAAACCATAACGTTTAATTGTACAATTCAACTTTACTCTTCTTTCAGGCATTTTTTACCAATAAATATTCCTGCTCACGTTTAAACGTGTTTCGATCTGGTTTAAAATCTACGATTCGCGAATTTTTTCTAAACGCTACTAAATTACATTGCTTCAAATGGTGAATAGGGAGTTAAAAAAGTGATCCAATCAAATTAAAAAGTTTTGTTTAAAAGATTTTCCAAACAAAAGTTGCTTGTGTTTTATGTAATCTTAGGCATAGTAAAGTAATGCCTATGAAAGGTACAACATGAGTAGGATTAGCTATAAGATTTTCTTACTGTCTGAAGTGGTTAGTTTGTTAGGCCGCAGAACAAAAGGGCCTAGGTTAGGATGCCACGCAAGGCATTTTGATGATATACTGTCTTATTATTCGTATGTAGGGGCGGGGGTGGCTCAGTCGGTAGCGCGCCAGGCTCGTAATCTGTAGTTCCCAGGTTCGAGTCCCAGCTGGGTTAGCGTTGAGGTTTATCTCCGCAAAAATTCCCCGCCCTGCCCACTGTCAGTAGGGGACACCGATGGGCTTGAAAAGGCCGCCGTCCGTCGGATGGGACGTTAAGCCGTGTCCCCGTGTGCGGGAGAGCCATACCCTGTGCACGTTAAAGAACACGCTGGATGGCCTTGACGGGAGGCTACCATCTGTCTCCCAACAGCTGTTCCAGTGGGTCCCCTCCCCCAACCTTCTCTGAGCCTTCGGGGTCCTTGTGGCCTGGCCATTTAGCCCATGGGGTGCAAAAAAGTGCCGCTCAGAGGTAAAACAATCCAATCCAATCAGTCTTATCTCTGTAGTATATTATTAACAAGTTCCCTTCAGACTTTCGTAACCATTGAGTTGCATGAAGAGAAATTAAAATTTTGTCTATTTTTCTGCATTTATAGCAAATGTGTAGTATATATCAGTTTCTGCTTGAGATTGAAAATTATTTTGGAGTGAGGATATACAAAACAAGGTCGGTGAAATGATTGCCAGAAGAGGCATTTGACTCTGCAGTCAGATATTTTAATCATCTTCGTTACGGTTGAAGCTTCAAATTCTATTCTTGATATGACTCCAAACAGCTTGAAAAATTTCTCTAATTTAAATATTAAACTTTTTCAAAAGATTACAGCTGCAATGTTTAGAACAAGGGGATACAGATGATATTGTAATTAATGAAATTTGAAAAGAAAATTAAAGTAGAAGGAAAAAACCTTACCTCTGGCGAATATGGGATGCTCTTTTTCAGAGAAAATTAAGTCTTTTGTTTTCCGAATTTTACACCCATTAACAATAGTAAGTAATTCGTACAGTCGCTCAAAAAATATCCGAATACTATGGTTGATTACAGAATAAAAAAAAATATCTGGCAACGATCACGGCAACCTTCGCGTCACGTGACACGAAAGTTGCCAGATCACTAATTTCTAAAAAAATCGTTGCCAGATATTTTTTCTGAAGTCTGTAATCAACCATAGTGTTCGGATATTTTTTTGAGCGACTGTACCAATGGGTGATTCCGAAATGTAAACGGCAATTCATTATTAGCCCTGTACAACTTTAAAAGATGAAAAAAGTTGCGTTTGTCATCTCCTAGAGTTAAGAGGCAAACTCTCCAGTGGAAATAAAATAATTTATTTATCATTACTATATCAAAATATTGTAAATTTTAAAACTTGCATTAAACAAGCACTAAATTTGCAAAAAATAAAGAGCAACCCGTCAAATTTGAAAGGATTGTAATTTAATTAAAACACAAATGCCTACCAATTATTCTAATTTTAATCAACATATTCTATCATCAGAATTTCCAGCAAAAAATAGATCATTTGCAATATTGTTTCACACATTTTATATATTCTACATTGAGCGCCCTCTAACAATGGTAAATTAAGGCCAATTAGAAGATTTGAAAGCTGTGAATCATCACATTTCGTTACATCTGTTCAACCCAAAAAAGGAATTTTTCATTAACCTCTCAAAAGGAAAAGTTACTGTCAATGTAAACCACTTGATCATTACGCTCCACCACTAAAATATCAAAATTCTAGCCCAAACAGATTATTTGCAATATTCGTTTAAATTTTCAATTTTCGAACATTTCCACCGCCAGAGGGTGCAATTAAAGATTTTGGGATATTCTAAAAGTGTGAATCATAATAGGTTATCAACACCTGTTCAACCGAAAGGAATTTTGATCTGTAAAAATGAAAAGGTTACGTCCCTCCCCCGCTCTGGGGGTAAAGGTGAACATTTTTGTCGTTAATGCAAACTTCATGATAGTTGCATTTCATAAACAAAATTTCAAATTTCTGACGTAATTATATCGCTTGCAATATTAGTTTGAAGTTTTGCAATTTTTGCTTTTTTCTACCTTTAGAGGGCGCAATTACAACTATAGGAAGATTCCGAAGGTGTGAATCGTAATATTTCGCCAATACCTATCTAACTCAAAAAGAACTTTTAATTTATTTCCAAAAACCGAAAAAAAGTTCGATATCTGCAAACGGACGGACACACAGAGAGACGACAAAGTAAAAATATTCGATTTCAGCTGGTTTTTTTCTGAAAACGAGCTAAAAAAGAAACCGATTTCTTACCTAGAAATTGATTTTTTTTATTTTAAATTCGAATTTAAGGTCACAAGGGATAAAAGAAATCGTATCTACTCGATTGATTTCAATTTGCAGCCAATAGGGAGAGATCTCAATTAAGAGGAAAGGGATTCAATAAATTGCAATGATTGCCGATTCGTCGTTTACGGACGAATATCGAAAGCATTCTTTTGGTCGCAACCATGGTAACCGAAGACACCATCTTTTTCTTTCTTCAGGACGGCCACAGCCCGAGGAAAAGCGGAACAAGCCGACGTGGGAGCAATGCACGCTCGGGAAGACTCGGACGTCGCTCGGCTGATCGCCAAACAGTTTGCGCCTGATATGCACTTAATGGGTGAGTAAGATTTATTGTAATTTAGTAACCCTTGAGGAAATAAGAAATGAATTTTTTAAAACTATTTTATCAGTCAAATGAAATTGCTTAAAGGATCATGAACTGTGAGACTATACTTATAAACAAGTGCAAAAGTTTCAGAATGAAGACCAGAATACTGCAGAAATATAGAGCATTTGTACCTTGGTTTATTTTACCTCTGAGCGGCACTTTGTTTGCACACCATGGGCTAAATGGCCAGGTCACAAGGACCCCGAAGACTCAGAGAAGATTGGAGGAGGGGACCCACTGGAACAGCTGTTGGGTGACAGATGATATCCTCCCGTCAAGACCACCCAGAGTTTTCTTTAACGTGCACAGGGTCTACCCGCATACGGAGCCGCGGTTAACGTCCCATCCGATGGACGGTGGTTTATTACAATCCATCGGTGTCCAATGGATCCCAATTTAGAAATTAGTGATCTGGCAACCTTCGTGTCACGTGATACGAAGGTTGCCAGATCACTAATTTCTAAAAAAAATCGTTGACAGATACTTTTTCTGAAGTCTGTAATCAACCATGGTGTTCGGATACTTTTTTGAGCGACTGTACCTATCGAACCAAAAATGAGATTTTCATTTTTCTTTTAAAACAGAAAAGTTGGATGTCTGCTGATGGTAAGATAAAGGGAAAATAATTGCTCTTTTCTCTACGAAAACAAACTAAAAACTTTATTAGAACACAGACTCCAATCTCCATTAAATTCTCTTTGACACAATTTTTTACGACTTCGGCTGTTAAAAAACGATTTTGGATGATATCAAGAGCGAAAAATGGGACACAAATAGAAAAAAAAAAGGAAATAAAAATCTCCTCTTTCGCTAAAAATTGCAGAAAACTTAGAAACTCAAGATAGTACTCTATTCGAATTAAATTTTCTCAAAAATGTTTTCTCAAACGAGTTTTACTCACAATTTTTCTGTTTCTCTGGATTAAAAAAGTGGATATGAATTCGCGCAAGGGCTTTGTCGAACTCATCGCTATTGCAAAGTAATAAAAATAAAATTACGATTTCAGACACTTAGAGCTATTTTAACTTCTTTATTTGTCACACTAAACGAAAAGAAAGCTCAAAAAAGTATCCGAACACTATGGTTGATTACAGAATTCAGGAAAAATATCTGGAGCGTGTACAGCAACTGTACACGCTACAGTTACCGTTCACAGCAAACTGGAGCGTGTGCAGTTACTGCACACGCTCCAGTTTGCTGTGAACGGTAACTGCACACGCTCAATATTTCCGTGAGTGAGCCCACACGATCTAGTATCAAAATAATATGACCACCTACAGTCGCTCAAAAAAGTATCCGAACACTATGGATGATTACAGAATTCAGAAAAAATATCTGGTAACGATTTTTTTTCTGAATTCTGTAATCAGCCATAGTGTTCGGATATTTTTTGAGCGACTGTATGATGGCTTTCCTGCAGACGAAACCATGGTTTTTCATCCCATTCAAAGGATGATGGCTTTTTTTCCAAACCCAACTCAAGTGTCTCCTTTCTTAATGAGGGTGGATGAGAAAAAAAACTCAATCCAGACTCGAACCTGGGATCATCAGGTTCCATGCTACCCACAGTTCCACGCTCCCGTCCCTTCGTTTCAGGACTACTGTACATTACATTTAACCATTAGCGACGCCCAATTCTAAAGGTCTGCAGAAAACATGAACTTTGAGACTGCATTTAGTGCTGATTTAAGGATTCAAGTATATGTGCAATGTACGACATTTCTTCGAGTTACTTCAATGGCCCCCATGGCCATCGGCAGGAGAAGGTGGGAAGAGGGTTTGTTGCCCCCCCCCCCTGAAAAATTGATCGAAAAATGAATATGTGTTGAATAATCGGAAAATATGCGGAAAATTTTTACTTTTTCATTAACGAAACAAAATCTTGATTTTTTTTCTTTCGTTTTCAGAAATATCTTTTTATTTTTTAATATTAAAAAACATTTTTTACGTGTATTTTTAATAATAAGTTTCCTATTTTTTCGTTTTGCTTTCGGGCATTAATTGCATTATGGTGTGATGTGTGCTGTATGACTGTATTCGTAACTTTTTCTGCCGTACAGTGCAGAAAAAGTTGCGAATACAGTCATAATAAATACAGTCATAACTTCATGTTCCGCAGATATCGCCTCCACGCCCACTTCCCGCTTTTTGCAATATATTTCGCTCATTTCCTCTTCTTCGCTCTCAGCAGTCAAGACAAATGACCGGGCTCCAGGACACGTGACTTGGGTTAATGACGTCGCTCCCCAACAGCCCGAGCCACTATCGAGACGTCAACAGTGGCACGTGGTGCTGCACGAGTCTGTCCGTGCGACGCTGTTTGTTGTTACCTCACCTGTCTCTTGTTGCTGGGAGACGTTCCATGTTGGATTCGTTGCAGACACTATTCTAGGAGAATATTTTAAAATTTGAGTAGATTTAAATATCGGTTCTTTGGTTTTTTCAAATCTTTTTATAGTTTACCTCTGAGCGGCACTTTTTTTGCACACCATGGGCTAAATGGCCAGGTCACAAGGACCCCGAAGGTTCAGAAAAGGTTGGGGGAGGGGACCCACTGGAACGGCTGTTGGGAGACAGATGGTAGCCTCCCGTCAAGGCCACCCAGCGTGTTCTTTAATGTGCACAGGGTATGCCTCTCTCCTTCACACTGGGCCACGGCTTAACGTCCCATCCGACGGACGGCGGCCTTTCCAAGCCCATCGGTGTCCCCCTACTGACCGTGGGCAGAGCGGGGAGTTTTGTGGAGATAAATCTCAACGTTGACCCAGCTGGGACTCGAACCTGGGAACTACAGATTACGAGCCTGGCGCGCTACCGACTGAACCACCCCCCGCCCCAAACACATTAAGAATACCATTGCTGTTTTTATTGTGTTTTGTTTTAATAGTGTGTAGACGTCCTTTAAGACAGGTTGAGTGATTTTTACCTCTGAAAGAAATTTTATTTTTCGACACACAAGACTAAATCTCCAAGTCACAACAACCCAAAAGTTCAGAGCTAGACGAATAAAAGACAGATGAAAGCTTTTCATCAAAGCCATTTCTCGTGTTTTTCAACGTTTCTAATTTTTTTAACTCTGCGTACAGGACCACGGTTTAAACGTTTCCTCTGATGAACAGCAAAGGTTTTTTCAAGCCAAAGTATCCATTTTCTCAGCGAGGCTAGAGCAGAAGTTAAGCGGAGAAAAAGTACATCTGCGATAAAATGGAGGCCTAGAAATATCAAGTTCGAATGTGTTTAAAAATTTATTATTAAATTTAAAAACATTCTCGCCCAACTCTTTCTTTTTGGGGGCGGGGGTGGCTCAGTCGGTAGCGCGCCAGGCTCGTAATCTGTAGTTCCCAGGTTCGAGTCCCAGCTGGGTCAGCGTTGAGATTTATCTCCGCAAAATTCCCCGCCTTGCCCACGGTCAGTAGGGAACACCGATATGCTTGGAAAGGCCGCCGTCCGTCGGATGGGACGTTAAGCCGTGGTCCCGTGTGTGGGAGAGCCATACCCTGTGCACGTTAAAGAACACGCTGGATGGCCTTGACGGGAGGCTACCATCTGTCTCCCAACAGCTGTTCCAGTGGGTCCCCTCCCCCAACCTTCTCTGAGCCTTCGGGATCCATGTGACCGGCCATTTAGCCCATGGTGTGCAAAAAAGTGCCGCTCAGAGGTAAAACAACCCAACCCTCTTTCTTTTTCTTTTAACTTTCGCAGTCCAAACGATCCCTAAGATTTTCGTGTTTGTCACTAATTTATGAAACACGATAATAAAATTCAGTTGCACAAATACGAAACAACAAAACTGGAAATAATAGCAAGTCACTATCAAAAAACTTGAGATTCATCGTATCTAAAAATAAAAGTTTATTAAAAAAGTTTCTAAAAACCCTTTTAAGTTTATGAGCATAATTCTTGTTTAAAGTTATTGAATCAAAGCTTTTCGCTTCAATTTTTTTTAAAAGTCTTTTCCAAGAGTTAATAATTATTAGAGTGAGAGCATAATTATTTTGTTGCTATACAGTCGAGAGTAATTAGCCTATTTTCTAGAGTTAGGGCGTAATATTTTGCAGCTTTCTTACAGTAAGAGCAAAATCAAATAGTTGTCGTTTAATCAAAGTACAGTCAATCAAAAAAGTATCCGAACGCTATGGTTGATTACAAAATTCAGAAAAAAATATCTGGCAACGATTTTTTTTGGAAAATAGTGATCTGGCAAAATTCGTGTCACGTGACACGAAGGTTGCCAGATCACTATTTTCTAAAAAAATCGTTGCCAGATATTTTTTCTGAATTCTGTAATCAACCACAGTGTTCGGATACTTTTTTGAGCGACTGTAGGTGGTCATATTATTTTGATACCAGATCGTGTGGGCTCACTCACGGAAATATTGATCGTGTGCAGTTACCGTTCACAGCAAACTGGAGCGTGTGCAGTAACTGCCCACACTCCAGTTTGCTGTGAACGGTAACTGGAGCGTGTACAGTTGCTGTACACGCTCCAGATATTTTTCCTGAATTCTGTAATCACGTGACACGAAGGTTGCCAGATCACTAATTTCTAAAGAAAATCGTTGCCAGATATTTTTTCTGAATTCTGTAATCAACCATAGTGTTCGGATACTTTTTTGAGCGACTGTAGGTGGTCATATTATTTTGATACTAGATCGTGTGGGATCACTCACGGAAATATTGAGCGTGTGCAGTTACCGTTCACAGCAAACTGGAGCGTGTGCAGTAACTGCACACACTCCAGTTTGCTGTGAACGGTAACTGGAGCGTGTGCAGTTGCTGTACACGTGACACGAAATTGCCAGATCACTGATTTCTAAAAAAAATCGTTGCCAGATATTTTTTCTGAATTCTGTAATCAACCATAGTGTTCGGATATTTATTTGAGCGACTGTAGTTGAATTACATTAATTCCTTTGTTTTATTCCTTCTCAGGTCCAGAGATCATGAAACAGAAGTTAGCGGACAGAATGAGGACCGAAACCCCACCGCGAGGTCCACCAGGAAGAGTCCCCTTCGCCAACCTCAGCAATCAAGGATCGATCCCCCAATCCCAAGAGAGCTTAGCCACATCCATCAGTTTGAGAACGGAGTCTTCTTTGGACCAACGGCAGAGTGACCTTCGCAATCTGTCCCCGAGAGGCGGAGGTCTGCCGATCGGTGTGCCGGGATCAGGAGGACTCGGCAGCCCAACGTCAATGCAGGATCGCTACGGCCCCCCTCAGATTGGTGCCGGACAGAACCCGCAGCAGGATAGATTCGGATCTCCCCTCTCCAGGACTGCTCCGATGCAGGATCGATTTGATCCTCAATCTGCAACTAACTATCAGCAGAAAGATCGCTACGGGCAACAGACAGCATCACAAGATCGTTACGCAAATCAAATCATGGTGAATTCGCCTCAGGACCGTTACGTTCCTCAGACAGTAGTGACCACTCAGCAAGATCGTTATCCAACAAAACCAATTGTGACAATTCAACAAGACCGCTACCCCACTCAACCGACGGTTACGATGCCCCAAGATCGTTACGCAGCTCAGAGTCAAGGTGTTAGTTACGCCGTCTACCCAACTCCACCTTCGATGCAGGTCCAACAACAACAGCAGCCTCAGGACCCGTTCCAGGCTCAGAAGATTTCCAACTACTTGGGTCCGACTGGCAGTCCCGTCCAGCAGGACCAACCGACAGTTCCTGCTCGCCAGGCGTCATTCCGAAGGGTGCCGAGTGCACGTGATCCTGGTGGTTATTCCGTGCAGCAAGCGATGACCGACCACTTCGACCACTACAGACAAGAACCACGCCCCAGAACAGTCATTAAACATGGCCGTCGCATCCAATCGCCTCCCCGCAGTGGAGGCAGCCGTGAGATGCTCCCCATGGGTGGAATGTTCCCTTCCCAGCACTATCCTTCCCCTCGCTCCAGCTACGGTCCCGACGCCACTCCCGATTCCGGGGTGTCTGAGAGCATGGACGGAGATGAAATGTCCCCGACTAGATCGGCTAGAAGACCCATCCCGCACGCTATTTACGCACAGAGTATGGCCAGTCATGCCTCCAGCCTGTTGAGTTTCGCTCCCAGTGAAGAAGAGAGTCGGACGATGAGTCCCACGATGAGCAGTTTCGCTCTCGATAGTGAGTTGGGTTCTTTAGCTGGGACGGAAGCCTCGACAGGCAGTTCAGTGTTCCAAAGGACAGCCTCGCTCTATGTGAATCCTCCCAGTCGGCAGAAACCGGTCCCCCAGGTGGGGGGAGGAGGTGGAGGAGGAGGAGGAGGAGGAGGTGCCGATGCGGTTATGAAGAGGAAGAAGAGCCTTCCTCACGGTCAAGCTGCTGCCCTCAAGGCCAGAGTGATTCCCAGGGAAGAGGTTGCGATGCTGAGCTCACAGAGGAGGGAAGAGATCCGAAGGACTCAAGTGGAGTCAGAAAAATTGCGGGCAAATCCCTTGTTGTACCTCGTGAGGCCCGACTTTAAGGTAAGTGAAGCATTTTGGTAAAGCATTTTGTTCATGTTGATCGTAAGAATAATTATTCCGAAGTGGTATATCCACGATTTTTGTTAAGGCAACCAGCAGATTCACCCCCTGTTGCTCTCTAAAATACAGAGTAGATGACGCTCCGCACATCGTAAGCTTTTCTTTGACATATAACTGCTTGGGTTGGTTGGGTTGTTTTACCCCTGAGCTGCACTTTTTTGCACACCATGGGCTAAATGGCCTGGTCACATGGACCCCGAAGGCTCAGAGAAGGTTGGGGGAGGGTAACCCACTGGAACAGCTGTCGGGAGACAGATGGTAGCCTCCCGTCAAGGCCATCCAGCGTGTTCTTCAACGTGCACAGGGTATGGCTCTCCCGCACACGGGGCCACGGCTTAACTTTCCATCCGACGGACGGCGTCCTTTCCAAGCCCATCGGTGTCCCCTACTGACCGTGGGCAGGGGGGGGGGGAATTTTGCGGAGAAAAATCTCAACGCTGACCCACCTGGGACTCGAACTTGGGAACTACAGATTACGAGCCTGGCGCGCTACCGACTGAGCCACCCCCGCACCATATAACTGCTTGCAGTAGATCACGTGAAATTAGCCTTCCCCATTTTTGGTAGGGCGGAAAAGAGGGGATGTAATTTGAAGGAACCCTTTTATGCTTCCTATGTCAGAAGCTTTCATTTCAGATAAAACTCGTTAAGATAAATAATCGTTTACGTAGAGACCCCCCCCCCTCTTTTTTTTGAAGAGGGGGAAAGATTTTACGGAGGAAATTACTCCTTGCCGAGAATTTCTCCTGCTTTCATTGGGGCGCTTATTTTTTGTGTGTATACGTTAATGCAGGTAAATTTTGTGTGCGGCTGTGTGTACATCAATGCATGTGAATTTTATGTGTGTCTGTGTGTACACATCAATGCAGGTGAATTTTATGTGTCTGTGTGTGTACATCAATGCAGGTGAATTTTATGTGTGTGTCTGTGTGTGTACATCAATGCAGGTGAATTTTATGTGTGTCTGTGTGTGTACATCATTGCAGGTGAATTTATGTGTATATGTGTATATTTATGTGTGTATGTGTGTGCACACTCCATGAGGTGTGTGTATATGTGTGAGTGAAAACTTACATTGCTTAAGCTATAATGAGAGGAAGATGTATATCGAATTTAGAAATATAATAACCCTTTGGTTGTTGTTGGGTTGTTTTACCTCTGAGCGGCACTTTTTTGCACACCATGGGCTAAATGGCCAGGTCACATGGACCCCGAAGACTCAGAGAAGGTTGGAGGAAGGGACCCGCTGGAATAACTGTTGGGAGACAGATGGTAGCCTCCCGTCAAGGCCATCCAGCGTGTTCTTTAACGTGCACAGGGTATGGCTCTCCCACACACGGGACTACGGCTTAACGTCCCATCCGACGGACGGCGGCCTTTCCAAGCCCATAGGTGTCCCCTACTGACCGTGGGCAGGGGGGGGGGAATTTGCGGAGATAAACCCTTTGGTTAGTAGGGCATACCGATGGACTTGGAAAGGCCGCCGTCCGTCGGATGGGACGTTAAGCCGTGGCTCCGTGTGCGGGAGAGCCATACCCTGTGCACGCTAAAGAACACGCTGGATGGCCTTGACGGGAGGCTACCATCTGTCTCCCAACAGCTCTTCCAGTGTGTCCCTCCCCCAACCTTCTCTGAGCATTCGGGTTTCTTGTGACCTGGCCATTTAGCTCATGGTGTGCAAAAGAGTGCCGCTCAGAGGTAAAACAACGCAATCCTCCTAACAGCTGGCTAGTGGATCCTCGCCCCGCAACCTTCTCTGACCCTTTGGGGTTCTTGAGACATGGTCATTTTCCTCATCATGTGCAAGAAAAGTGCCGCTCAGATGTAAAACAATCCAAAATAATGCTTGAGATTTAAAATAAAGATCTCTAAATTTAGCACGATTGACATTATATTTAAACCATTTTTGTCTAACAAAAAAGAAAAAAAATTAACAAAAACTTGATTTCAAACTGAGACTTACATCAAACATGTTTGTTTTTCTAGAGTTAATTGTGGTATTTCCTGTATGAAAGCGTCTTCGGAATCATTATCATTTGAAAAACCTGATTTTATGGAATCGGCATATTCTAACTGAATTGGGCTCCATGTGGCAGAAATAAATCAATTTCGCAGATACCAACTGGAACCTCAAATGGCAAGAATTTCTTAAAGCCTCTTCAATTATCTGCAGAAGCACTTCAAAAATTTGAAGACATCTTTTCGTTATAAGCGTAATGAAACTTACACGATAAATTACACAGCATCGGAAATAACGTTGGTTTGCAAAGCATCGTAATTGTTTACTTTTTTAGATGTCCTGCAAAGCCAGTCATCTTTCGGAATCTTTAGTTCACCACTTGAGAATAAGGGAACAAATATTGGCCAGGTCATAAGGACCCCGAAGGCTCAGAGGAGATTGATGGAGGGACCCACTGGAACAGCTGTTAGGAGACAGATGGTAGCCTCCCGTCAAGTCTATCCAGCGTGTTCTTTTACGGGCACAAGGTATGGCTCTCCAGCACGTGGCGCCACGGTTTAACGTCCCATCCGACGGACGGCGGCCTTTCCAAGCCAACGGGTGTCCCCTACTGACAGAGGGCAGAGCAGGGAGTTTTTCGGAGATAAATTTCAACGCTGGCCCAGTTGGGACTCGAACTTGGGAACTGTCTGGCGAGCTACCGGCTGAGCCCCTTCCGCCTCCATAAGAAGTGTTGGAAAGAGAATAAAACATATATAAGAGTAGAACCTGTCTACGTGAAGCTCTTTAGCATTCCTTTTTGAGCAATCTCTTGTTAGCAAAACGCAGACAAAACAAACAGAAAAAGAAAAAAAAATCTGAAGTTAACAAAATCCGTACATGTTGATTTGTGGAACTTTCTTCTCATTTTTACTTTAACTGAAGGAAACCAATGTTGGAAGAATAGTAGAAGAGTTAACGATCATTCATAGGCGTCGACTCATAGGCGTCGGCAGAAATGTTTTTCAGGGGAGGGGTGTGTGAAAAAAAAAATCAAGAAATTTTTTTAGAAAAATATCGTTGCCAGATATTTTTTCTGAATTCTGTAATCAACCATAGTGGTCGGATACTTTTTTGAGCGACTGTAGGTGGTCATATTATCTTGATACTAGATCGTGTGGACTCACTCCCGGAAATATTGAGCGTGTGCAGTTACCGTGCACAGCAAACTGGAGCGGTTGCGGTTAATGTTCACAGCACATTGGATCGTGTGAGCTCACAAAAACCTGGATCATGTGGGCCCACTCACGGAAATATTGAGCGTGTGCAGTTACCGTTCACAGCAAACTGGAGCGTGTGCAGTAACTGCACACGCTCCAGTTTGCTGTGAACGGTAACTGGAGCGTGTACAGTTGCTGTACACGCTCCAAATAACTCTTCGTTAACTCTTCTACTATTTCTACTACTAAAGAATAGTAGAAGAGTTAACACTTTGTGCTAAAGATAAAACTCAGAGGAGTTAAAAAAAGAAATCCAGCAGACAAAAGCGTGGCGCGAGGAAAGGGAAATTAAAACGAAATGAACGGAAGCTTTGTAAATGGATTTATTTGAGGCAGACAGTCAGATGATGTCATCACCGTTTACGACTGCTCTTCGAGAAAGGGTGGGATGCTTCTCTGAAGGACGGCGGCAGATACGTCACACCTTGGGCTGCAGTGGTAAGCTTTTGCAAGTTCTTCTCCTCCCCCAATCTTTTCCGAACTCCTTTTCAGCCGTATCTTCTTCGGCACGGCCACACAGGAAGCAGATTAGCGTTATCGACGTTTACTAAAGCTTTAGGGTCTTAAAACAAAACCATTACCAACAACGGAGGTGGCCTCACAGCAAACCGGTGCGTGGGCAGGTTATGAAGCCATTTGTTCGTAATGGTTTCGTTTTAAGACGCCGGAAGGTATGGAATAGTTCAGGAGGACAAGACGTTTTCTGTGTGGCCGTGCCTCAACACATTCACACGCTTGGTCTTCAAAAGAAGACGAGCGTGGCTCAGCAATTCAGTCACGTGGCCCGGAAATGACGCTAGAGGCGGCTGGGGCGTTTCGCGCCACCTGCCCCGGCGCAGCATCTCCGAGATTGAAGAGAGAGAGAGCCCACGTGGCCTGGCAACGTGATCCCGGGCGCATTGCTTAGCCAAATTAGTCCATGGCAACCATTTCGCTTCCGCGAATAGCTCGTCTCTGCTGGGCCATCGGGCTGCCAAGGAAGAGATCACGAAGAGCAAGAAGTGGCGGATGAGCTGATTCGTAGTTGCCTAGGAACAATGGGATTCGGAGAGGAGAGCCTCGAAACGGATGATCGAGACTATAGAGGCAGTCGGGGAAAGATTAAGCAGTGATTCACAAATTCTTGTTTTATGGATCGAACAATGCGGACTTTTGTCTCTTGAATCGGTTGAAGTTTTAGTCAGCCTTCGAGTGGAGGAAGAGGATCCGAGCAAATACACTGAAGAGCCGTCTTATACGATATCTCAAACTTGACTACGCTGATTTAAAATCCAAAACAGCTATTTTTTTATAATTTTATTTTAGTCACATGGTATATGTCCGACACTAAAAAAGTTTTAAAAGACAACTATAAAATTGATTCGTATAGAATATTTTAACCTTTCCTGTCCTGCGGAATACGTTAGCAATTGCGATCCCCCCCCATCCCTGAAGTTAAATCCTGGAGTACGGTTTGGGAATAGGGTACTTTTTACCTATAAGCATCACTTTTTTGCACACTTGTGGTAAATGGCCAGGTCACAAGGACCCTAAGGGCTTGGATAAGGTTGGGGAAGAAGATCCACTGAATCCGATGCTAGGAGACAGACGGAAGCTTTCCGTCAACTCCATCGAGCATATTTGGGGCGGGGGTGGCTCAGTCGGTAGCGCGCCAGGCTCGTAATCTGTAGTTCCCAGGTTCGAGTCCCAGCTGGGTCAGCGTTGAGATTTATCTCCGCAAAATTTTTCCGCCTTGCCCACGGTCAGTAGGGGACACCGATGGGCTTGAAAAGGCCGCCGTCCATCGGATGGGACATTAAGCCGTGGCCCCGTGTGCGGGAGAGCCATACCCTGTGCACGTTAAAGAACACGCTGGATGGCCTTGACGGGAGGCTACCATCTGTCTCCCAACAGCTGTTCCAGTGGGTCCCCTCCCCCGACCTTCTCTGAGCCTTCGGGGTCCTTGTGGCCTGGCCATTTAGCCCATGGTGTGCAAAAAAGTGCCGCTCAGAGGTAAAACAACCCAAACTCATCGGCTTGTCCCCTTTCGCGCCGAGAGCAAGTCGGAAGTTTTTCAAAGTAAATGTTAACGCTGGCGCAGTTGCCACTTAAGCCTAGGAATTGGCGCGCTACCGACCCTAGTCAACCCCCCCCCCCCCCTCCGCGCCAGGTGTCAGTAAGGGATCAATCAGATTCAACTCTCTACAATAGCTTCTTAAATAAAATGTTTATGGAAAGATAAATTAAAAATAGGAAGAAATCAAGACACCGGCTCATTTGGGAGTCGAACCATGGCTGCTTCTGTGTGTGTGGGTGTGTGAGATTGTCCTACCCTTGGAAAAACCAAAAACTGATCAAAAGGCATGTGAACCAGAAGTTAATGTCTTTTTTCTCTCTTAACACAATGCAACCTTGATTTTTTTCTTTTATTTTTACGCTTTCATTTGTTTTTGTAAACATATGACGTATTTTTTTATTAACATGAAAAACCTTTTTGCATGTATTTTGAATAATAAGTTTTCCGGCATCCCCAGTTGAAATGATGTACGCATATGACTGTTATATTTACTCGCAACTGCCCCCCATTAATGAATGGCTCGTCGTAAGCATTTCTCTCTGAAACATTGATTTTTTTTCACACACCCCTCCCCTGAAAAACATTTCTGTCGACGCCTCTGAGTCGAACCTAAGCTATAAAATCTGTTATGTTTGTTCGAGTCCCAGCTGGGTCAGCGTTGAGATTTATCTCCGCAAAATTCCTTGCCCTGCCCACGGTCAGTAGGGGACACCGATGGGCTTGGAAAGGCCGCCGTCCGTCGGATGGGACATTAAGCCGTAGCCCCGTGTGCGGAAGGGCCATACCCTGTGCACGCTAAAGAACACGCTGGATGGCCTTGACGGGAGGCTACCATCTGTCTCCCAACAGCTGTTCCAGTGGGTCCCCTCCCACAACCTTCTCTGAGCCTTCGGGGTCCATGTGACCTGGCCATTTAGCCCATGGTGTGCAAAAAAGTGCCGCTCAGAGGTAAAACAACCTCTGTCTGTTATGTTTACAACAGATTAGAAACTTGATCTTTAAGAGATAAAAAAGTGTTTTGTTTCATTTTTTTTTTGCATTTCCATAATCCTAAACAGGAGTGTGTTCAATAAATCTTTCTGGTAATCTTTTTATTAGAAAATATTTTCATTGAATTATTTTAAATTAAATCATTTGACAGCTGCTTATTTGTCTACATGTGCGCTAAAAGATTTTAATGAAAAAACTGCTAATAATGATTTCCTCAGATTTAATTCCAAATGCAGATAAGGAGCACAAACGAGGGTTTTTTTTGCGATTCATTTGTTACTCTAATTGAGGTATGGGTTAGTGAACTTTACAATCAAGCCCTGTTGTATATGAAGTGTTTGTTTTTGAATGAATACAGTCGCTCAAAAAAGTATCCGAACACTATGGTTGATTACAGAATTCCGAAAAAATATCTGGCAAAGATTTTTTTAGAAATTAGTGATCTGGCAACCTTCGTGTCACGTGATTACAGAATTCAGGAAAAATATCGGGAGCGTGTACAGCAACTGTACACGCTCCAGTTACCGTTCACAGCAAACTGCACACGCTCAATATTTCCGTGAGTGAGCCCACACGATCTAGTATCAAGATAATATGACCACCTACAGTGGCTCAAAAAAGTATCCGAACATTATGGTCATCTGGCAACTTCGTGTCACATGACACGAAGGTTGCCAGATCACTAATTTCTAAAAGAATCGTTGCCAGATATTTTTTCTGAATTCTGTAATCAACCATAGTGTTCGGATACTTTTTTGAGCGACTGTAGGAAATATTGAGGAAATATTGAGAAGTTACCGTTCACAGCAAACTGGAGGTGTGCAGATTGCACACGCTCCAGTTTGCTCACGGAAATATTGAGCAGTTACCGTTCACACTCACGGAAATATTGAGCAGTTACCGTTCACAGCAAATGGAGCGTGTGCAGATTGCACAAACTGGAGCGTGTGCAGATTGCACACACTCCAGTTTGCTGTGAACGGTAACTGGAGCGTGTACAGTTGCTGTACACGCTACAGATATTTTTTCTGAATTCTGTAATCAACTATAGTGTTCGGATATTTTTTTGAGCGACTGTAGGTGGTCATATTATTTTTATTTCGCAACAGAATTATTTTTAAGGTCATCATCATCAAAAGCCCAAGAATTTCTCTAAGCTTCAAATTTTATATTATTCATTTTTTCCGTGTTTATTTCCTCCCCTTTAGAAAAATCGTCTGGTTATTTTGGTTTTATGGCAGGTGAAGTGAAAAGGACGACTGCAATGTAAAGGTGTATGGAAACTCCAAGCCGAAAGTTAAAATATAAAAGACAGAGTGACATCAAAAGAACAAAAGCATTAAATGCAATAAATGGCGTTAAAACAACAAAGCGATGAAAACATGAAGGATGCAAGGGATGGGCTTGAAGAGAAATGGATCGCTAAAATACCTTTTCACGAATGAAGAAAAAGAAAATAGGGTTGGGTTGTTTTACCTCTGAGCGGCACTTTTGAGGGCGTTGAGATTTATCTCCGCAAAATTCCCCGCCCTGCCCACAGTCAGTAGGGGACACCGATGGGCTTGGAAAGGCCGCCGTCGGTCGGATGGGACGTTAAGCCGTGGCCCCGTGTGCGGGAGAGCCATACCCTGTGCACGTTAAAGAACACGCTGGATGGCCTTGACGGGAGGCTACCATCTGTCTCCCAACAGTTGTTCCAGTGGGTCCCCTCCCCCAACCTTCTCTGAGCCTTTGGGGTCCTTGTGACCTGGCCAGTTAGCCCATGGTGCGCAAAAACGTGCCGCTAAGAGGTAAAACAACCCAACCCAACCTTAAATAAGCGATGGCCGAGTAGTTAGCACGCTTTGCTACTGATCTAAGGGACCTGGGTCCCGGATAAGGCGTGGACGGTTGTGTTGTTTTTCTGCTGAGATCCTGCCATCCTCTCAGACCTTCTACTGTGGCATATAAACTGACAGGCTCCTGTCACACCTCTGTGGCAAGCAGCTGCTTGAGGGGGGTATTTACATATTATTATTTTATTACATTTGCATGTTGTCGTCCTCAGTGACGTCATTATTTGATACAATATGACTGTTAATCTTGGATCACGGTTTCTGTTGCCCTAAATTATTAACATATTATAATATGACGTTCCTAAATGAATTCTGGGTGTTGTTTTTTCAATTTCCGCAAGTGTATATAAGATGTTTACTAGTTTCCGCAATCAGTTTGATCGTTTCACGTTAGTGGCAGAGCTAGGTGGTGAAGGTGGTGGGGTTGGGGTTTCGAGGGAGGGAGGGAGGGAGGGAGGGGGGGAGGCCAGTTCAGTCTAGCGCAGGGTAAAGAGGAGAGCGTAAAGTACTAGAAAAAGGAAAAAATAAATCGAACACTATGGTTGATTACAGAATTCAGAAGAAGTATCTTGCAAAGATTTTTTTAGAAATTAGTGATCTGGCAACCTTCGTGTCACGTGATCGCAAAATTCAGGAAAAATACCCGGAGCGTGTACAGCAACTGTACACGCTCCAGTTATCGTTCACAGCAAACTGGAGCGTGTGCAGTTACTGCACACGCTCCAGTTTGCTGTGAACGGTAACTGCACACGCTCAATATTTCCGTGAGTGAGCTTCGACTTTCCGACATTTGACCTAATGAATCACTTTTAAAGTATGAAACGAATTTTCACTTTCTTTCTTGAAACGAAAATGTTCGGTTTTCCCACCCCCTTAGGGTAAGCCGGCAACATGTTGGCGTTACAGTAAACTTCTTAACTCTTACATTACGTCACCAAATAGTAAAGTTTTTATCATAAGTTGATCATTTCCAATACTCGTTTAAAATTTGTCTATCTTTCACTTTTTCCGCCGTTGGAGGGCAATATTAGAACACTGGGAAATACAGAAAGCGAAAATCTGAATAATTTCATCAATACCATGCAACCTGAAAAAAAAAAAAAACATTTTTCTCGAAAATTAAAAAATTTTAATCTCTAGAGACGAACAGAAGACAAACAGGAAACAATCGCTCATTTTGTTTTTTTAAACAAACTAAAAAAAATTATGTTTTTACGGCCTAATTTCGTCGCTTATCTTTGAGCATAGAGATTGTTATTGTTATCGACATAACTCGGTTGGGTTGTTTTACCTCTGAGCGACACTTTTTTGCACACCATGGGCTAAATGGCCAGGTCACATGGACCCCGAAGGCTCAGAGAAGGTTGGGGGAGGGGACCCACTGGAACAGCTGTTGGGAGACAGATGGTAGCCTCCCGTCAAGGCCATCCAGCGTGTTCTTTAACGTGCGCAGGGTATGGCTCTCTCCCGCACACGGGGCCACGGCTTAACGTCCCATCCGACGGACGGCGGCCTTTCCAAGCCCATCGGTGTCCCCTACTGACCGTGGGCAAGGCGGGGAATTTTGCGGAGATAAATCTCAACGCTGAGCCAGCTGGGACTCGAACCTGGGAACTACAGATTACGAGCCTGGCGCGCTACCGACTGAGCCCCCCCCCCCGCCCCCATAACTCGGTCAGTTGATGACATAGATGTTACGAATTTCACAAGGAAACAACTAGAAGAGCGTTTGCCAAACTTCATATAACTAGTGAACCTGTTTTTTTTATCAGTCCTTTTTCTTGCGGACCAAAAATATAAACACAAATGCAAAGAAATGAATTTCCATTCTTTAATCTTATAGCAGCAATTGATTTATGACGTGCGTACTTTATGACTTTTATATAACTATGAAGGAAATTCACGGTTGCAAGCAATCGCATCTTGTCGCTTTCAGGAATGTTTCGCGATGTAATAGGATCATGTGATTATTTGTATGTTTCCTGAGGACCGGTATCAGGCTACGGATCACTCTTTGGGAAAACGATGAACGAGTAGATTTAATAACATATCGCTTCTGGCAAAAATTCGATGCTTGTTTCCAAAGAAAATTTATTTTCATTTTCAGTCTTTAGCAGCTCTAATTGTGAAAATTTTAACAAATGGATGATTGAGAAAATGCGAATGCAATAGTAATAGTTGATTATTATATTGATATTTTTACCTATAAAATAAGAAAAGAATTTTTTATTCATCTCTTAAAACACAAAAACTCCGTCTCCTCCTAAGGGTTAGAAGGCAAATGTAAACCTTGACCTTCACACTCAGTCACCGAAATTTGGAGCATAAAGGGATCAGTTACAATATTAATTTAAAATTTTGCCATTTTTCAAAACATTCCACCGTTATACGGCACTATTAAAAGCTATTGGAAGATTCGGAAAATATGAATCGTAATATTTCATTAATACCTCGCCAACTTAAATGTTTTTTTCTAAAAATAAAAACGAACAAATTGAACGTCTACAGACGAACAGGCGACAAAGTGCAAACATTAGCTAGCTAAAAAACACCACTTAAAAATCCTATATATTAGTTGTGCGATAAACTAACAAACTTTTTGAATATGCAGAAATTGTGAGAAATGGTAAAAGAATGGGTTAAGATACTCCAAGGGATGGAGAAGGCATGGCCCCTTAGCCCCCCTCCCCCGCTCAAATATCAGAACTTGCAGAACATATCAGAACTTCATCATCATATCAGAACCATCACATATCAGAACTTGCTTACTTAAAATATGGATTGATAATTATGAAAACGCATTTTAAAGGAACCACTTTAAAATCGTACAGTCGCTCAAAAAATATCCGAACACTATGGTTGACTACAGAATTCAGAAAAAAATATCTGGCAAAGATTTTTTTTTTAGAAATTAGTGATCTGGCAACCTTCGTGTCACGTGATTACAGAATTCAGAAAAAATATCTAGAGCGTGTACAGCAACTGTACACGCTCCAGTTACCGTTCACAGCAAACTGGAGCGTGTGCAGTTACTGCACACGCTCCAGTTTGCTGTGAACGGTAACTGCACACGCTCAATATTTCCGTGAGTGAGCCCACACGATCTGGTATCAAAATAATATGACCACCTACAGTCGCTCAAAAAAGTATCCGAACATTACGGTTGATTACAGAATTCAGAAAAAAATATCTGGCAACGATTTTTTTAGAAATTAGTGATCTGGCAGCCTTCGTGTCACGTGATACGAAGGTTGCCAGATCACTAATTTCTAAAAAAATCGTTGTCAGATATTTTTTCTGAATTTAGTAATCAACCGTAGTGTTCGGATACTTTTTTGAGCGACAGTACTTGTTACCTGGCCATTTAGTCTGTTGTGTGCAAAAAAATGTCTCTCAGGTAAACCAACCCAACCTTAAAAAGTTTCTTGAAAAATGAAAATTGAAAGAATCATTAGATAATTTTTTTTAAGTTTTTTGTAGCAAATATTTGTAGCTTGATATAACAATTGTTACTTTTATTTTGATTAACGTTTTGGGATGTTTATTTTGACAAGCACTTTTGCTGTTCAGTATTGCAACTTGCTTTACTCCTTAAATACCGAACAAATAAATAAATAAATTCTGAAGTTTAATTGACTTCAGTCTCATTCGCACGAAAAGTTTATTTTTCAAGATAAACTTTTCGTTTATTTTTTAATTTAAATTTTTATTTCCATAACAGGAGGATTATTCAGTTTTTTTTTTCTGCGTAAGGAATATCATTAATAATTAAAGCTAGCACATTGTGTGATATAAATTGTGGCCTGGGTGTTGCCAGCCATGAAGGAATTTTTGATATTTTCTAAATTGGGACTAAGCCAAATATTTCCTTGCAAACGCTTTCAGCTACAAAGAGAAAAATTATTTTCGTTTTCATTCCTCAAACGATTTTTTTTTCACTTCTTCACGACCAAAATGCAATTTTAAGTAAAAAATCGAGCGAATTTTCAAACTTTTTTTCTAGATCAAATTATTTCTTTTCTTTTTAATCGCTAGTCATCGTTTGATAGAAATCGTCGCTGTTATCTGAATTCAAAATCATTTGCATTTTTTTAAATTTCTTCCTCCAACAGAGACACGGTTTCATAATGAGAGATACGAGAAATGGGGGTGGTGAGGGAGGGGGATGAAGAAATTCTCTCTTCCTGATAACGACCGAGACAGTTAATGAGATTAACAAATCATCACAGGAGTCGTTTGAATCGAGGAACTGTTTTCAAAGCATTGAGTTAATGATGAAAAATTAAAAAACGTATGCGACATCATTAAATACCACCAAACGGATGCCAAAAAAAAAAAGAGAAATAGTGTTCGAACTTTATAAGACTAGTTTTTTTATCTAACTAACGAAGATAAGAATAAAAAGAAGAGTGTGCTTAAAGTAATCCCCTGACCTTCATAGATTATCATAAATAAATAAATATTGTGCGTTTTCCGTTGGCTTACACTCGGGGTACCTTATTGCATTTTGGGTTGAATGGTGGCTAAGGCATTTTATACGTCTATTTACGATTCAAACTGTTTATACTTTTTGATTAAAGACGTTTACCTTGTTAGCTTTTTACTTTAGCTTTACAGGATTGCTGTGGTGAAATCTCTCTACATGGTTATTTTGTTTGCGGTTGTTTATGTGGCTACTTTCGTTAATGCTTTTGACAACATAACTTTTTGACATGGTCAATAGTTATGTGGCATCAGGATTGGTTCAGTCGGCTGCGCGAGACAATCGTCATCTGATGTTCTCAGATTCGAGTTCTAACTCTTCCAGCGTTCCGATTTATCTCTGTTAGCCTCCCCCCATTTCCTTCGGTGAGAAGGGGATACCAATGGACTTCGAAAGGTCATCAGATGGGAGCCTTAAACCGTGGCTCCGTGGGAAGGGGGGCGGGGGTGGCTCAGTCGGTAGCGCGCCAGGCTCGTAATCTGTAGTTCCCAGGTTCGAGTCCCAGCTGGGTCAGCGTTGAGATTTATCTCCGCAAAAATTCCCCGCCCTGCCCACGGTCAGTAGGGGACACCAATGGGCTTGGAAAGGCCGCCGTCCGTCGAATGGGACGTTAAGCCGTGGCCCCGTGTGCGGGAGAGCCATACCCTGTGCACGTTAAAGAACACGCTGGATGGCCTTGACGGGAGGCTACCATCTGTCTCCCAACAACTGTTCCAGTGGGTCCATTCCCCCAACCTTCTCTGAGCCTTCGGGTTCCATGTGACCTGGCCATTTAGCCCATGGTGGGCAAAAAAGTGCCGCTCAGAGGTAAAACAACCCAACCCATTATAATATTAATTTGCATTTTATTTTTACAATATTATTCTGTTGCATGTAATTAATAAACTTTATTTGAAGTAAGTAACCGATTTTTTTTTTCTCGTACTCCCACTGGTATTTAACATTGGGCTTCCCCGGAAATATTTTCTAGCTAAATGCCCTTTGGCGCTGTCTGCGTCTCCGTAGCAACAGAAGAGTCTATTTTTGCACGGCGGGGATTTCCCTGGACGACGCACTGAGCACGGCTATGTGTAGTTCTCTACCGGAGAAAGGGAACGGGGAACACTGTTGCAAACTCACTGAAATATTATATTGATTGTGTTCATCAAAACTTTAAAATTAGAGCCTTCACTGGCATTGGTGATCAGGCACTATTGTTCCAACTGGCCTACTTTCTGCGTAATTCTAACTGCGGCTGTGCCAGAAAAACTTTAGTTGGGTTGTTTTACCTCTGAGCGGCACTTTTTTGCACACCATGGGCTAAACGGCCAGGTCACATGGACCCCGAGGGCTCAGAGAAGGTTGGGGAAGGGGACCCACTGGAACAGCTGTTGGGAGACAGATGGTAGCCTCCCGTCAAGGCCATCCAGCGTGTTCTTTAACGTGCACAGGGTATGGCTCTCCCGCACACGGGGCCACGGCTTAACGTCCCACCCGACGGATGGCGGCCTTTCCAAGCCCATCAGTGTCCCCTACTGACCGTGGGCAGGGCGGGGAATTTTGCGGAGATAAATCTCAACGCTGACCCAGCTGGGACTCGTACCTGGGAACTACAGATTACGAGCCTGGCGCGCTACCGACTGAGCCACCCCCTAAAAACTTTAGTAGGGAATGCATTCTTGTATGAGAAGATTTGTAAAAGATACGATTCTTTTCTGTTTTTAATGTTAAAAAAATGGAATAAATACCCCCTCTAGCATCTGCTTGCCACAGAGATCTGACAGGAGCCTGTCAGTTTATATGCCATAGTAGAAGATCTGTGAAGATGGCCAGATCTCAGCAGAAAAACGACACAGACATCTTATGTCTTACCCGGGGCTTGAACCCAGATCCCTTTGATTAGTAGCCAAGCGTACTAACCACTTGGGAAGAAAAAAAATTGTAAATAAAAATTTATCTAGCGGCAGTTATTTTTGTCGCACTGACCTAAAAAGAGAGAATGGAAAGCAAACGAGAAAATAAGACATCGCCTCTGGAGAATAGGGGAGGCTCATTTGCATAGATAATTAAGTTTTTTATTTCAATACTTTAACAATGGAAATTGAAACTAATGAATGATTGGTAAAATGCAAATTGGAAAAATATTACGAATGATAATGTATGTATGTATGTATGTACACAGTCGTATCAGAATAATATGACCACCTACCATACATATACTATGGTAGGTGGTCATTATTCTGATACGACTGTGTATGTATGAAATAGCACTATTTTATGTATTTTAGGCACTATTTATATGACATAAAATGACTTTTTTATTTATCTTTTGGAGCAAAACAATTGCATTTTTCCCCATCCTCTTGGGAGTCAGAAGGTGGGACCACTTAGAAACCATTGCTCTCAATGCATGCCTCTGGACCATTACTTTAACATCGAAATTTTATTTTTCAGAGTAGAGATAGTTCGTAATATTCGCTTTTTTTTGGTATTTTCCAAATATTTCCACCGCTAGAAGGTACTATTAAAGCTATTGAGAGATTTGGAAAATGCGAGTATTAAAAGTTCATCAGTACTTATCCAACAGAGAAAGAATTCTTAAATTTAATTCTAAAAGTGAAAAGGTTGAATGTCTACAGATCGACTGATTGATAAAGTGAAAACATCGCTTCCTTGTTTTGAAAACGAGCTATAAGTAAAGAGGGATCCAAAAAGGATCTTTGTTTATTCACCGAATTTAATTACGTTTGGTTAGCGCACGGTACTTATAATACCGGGGTTGTGAGTTCGTGCCTCACCTGGGGAAGCCAGTAGCCGTCCCATGGCCGAGTGGTTAGCGCGCTTGGCTACTGATCTAAGGGACCTGGGTTCGAGCCCCGGGATAAGGCATGGATGTATGTGACGATTTTCTGCTGAGGTCCTGCCAACCTCTCAGACCTTCTACTATGGCATATAAACTGACAGGCTCCTGTCAGACCTCTGTGGCAAACAGTTGCTTGAGGGGGTATTTATTTATTTATTTGAAGTTTCTCAGTCTGGTTGACTTTTTGACCGGGTGTAAGCTGGCTCACTAATTATACTACATTTTGTTTTTGACTGGTATTATTGATTATGACTGATATATGATTGCATATATTCTGATTATAGTAGACATTTTAGAACAGTGGTTCTTAACCAGTGGTGCAGGCACCTCCTGGAGGAGGTGTGAGACATTGTCAAATAATTTTAAGATCAATAACCAAATACAGAGACGTAAATAGAAATACTATGTTTGTTCAATTTCTATTTATGTGTGATGAATATTTCATCAGTCACGCACATTAAGGGACTGGAAACCGCTGAAATGTGAGTGGTGACATGGGTGTGGCTATTTAAAAAAAATGTCCCGATTATTCATATGAAAAGAAATTACCGTTGACGCGGCGAGACTCGAACCCGAAACTCTCTAGCACGCGGGCCGGATTAGGCCCGCGTCCCAAATCCGGGCCGCCGCCTCTTTTTGCAATTGGTGAAAACTTTTTTTTCTTGTCATTTAAATAGGTTTTATTTTAAATTAATTTTATTAATAAATATAATAAATATTTATATAGGTAAAATAAATTTTTATATAATTTACCTATATAAATGTCCTTAAGTTTGCCTCTTGGCCCACAGTGCCTAAAATATTTACTATTTTGCCCTTTACAAAAAAGGTTTGCTGACCCCTGCTCTAGATACATGCCAAAACGTTCTAATCAGTTTAAACCACGCATCAGATGACAAATAATTCCAGGATATGACCTTCTCAGCTGAAGTATTATAGGTCATATCCTGGAATTATTTGTCGTCTGATAAGTGGTTTAACTGGTTAGAGCGCTCTGGCATGTATCTAGAGAGTTGCGGGTTAGAATCCCACCAGCGATAATTTTTTCCACATGAATAATAGTTGAATTCTATATCTACAGCTACTCTGTGTATTTACTAACAAAAGCCCCATTTCATGAATATTAATGAACAGCAAAAGAGTCCTTGAGCCTGTGATTTTATTTTAATATTAAAATGAATGCTAAACAATTATTCTACAGTTTTTTCGTTCTGAAAAACGTTTCCTTATTTAAAAAAAATATATACAGGGTGAATCTGAAAAAGTGGGCAAAACTTTACGGGGTGGTAGAACGCAGCTATACGAGCAATATTCGTCATAGAAAGTATGGGCGGAACGCAAACGGCGAACCACTAGGTGGCGTTGGAAATGGTATAAAAGGGTCGGTCCTCGCACCCAACGGCATTTCTACCGTGGATTGCCGAGAGGATGGCTGGTTATACTAACCACGAAATGGCGGATATGCACTTTGTGTACGGTGCGGCGGACGGGAATGCAAGTGAGGCACAGAGACGTTACCGCGACCAGTTTCCGATGAGATGCACTCCAGATCGGAAAACCTTCGAGCGTTTGCATCGGCGGCTGTGTGAAACGGGATCCTTCGCCGCGGCCAAGCAAGACGCAGGGCGTGAAAGGAGTGTCAGGACGCCGCAACTTGCAGAGGACATTCTGCGTAGGGTGGAAGAGCGACCGGGATGTAGCACGCGAGCGGTTTCCCGTGCAGTACACGTGTCCCAAATGTCGGTTTGCCGTATGCTACAGGAGGAAGGAATGCACCCCTATCGTACGCAGAAGGTACAAGCGTTGTCACCGGCGGACTATCAGCCACATGTCGATTTCGCACGTTGGTACCTCCAGCAGAATGACGAGCAGCCGGATTTTGGTGCACATGTTCTGTTTACGGACGAGTGCACTTTCACCCGTAAGGGCGTTTTGAATACCCACAATTCACACACGTGGGCATCTACGAACCCGCATGCCACACGTCCGCATTCGTTCCAGCAGCGTTCTCCGTAAATGTTTGGGCAGGGATCCTCCATGACCATTTGGTTGGCCCATACCTCCTGCCACACCGTCTGGACGGCAAATCGTATAACATTCCTACGAGAGGTGTTGCCGGAGCTGCTGCGTCCGATTCCAACTCCCAGCAGGTCGAGAATGTGGTTCCAGCACGACGGTGCGCCTGCACACTTCAACTTAGATGTGCGGAACACTTTACATGCAACGTTCCCAGGGTGATGGATTGGTCGAGGTGGTCCCATAGCTTGGCTACCAAGAACGCCGGATCTCTCGTGTTTGGACTTTTTCCTGTGGGGCCATATGAAACGCCTAATCTACGAGTGCCCATTGAAACCGATATGGATCTAGTCTCCAGGATCGCCGTTGTTGCCGGCGATATTCGGGAAATGCCTGGTGTCTTCGCAAATGTGCGTCGGTCCCTATCCCGCAGGTGTGAAGCCTACATTACAGCTGGCGGCAGCTCTTTTGAGCAATTTCTTTGAGCATGTACCTCAATTACATTCCTGTTAATAAAATGTTTTCTGAAGTATCTCCTCTCCTTCTTGTGTTCATTCTTTAAATGTGACAGTGGAAAACTACCTTTTAACTTCTCACCGCTTGCGTTCCGACCATACATTCTATGACGAATATTGCTCGTATAGCTGCGTTCTACCACCCCGTAAAGTTTTGCAACACTTTTTCAGATTCACCCTGTATATATATATAAACTTATATAATTTAACGATTTTTGGTAAAGGAATGCGAGGGTATATTTTGAGAATGAAAGAGTTTTAGAAGTCTGGTGAAGTAGCTTTCTGATTACGCTTCGTTTGTTAGCATTTAATATTTTAGAATAAATGTAAATAGGATTTTTGATAACATTGAATCTCTTTTAGCTGAGCATAAGTGTCGTTTATGATTAAAATCGACCTTTAATTAAAGCTCGTTTTCTTTCTTGTTTGTCAGACGGTAATTACGAGCGGTTGACACAATATCGTATCGAACCTAGAACAAACAGATTTTGATGTGAAATTACCTTTCATATTCGTAAATGAGTTGATTACTAAACAATTTCTAAATCAAGTGGCTGAGGCAATCGATTGTGAGCGATCTGCAACAACCACAATATTGTTGCGAATTTAAATATGGATAAGCACTGAGCGTGAGTTTCGAATAGTGTATTTCAAACAAATTACAATGGTATGGATGAAATAACTTATAAACAAACTAACTACTATTTTACATAAATCAATAAAACTTTTCCTACAGAGCATACAAGACCAGTCTGTCTGTTCTACTAAATTACTACCTCTTCACTGTCTGTCGTATCTCTTGAATTCCTGGGGCGGGGATGGCTCAGTCGGTAGCGCGCCAGGCTCGTAATCTGTAGTTCCCAGGTTCGAGTCCCAGCTGGGTCAGCGTTGAGATTTATCTCCGCAAAATTCCCCGCCTTGCCCACGGTCAGTAGGGGACACCGATGGGCTTGGAAAGGCCGCCGTCCGTCGGATGGGACGTTAAGCCGTGACCCCGTGTGAGGGAGAGCCATACCCTGTGCACGTTAAAGAAAACGCTGGATGGCCTTGACGGGAGGATACCATCTGTCTCCCAACAGCTGTTTCAGTGGGTCCCCTCCCCCAACCTTCTCTGAGCCTTTGGGATCCTTGTGACCTGGCCATTTAGCCCATGGTGTGCAAAAAAAGTGCCGCTGAGAAGTAAAACAACCCAACCCAATCATTCTAAACTAAACCAGTGCAGATGTCTGGAAACGTTTTTCAATCATTTTCAATAATATTTTTTCTTGCCGACAACCTTTTCCACAGATGGCCCTTTTCCAATAGCAGAAGCAACACGCTGGCCATTTTAGAAAACAGAAGCAACTTATAAGCCAGGACATCAAGGCATTTTATTACACAGACCGTTTAAAAATCCGAAATAAGAACTTAACCTCGTTGATAGATACAATTCTGAAAAGTAAGTCTCTTATAGTATCTACAAAGCTAGAATTCAGAAGCTATGAAATTCCGTATAAAATGCTTTAAATGAGACTTCCCTTATATGTAAAATATTTATGCCCATCTATTGATATATTAAGAGGGGCTGTAGGCTTACAATTATGAAAATTATTGGGATAGCATACCAAATGCACGACTTGCCAACAGGTCGTAACTTACTGTTCCAATTGTACATAGGCTTAGATATTCTTACTCTATTGTTCTGTTGTGACATTGGTTTTAATGTGTTATGCCAATTGATCGTTTGGTAAAGTAAAAGTTATATTAAAGAGTCTCAATTAGAAAAATTAATCAAATTTTGCAAGGTCTACATGCTTACTAATTCTATATTATTGGAAATAGAATCAAGACTTAATATGTAAAGCTACAGTCGCTCAAAAAATATCCGAACACTATGGTTGATTACAGAATTCAGAAAAAAATATCTGGCAACGATTTTTTAGAAATTAGTGATCTGGCAACCTTCGTGTCACGTGATTACAGAATTCAGGAAAAATATCTGGAGCGTGTTCATCAACTGTACACGCTCCAGTTTGCTGTGAACGGTAACTGCACACGCTCAATATTTCCGTGAGTGAGCCCACACGATCTGGTATTAAAATAATATGACGACCTACAGTCGCTCAAAAAAGTATCCGAACACTATGGTTGATTACAGAATTCAGAAAAAATATCTGGCAACGATTGTTTTAGAAATTAGTGATCTGGAAACCTTCGTGTCAAAGGTTGACAGATCACTAATTTCTAAAACAATCGTTGCCAGATATTTTTTCTGCATTCTGTAATCAACCATAGTGTTCGGATATTTTTTTGAGCGACTGTACATCTCAGTCAGTGACTTTATTCTCTCTTTCTCCACTGATATCTTTCGTACTATTCTTTTTCTCCTTAAAGTTGAACCATTCATCACTGAGGTAATGTTTAAAGTTAACGGTCATCTAATGATGTGACTTTTTGACAGACAGCGTGTTCCATCCGGTTCTTCATCAGAAACCCACCAGATCATTCTGTCTCCCTTCTTGGACGATTGTCTGGCTAGATAACTCTTTTGTCCCCGCTAGGGTACGGCCACACGGAAAGCGGCTTAACGTTCTGAACGTTTTCTAACTTTCTGAAGTCTTAGAAGAAAACCGCAAAGAATCGAAACCAAAAAGTTGACATGCTTTTGTTTTCTGTAAGGCCTTGTCCGTTGCTGGTAATGGGTTTGTTTGAAGACGCTAGGAAATGCAAATGTTCATAACGCTAAACTGCTTTCTGTGTGATCGTAGCGTCAGAAGAAAGCAAATGGCGCCGTGTCAAAAGGTCAGTGGGACAGGGCATTAGGGACTGAAGGGTGATGCGACAGTCCCTCATCCATCACTTGAGAGGGTGGATCGACAAATCGACTCTGCTTCGGAGACAAGACACGATCTGGTTAATCGAGACGTTGCAATTCGCTTCATGCTAAAGCCAATGCAAAGGAAAAGAGCCAAATGGAGATTGTCTCCAGTTCGAATTTTTTTTTGAATTTTCAATTATGTAGTAACCACGCAGGGAAATTGTCCTTCAAAGCTTAGAACAAATAAGCAATTAGCTGAAAACGTGTCTGTTAGAGTCATGGATCATACGTCAACAATGCGCTTGCTTTGAGATTTTCTCCTGCGGCCATCGTTCTGCCATCAGTGAGCAAGAGAACATCGATGGACTTGGCAGGCCACCATCCGTCGGATGGGAAATTAAACGCGGCCCTGTGCAGGAGAATCATGCGTTGCACCCGTTAGACGAAAACGACGAATGGGCTTAAAGGGAGACTCTCGTCTTCCATCTATCCAGTGGATCCCTTTCCTCTATTTAGCTATCTGAGCCCATGGGGTCCTTGTGATCTCACCATCCAGTATATCGGGTTCACAAAAGTGCCTCTTAAAAGGGGGCGGGGGTGGCTCAGTCGGTAGCGCGCCAGGCTCGTAATCTGTATTTCCCAGGTTCGAGTCCCAGCGGGGTCAGTGTTGAGATTTATCTCCGCAAAATTTCCCCGCCCTGCCCACGGTCAGTAGGGGACACTGATGGGCTTGAAAAGGCCGCCGTCCGTCGGATGGGACGTTAAGCCGTGACCCCGTGTGCGGGAGAGCCATACCCTGTGCACGTTAAAGAACACGCTGGATGGCCTTGACGGAAGGCTACCATCTGTCTCCCAACAGCTGTTCCAGTGGGGCCCCTCCCCCAACCTTCTCTGAGCCTTCGGGGTCCTTGTGACCTGGCCATTTAGCCCATGGTGTGCAAAAAAGTACCGCTCAGAGGTAAAACAATCCAATCCAAGCCTCTTAAAAGTAAAACAGTTTTAACGATGCGTTAAATAGTTATCCGAGACAAGCGGAGCTATGGTGTTCAGTGGTCAAAGTATAGACTTGAAAAGGTGGAACACATTCCACGTGTTTCTTTTGCGTGTAGCAAAATGCAGGAAAAGAGGACTTTCTGACGTTTCGCAACAAATAGTAAAAGCTCTTTCAAATATAATTCTGAAATTCAAAGAACTAAAACATAAACACTATAGGAGGTGATCACCTAAGAAAGTGGGGAAGTGTTAAAATTTTATGTTGATGGAATTAGGCGTGAAGTTTAAAAAGTTCAATTTTGGTTATCAAGTTTTTGCGTTATTGCTACGACAATGAATTGCCTGAAAACCGGATCTAGGGAGGGGAGAGTGTGCCTTGTCCCCCCCTTCCCCTTTGAAAATGATAATAACAATGGCGAAAAAAATATTATGTGTATAAAATACTCATTTCCTTTGAAGAAAGTTGATAAAAAATACCTACCAAAGTGGAGAGAGAAAAGTTATATCGGAACGGTGTTCCAGTTCATTCTTTTTCGAGCATACCCCCCCCCCCCCCTTTCACTCGGATTACTTCCTCCCTCTCTTTTTTATTTTCATATCCGGGCCTTAAATTTAATATGGTGGTCGGCACGATTACTATTTTATTGAAAGTAGTTGATGTGGATGTGGGGGGGGGAGGGGAAGTGAACTGAAAGAACTTTTTAAGTCCTTAACTTTTGAGCTAGTCAATTTTTTCTAACAATTTACTTCATTTATATTAAGTACAGCCTCCGGAAAAAGAATAAAAATAAATACTCCCTCAAGCAGCTGCTTGCCACAGAGGTCTGACAGGAGCCTGCCAGTTTATATGCCATAGTAGAAGGTCTGAGAGGATCGCAGGACCTCAGCAGAAAAACGACATACGCATCCATGCCTTATCCGGGGCTCGAACCCAGGTCCCGTAGATCAGTAGCCAAGCGTACTAACCACTCAGCTATGGAAAGGCGGAGCGCAATGAGTGTGTAGAATTTAGACACTGTAAAATTTGTTTTTTAAAAAATGCTCTTATTGAAATTGCTTAGGTTCAACAAATTAGGGTTGGTTTGGGTTACCTCTGAGCAGCACTTTTTTTCACACAATGGGCTAAATGGCCAGGTCACATGGACCCCGAAGGCTCAGAGAAGGTTGGGGGAGGGGACCCACTGGAATATCTGTTGGGAGACAGATGGTAACTTCCCGTCAATGCCATCCAGCGTGTTCTTTAACGTGCACAGGGTATGGCTCTCCCGCACACGGGGCCACGGCTTAACGTCCCATCCGACGGACGGCCGACTTTCCAAGCCCATCGGTGTCCCCTACTGACCGTGGGCAGGGCGGGGAATTTTGCGGAGATAAATCTCAACGCTGACCCAGCTGGGACTCGAACCTGGGAACTACAGATTACGAGCCTGACGCGCTACCGACTGAGCCACCCCCGCCCCCTCAACAAATTAGGAATATCTTTATCAGCTAAATAGTATAATTGAAGGAAATTAATTAATGGAATTTTTTTTCCTATTCAAAAGACGTTCGAAAGTTAACAAAAGTATCGGATTTTCCATGTTATGACAACGGAAGGTCACATTCAAAACTTAATTTTGAAAATAAGCTTTTTACAGAAAAATCCCACTGAAGGTAAATTGATTTCTAGCAAATTTATTCAGATTTATTCAGATTCATTTTTATATGCTATTCGCAAGAATCTCAGAAATTAATTAAAATAATAACTGCTATAAAAATCGTTTAATATAATTTCAGAAGATTGTGCAAATGATCATTTCACTTGGAAGAAAAATGTTTCTGATGAGATTAACGTCGACGTCTGCTGTAAATGTTCCAGCTTAACTTTTCAAAAATTAAACGAATGTTGCTTAAAATCAAGATTCAGAGAGATTTAAGTCAGATCCGCAGTTTATCTTCAGTGACATTTTTCCGCAAAATAAAAACTGTTTCGAAACTTAGGGACTTTAATTGTAGCTTTTCATTCAGATAAAACAGAAGTGTTCCAAAACATTTGGCAAATATAGATTACACGTGATCAAATGGCATAAATTTAAATAAATTTGCATAATAATAAAAAATTGCACCTTTAATTGGCATAAATTTGATTTCATTAGTAACACAGAAGAGTTACTTTTCTGTTACCACTTCTTAAGGCAAAAGCATTACATTTAGCGATGATTTTCATCTTCAATGACTTTCATCTATGGGGCGGGGGTGGCTCAGTCGGTAGCGCGCCAGGCTCGTAATCTGTAGTTCCCAGGTTCGAGTCCCAGCTGGGTCAGCGTTGAGATTTATCTCCGCAAAATTCCCCGCCCTGCCCACGGTCAGTAGGGGACACCGATGGGCTTGGAAAGGCCGCCATCCGTCGGATGGGACGTTAAGCCGTGGCCCCATGTGCGGGAGAGCCATACCCTGTGCACGTTAAAGAACACGCTGGATGGCCTTGACGGGAGGCTACCATCTGTCTCCTAACAGCTGTTCCAGTGGGTCCCCTCACCCAACCTTCTCTGAGCCTTCGGGGTCCATGTGACCTGGCCATTTAGCCCATGATGTGCAAAAAAGTGCAGCTCAGAGGTAAAACAACCCAACACGGTCGGGTTCTAAGTGAGATGTGTATGCTGCAAAATGTAGCAGAGACGTTCGATCGGTAGTGATCGGTAGTGACGATTTTACGCACGTGACCTACGTTAGGAGAAAACCGGGTATTAGTACAGCACTCGATCATTCCTCCACATTTCGATGTGAATGAAAAAATTCGGTTGTTTTTCACTGGTTAAAAGTCAATTAGGTCATCTTAACATGATTCGCCGGAATCTTCAGAATGTAGGGCAATAGGAATTGTAAGCTGGCCTCATCAGGAAGCAGGCCTTGTCACAGGACTTTCGAGTTGGGTTCAGTTCTTTTACCTTGTTTCTGTTCATCACTTTTACGACTGATTTTTTGTTCATCCTTGTGTCACAAATTGATCTCTTTCACTTAACGTGCATTAAATTTGCAATTAAATCTCATTTTGTTTACTTTTTTGTTAAGATTCATCTTACTGTTGACTTACAGTTATGTTTGAAATCTAAACATCTGTTCATATACGATATCGCATTATCCCCCAATTTTTTTCAGCCGCGTATACAGTTCAATGAAGTGAAACTTCATTATCGAAGTGCACGATGATTACAAATTATTTCAGTGGTTTCAAAAATTTATTTTCAGAAGACTAAGAGGGGTTGGGTTGTTTGAGGGGCACTTTTTTCCGCACAGTGGGCTAAATAGCCAGGTCAAAGGACACCGAGTTTGGATTGGATTGTTTTACCTCTGAGCGGCACTTTTTTGCACACCATGGGCTAAATGGCCAGGCCACAAGGACCCCAAAGGCTCAGAGATGGTTGGGGGAGGGGACCCACTGGAACAGCTGTTGGGAGACAGATGGTAGCCTCCCGTCAAGGCCATCCAGCGTGTTCTTTAACGTGCACAGGGTATGGCTCTCCCGCACACGGGGCCACGGCTTAACGTCCCATCCGACGGACGGCGGCCTTTTCAAGCCCATCGGTGTCCCCTACTGACCGTGGGCAAGGCGGGGAAATTTTGCGGAGATAAACCTCAACGCTGACCCAGCTGGGACTCGAACCTGGGAACTACAGATTACGAGCCTGGCGCGCTACCGACTGAGCCACCCCCGCCCCAAGGACACCGAGAGCTCTGAGAAGGTTGGGGGAGGGGACACATTGGAAAGTTTTTAGGAGACAGATGGTAGTCTCCCGTCAAGGCCATACAGTGTGTTCTTTAACGTGTACAGGGTATGGCTCTCCCGCACACGGGGCCACGGCTTAACGTCCCATCCGACAGACGACAGCCTTTCCAAGTCCGTCAGTTTCCCCTACTCACCGAGGGCAGGGTGTGGGTGTAACGGAGAGAAATCTCATCTCGGGCACTGGTGGAACTCGAACCCGGAACTATAGATTACGAGCCTGGTGCACTACCGACTGATGGTCCCCGCCCCTAAACTAAAAGGCATTCAGAAATGAAATTTAGAAGATTGGGAAGAGGAACTCAATTTCCGTTTTGCAAGTATGCGTGAGAGGTAATATGCAAATAAATGAGCATGCAGATGCCTGATCGTTGGATGGGCTGAGGGGATCCATTTCCTGGCCACCGCATCCACCAGATCTAATCCATCTTGATTTCTTTATGTGGGACTTTGTGAAAAATGAAGTTGATGATGCTCCATCACTGCCTGAAACTTTGGACATTTTGAAACAGAGAATAGGAATCGTTATTAGGAAAATTGATCGTCATAGGTTGAAAAATGGGAAGATTCAATTGGGAAGAAATTTAAAAAGAAAAATACTGTTTCGGGGTTTTTATTTTCAGTAGTTTAAAGTTTGGTTCCGTATGTCTTTTTTTAAAATAAATTTTGGAAACAATTCAGATCATATGTAATTATTCTGCATTTCTTTATTGAAGGTCACTTTGGAATGAAACGAATTATAATATTAGGAAATAAGAATATAAAAACTTTATATTAGGCCAGATATATTCTTTTTTAAAAGTAAATGTACACTTATTTAAGAGAATGAAAATTTTTTAATTGTGTAAACCTTTTAAATTGGCAGAATTTCAGAAGTAACAGAATTTTGGCAATATATACTTTGAAAAGCACTGATTTATGGGATATGACATTTCTATATTGCAAGCCTCATCAATCTTTAATGGTAAAAGAATAATTTCAAATTAAAAGATTTAGAGAAAAGAAGTTCATTCAGAATTTGTTTAATGCAAAAGTTGCGGGTTGGGTTGTTTTACCTCTGAGCGGCACTTTTTTGCACACCATGGGCTAAATGGCCAGGTCACATGGACCCCGAAGGCTCAGAGAAGGTTGGGGGAGGGAACCCACTGGAACAGCTGTTGGGAGACAGATGGTAACCTCCCATTAAGATAATCCATCATGTTCTTTAACGTGCACAGGGTATGGCTCTCCCGCACACGGGGCCACGGCTTAACGTCCTATCCGACGGACGGCGATCTTTCCAAGCCCATCGGTGTCCCCTACTGACCGTGGGCAGGGCGGGGAATTTTGCGGAGATAAATCTCAACACTGACCCAGCTGGGACTCGAACCTGGGAACTACAGATTGCGAGCCTGGCGCGCTACCGACTGAGCCACCCCGCCCCCAAAAGTTGCGGAGTTTGGAATTTAGTTTTTGTTAGCAAGAAACGGCGTAACGAATATGCATCAAACAGTTTCAATAAATATTATAGGGTGGGCGAATATATACTTGAGATAAAAGCACTTGAGCATCAACCGAGAATAAGCGTGTTGAGAGTGCAAAATAACCAAACAAACACAAAATGCGAAAAGTTCAGTGAAATGCCAGACCGTCACAGGGGCGGGGGTGGCTCAGTCGGTAGCGCGCCAGGCTCGTAATCTGTAGTTGTAGTTATCAGGTTGGAGTTCCAGCTGGGTCAGCGTTGAGATTTATCTCCGCAAAACTCCCCGCCCTGCCCCAAGGCCACCTAGAAGACAAGGCCATGACAGCGATACTCTGACGTCACGGTCGGAGGGGGAACAGGCGAATGAGGTATCTCTGTTAAAGCCAACACAGCAAACAAGCTTTTATACAGCGCAGTTCATTCGCCTGTTCTCCCTCCGTCCGTGACGTAACAGTATCGTTGTCATGGTCTTGTCTTCTAATTGGCCTTGCCTGCCCACGGTCAGTAGGGGACACCGATGGGCTTGGAAAGGCCGCCGTCCGTATTATGGTACGTTAAGCCGTGGCTCCGTATACGGGAGAGCTCATACCCTGTGCACGTTAAAGAACACGCTGGATGGCCTTGACGGGAGGCTACCATCTGTCTCCCAACAGCTGTTCCAGTTGGTCCCCTCCCCCAACCTTCTCTGAGCCTTCGGAGTCCTTGTGACCTGGCCCTTTAGCCTATGGTGTGCAAAAAAGTGCCGCTCAGAGGTAAAACAAACCAGACCGTCACATTTCCCGTTCAACAACTGGCATTCCTATGGAACTGTGTTTCTATGGAACTTTTCCTATGGAACTATGTTTCTACAGAAGTCGGACGCGTGACAGCAATGCTCCGCGCTCTCACGCGTCCGACTTCTGTTGTTAACGATAATATTTCCGATTCCGCAACAGCCACCGAAGTTCAAATCTTCCACGTGTCTTAAGAATACAGATACGAAAGCGATTTGGTGCTATTGGCAATAAACAAACTTTCACGTATCTTAAAACGAAACCATTATTAATAACTAGGATCTCCCGAACTTCCTTTTAAGACGCTTAAAAGTTTAATAATATGACTAACGACAAACCGCTGAAATCGTTTTCTGCGTGACCTTACTCAAACTGAGAAACAATGACGCCGCCTCCGCTCCGATCACTAGGCCAGATGAAACACGTCACACAACTGTTGCTATGGTGATAAAAGAATGATAATGTTGTACACAATGTCTCCGCTGCCCAGCTTATCTTCGACAGGAATGCTTTCCTCTTCTTTGTTTTTTTAGTGCAGCCTGTGCATGGAAGATAAAGACTCACGGATGATCACTCATCGGTGGATGAATCGTAATAATAAATGATGGATTAATCCACTAAAATATTTCAGGGTTAATACATTTCTGTGCAGCGATGGAATGATCGACTCATATTGCATTTTGTATTTTGTATAGGAAGGGATTGGGTTGGGTTGTTTTACCTCTGAGCGGCACTTTTTTGCACACAATGGGCTAAATGGCCAGGTCACATGAACCCCGAAGGCTCAGAGAAGGTTGGGGGAGGGGACCCACTGGAACAGCCGTTGGGAGACAGATGGTAGCCTCCCGTCAAGGCCATCCAGCGTGTTCTTTAACGTGCACACGGTATGGCTCTCCCGCACACGGGGCCACGGCTTAACGTCCCATCCGACGGACGGCGGCCTTTCCAAGCCCATCGGTGTCCCCTACTGACCGTGGGCAGGGCGGGGAATTTTTGCGGAGATAAATCTCAACGCTGACCCAGCTGGGACTCGAACCTGGGAAACTACAGATTACGAGCCTGGCGCGCTACCGACTGAGCCACCCCCGCCCCCATATAGGAAGGGGAATTGATCTTTTGTTTTAAGTTATATCGGGATCAATTGTTCAACCTTTTATCAGCACTTTGCTGTGCAACAATGGGTTAAATGAATAAGGAGCCCAAAGGCTAGAGTAGGGTTCGGTTTCTTTACCTCTGCGGGCACACAGTGGAATAAATGATCAGGTCATTAGGGCCTGAAAGGTTTTAAGAGTTGGGTAAGGAAGGGAGATAATGGAAAGAGACAGATAGAAGTCTTTAGTTAAGGCATTCAGCGTGTTCTTTAATGAATATAGAGTATGACTCATCGGCCCACGGGGGCAAGGGTTAATGTACCATCCAACAAACGGCGGCCTTTCCAAGCCCCCTTTTCTCACCGAGGGCAGAGTGGCGTGGGTGAAGAAACTCTCAGCATAAGAATAATGGGATTCGAACCTGAGAATATCGGATTACGAGCGTGGTGCTCTACCGACTGAGCCAACTCTCACGACAGGGCATTGGGACATTCGCTTTCGTTTCTCCTTTCAAGCAGAGGAAGAATTTCTTCTGAGAGGACTTAAGGAATCTTGTGTGGCAATTGCTCAACTATGAGGGCGGAGGTGGCTCAGTCGGTAGCGCACCAGGCGCCTAACTGCAATTTTCAGGTTCGAGTCCCGCTGGGCCAGCGTTGAGATTTATCTCCGTAAAACTCCTCGCCCTGCCCTCGGTCATTAGGGGACACCGAAGGGCATGTAAATACCGCCGTCCGTCGTATGGGACGTTAAGCCGCGGTCTTGTGTGCAGGAGAGCCATGCCTTGTGCACGTTAAAGAATACGTTGGATGATCTTGACGGGAGGCTACCATCCGTCTCCTAACAGCTGTCCAATGGATCCCCTCCCCCCAGCCTCCTCGGGGCTCTTGTGACCTGACCATTTTGCCCAAAAAACGGTGTGCAAGAAACGTGTTGCTCAGAGATAACCCAACCCAAATTCCTAACTATGGGTCCGAGTGGAAGCAGGTGTGTGTGCGTTTCGGGGAGGCTGGGGGCGGTAAGATTATTGATTTATAATCTTCGCCTTAACCCTATAGGGGTCCTGTTAATTCTTAGGACTACGTGCACTCTAAAGGAGACTGGAAAATCCAGAGGAGGGGTATAATGGGGAATTCGCCTCCTCCCCCATTTGTTAAAATCGTGATCTTTCTTCGTATTTGCGTCAGGCTCGTAATCTGTAGTTCCCAGGTTCGAGTCCCAGCTGGGTCAGCGTTGAGATTTATCTCCGCAAAATTCCCCGCCCTGCCCACGGTCAGTAGGGGACACCGATGGGCTTGAAAAGACCGCCGTCCGTCGGATGGGACATTAAGCCGTGGCCCCGTGTGCGGGAGAGCCATACCCTGTGCACGTTAAAGAACACGCAGGATGGCCTTGACGGGAGGCTACCATCTGTCTCCCAACAGCTATTCCAGTGGGTCCCCTCCCCCAACCTTCTCTGAGCCTTCGGGGTCCATGTGACCTGGCCATTTAGCCCATTGTGTGCAAAAAAATGGCGCTCAGAGGTAAAACAACCCAACCCAAATCTTCGTATTTGCATCATTTTAGGTATTTCAAGTTAAATTTACTCCCTTCTGTGATAATTCTTGCCGTTTCCCATGGAGAGGAAAATAAAAACCGTCAAACTCTAAGCTGATGCGGGAAGATAATCTTAATCAAAAGGGGGACAGGACAATGAAAAGTTTGGAGACAGCTGATTGAATAGAAAAAATTAGTTATAGCATTCTGTAGCCAGCATGTATATGGGAGTTTGGTTGGATTGGGTTGTTTTACCTCTGAGCGGCACTTTTTTGCACACCATGGGCTAAACGGCCAGGTCACATGGACCCCGAAGGCTCAGAGAAGGTTGGGGGAGGGGACCCATTGGAACAGCTGTTGGGAGACAGATGGTAGCCTCCCGTCAAGGCCATCCAGCGTGTTCTTTAACGTGCACAGGGTATGGCTCTCCCGCACACGGGGCCACGGCTTAACGTCCCATCCGACGGACGGCGGCCTTTCCAAGCCCATCGGTGTCCCCTACTGACCGTGGGCAGGGCGGGGAATTTTTGCGGAGATAAATCTCAACGCTAACCCAGCTGGGACTCGAACCTGGGAACTAGGAGTTTGGTAATAATCCCATACAGATATTTAGGAAAAAACAAAGTCTATCACAGTTTTCATTTTGGATCGTTTATAACAGATTTTTTTGGAGAAGGGGATGAAAATTCCTGCCTGCTCCGTTTGCCAAAAATAAAAGCTACATCTCTTGAATCAATGTGTTTTTCGTTCAGCACTAAAAGCAAAAAATGGGGAGATCTTTGATCATCTGGTTAAAAAATGGAGAGGTCTTTGATCATCTGATTTATAAGATGGTAACACGATCACAAAAAATCCAAAATAATCGTTTTTTTTTTTAATTTCCTTGTACAGGGTGAAAGATGAAAGTGAATTTCGAGAATAATTTTTAAACTGAAGATCAATCTCGTTCACAAACAACAAAAAATAAATAACGTAATCAGAGCACTGCACATTCCCCTCATACATCAAATATTTAACCAAAATGTTATATTTCTCCGGCTTCAATATTCCAAAATAATTTCAACTTAATTGAGTTTCGTCTTTCTGAAGCTGCAACTCTATAGGAAACGAAAGAAACCAGAGCCCAACATTTTAAGGTAGTCACAAATAAAGTGGCTTGAACGGTTCAGCATAGGGGCGGGGGTGGCTCAGTCGGTAGCGCGCCAGACTCGTAATCTGTAGTTCCCAGGTTCGAGTCCCAGCTGGGTCATCGTTGAGATTTATCTCCGCAAAATTCCCCGCCCTGCCCACGGTCAGTAGGGGACACCGATGGTCTTGGAAAGACCGCCGTCCGTCGGATGGGGCGTTAAGCCGCGGCCCCGTGTGCGGGAGAGCCATACCCTGTGCACGTTAAAGAACACGCTGGATGGCCTTGACGGGAGGCTACCATCTGTCTCCCAACAGCTGTTCCAGTGGGTCCCCTCCCCCAACCTTCTCTGAGCCTTCGGGGTCCATGTGACCTGGCCATTTAGCCCATGGTGTGCAAAAAAGTGCCGCTCAGAGGTAAAACAACCCAACCCAAAGGTTCAGCATTAGTAAAGGTTTTAAAACAAAACTATTGTTATCAAGGGAGATCTTCCCACAGTAGCCGCAAGTTCGATGCTTGAGGCCATCTCCGTTGATGATTTTTTTTTTAAATGACATAAAGTTTGATAATGTTCCTAACGCTAAGTAGCTTCCTATGTGGCCGTACCGTTAAAAAGCGAGCGTTTTCAGCTGATCGTTGCCTGTACTGATGGTTACCAGAGCAGCAGCTACGTGACCTCAAAAAAAATCTATTTTGGAAGTATCTCTTGCACGCTATCCGAGCTAGCCGGTGCAAGTGCAGATGGATCCGAGAGAGAGAGTTCTTCGCGTGCTCTGCTGATCTTCTTGCACGGAGACCTTCGCGGCATTAAAATATTTCTTCTTTCTTGCTTTCGAAATGAGAAGGGTTATTTATAATGCACCAGTGTTCCCTTCAAAATCAGCAGAACTGGAGCTTTAACGGTGGATTCTGTCCATTCACTTTCATCGAACAGAAATATATGAAATACATTGAAGAGAATTATTATGGCACTTCGAAAAAGACCAGAGGCTAAATCACCCAGAACACATGACACAGAAGCCAGATGGCTTTTAGATAGATATATATACTATTGGAATAAGTTTCTTCTGATTCTTATCTGCTCATCAGGGGTGGACCCATTTCTGTGAAGTCACGATTTCGCACCAGAACATTGTGCAGAGCAAAAACAAATGGACAACAGAGGAAAGTTTTTTTTTTATTACGCAGCCAAGAGAGAAACGAGTCCTTTGGAATAGAAAAGAATTCATTTTTTTACGGTTTTTATTTTAATAGAGGCTGTTGAATTTTTTAAAGATCTGATACAGTGGAAAAATACACGAATATATTAAAAACCTAACTGAGACTTTATAAAGTTTGATTCTTTCTGAAGTTTTTTTGGTGGTAAAATTTGGACTTTGTAAACCTTGCTTAGGAAATAAACAAGACACTGATGTGTTTGATTCTAGATATTTTACTTGTATATTAGATTCTAGATATTTATTCTAGATATTTTACTTGATATATTTACGTGTGCTTATTAAAGGAATCATCGACTGCCTTTAAGTCACATGGTTACCATTAAGAAGAACGACAGATTGATAAATATAATTATGAACAGCATTCCTAAATACTGAAGGGAAGACGTAGAATGAGGTGGGACAATAATGCCAAACAGGATATTATTAGAATTGGCCTACAATGCTGAAGCTATTGCTCAAGATAGGTATGTTCGTAGAAAAGGATTTGTATAGTCAGGTTGAACCTCGTAGCCTTTCATGTAGGTCTGTCTAATCAACGAAACGAAACATTTCTGGATATTAGAAGAGACAAATAGAATAATTCCTATAAAAGTGAGACGTTTCTGGATATTTTGATTCAGAGACGAGCGAAATAGGCTTCATAGATGATTCTGCCTGACCCCAACATTGTGTCTAGCAGTGAAAAACATCTGCTGAACTCAGAAAGAGCCAATTTTAAGTGCCTCCTACTCGAGAAATTTTATGAGCATTGGGCATCACAGTAGCAGGATCTGGCTCCAGCTCATCTCATTTGATATGTCTTAGGACAGTGCGGGATGCAAAATCTCTTATATATCCTCCGTAAGGCTTAGCGGGACATTTTATAAATAAAACAACATTGTAAGCATAAAAAAAGTTGCTATTAAATTATACAAAAATTTAGTGACTTTTGATTGAATCTTTACCTGAGATGACCTTTCCATTTTATCTTTCTCCTCTTTTTTGGTTATATTAAACAGAAGTACATCCTTCTCTTCATTTGTTTTAAAGAGAAGTACATCCTTCTCTTCGTTTGTTTTAAAGAGAAGTAGATACTTCTCTTCATAGGTTGCTTTAAAGAGAAGTACATCCTTCTCTTCAGAGATTGTTTTAAAACAGAAGTACATACAGTACTGTGCAAATTAGTTGGGACAATAGGAAAATGCAGTAACAAAGACACAACTAAAATATTTATTTGTTTAATAGTGCAGTTAATAGTGAATGTGACCCCCCTCCCCTCTTAGTTTTAATTACTTCTTCCACCCTCTCAACCATTGATGCCACTAGCTTTCCACAATTTTCCTTCACTTCAGGGTTGTGGTACCATACTTTCATGACACTTTCTATGAATTTTGGTTTTCGTCGTGCAATCCATCTTAGATATGCGCGCTTTAATAATGGCCCACAAATTTTCAATGGGGTTTAGATCTGGTCAATTTCCTGGCCACTCCAATACCTTCAAATGTTGCTGGGTAAAGAAGCTCTTAGCAAGCTTAGAATTGTGGCATGGAGCCTGTTGAAATACCCCATCGCCGTTAGGAAACAGCTTCTGCAGTGTTGGGATCATTTTCGACTCCAGAACGCCTATGTACTTTTTGCTGTCTATCATTCCTTCAATGGGGTGAAATATCTGTGGCCCGGAAGCTGTGAAACATCCCCCAAAGCATGACCTTTGGGTGGATGTTTGGGGGATTGCTGGATGTGGCCAGATCGAAGAGGTTCTCCAGGCGAGCGGCAGACGAAATTTGACCTGTAGCCATGCACCTCAAAGTAGATTTTGCGGAAAATATCACTTTCTCCCAATTCTCCACAGTCCAGTCTCAATGTTTCTTTGCCCAGGATAGCCTTTTTTGCTTCATAGCGGGTGTCAAAAGCTGCTTTTTGGAGGGGCATCAAGCGCGGCAGGCCACACTCCAGAAGGCGACGACGTACGGTGGAAGCATCTATATTAACCCCATGAGATGAAATCTCCCTTTGATGTCTCCACTGGTCTTCTTCGGGTCTATGATACTAATTCTTCGAATTAGACTATCATCCCTAGGGGTGGTTTTTCTTTTTCTTTCATAATATCCTTTACGGGACGTGTCCACGGACCCTGTCTCCTTATGCAGCTTCATGATGCTTCTTCCAACTAATTCGCACAGTACTGTATTTCTCTTCAGATTGTTTTAAAAGAGAAGTACATACTTCTCTTTATAGGTTGTTTTAAAACGAAGTACATCCTTCTCTTCATAGGTTGTTTTAAAGAGAAGTACATCCTTCTCTTTATAGGTTGTTTTAAAAAGAAGTACATCCTTCTCTTCATAGGTTGTTTTAAAGAGAATTGCATCCTTCTCTTTATGGGTTGTTTTAAAGAGAAGTACATCCTTCTCTTCATAGGTTGTTTTAAAGAGAATTGCATCCTTCTCTCTATGGGTTGTTTTAAAGAGAAGTACATCCTTCTCTTCATAGGTTGTTTTAAAGAGAATTGCATCCTTCTCTTTATGGGTTGTTTTAAAGAGAAGTACATCCTTCTCTTCATAGGTTGTTTTAAAGAGAATTGCATCCTTCTCTTTATGGGTTGTTTTAAAGAGAAGTACATCCTTCTCTTCATAGGTTGTTTTAAAGAGAATTGCATCCTTCTCTTTATGGGTTGTTTTAAAGAGAAGTACATCCTTCTCTTCATAGGTTGTTTTAAAGAGAATTGCATCCTTCTCTTTATGGGTTGTTTTAAAGAGAAGTACATCCTTCTCTTCATAGGTTGTTTTAAAGAGAATTGCATCCTTCTCTTCGTATGTTGTTTTAAAGAGTACATACTTCTCTTCATTTGTTTTAAAGAGAAGTACATCCTTCTCTTTATAAGTTGTTTTAAAGAGAAGTAAATCGTTCTTTTTATAGGTTGCTTTAAAGAGAAGTACATCCTTCTCTTCATAGGTTGTTTTAAAGAGAAGTACATCCTTCTTTTCATAGGTTGTTTTAAAGAGAAGTACATCCTTCTCTTCATAGGTTGTTTTAAAGAAAAGTACATCCTTCTCTTCATAGGCTGTTTTAAAAAGAAGAACATCCTTCTTTTCATAGGTTGTTTTAAAGAGAATTGCATCCTTCTCTTTATGGGTTGTTTTAAAGAGAAGTACATCCTTCTCTTCATAGGTTGTTTTAAAGAGAATTGCATCCTTCTCTTTATGGGTTGTTTTAAAGAGAAGTACATCCTTCTCTTCATAGGTTGTTTTAAAGAGAATTGCATCCTTCTCTTTATGGGTTGTTTTAAAGAGAAGTACATCCTTCTCTTCATAGGTTGTTTTAAAGAGAATTGCATCCTTCTCTTTATGGGTTGTTTTAAAGAGAAGTACATCCTTCTCTTCATAGGTTGTTTTAAAGAGAATTGCATCCTTCTCTTTATGGGTTGTTTTAAAGAGAAGTACATCCTTCTCTTTATAAGTTGTTTTAAAGAGAAGTAAATCGTTCTTTTTATAGGTTGCTTTAAAGAGAAGTACATCCTTCTCTTCATAGGTTGTTTTAAAGAGAAGTACATCCTTCTTTTCATAGGTTGTTTTAAAGAGAAGTACATCCTTCTCTTCATAGGTTGTTTTAAAGAAAAGTACATCCTTCTCTTCATAGGCTGTTTTAAAAAGAAGAACATCCTTCTTTTCATAGGTTGTTTTAAAGAGAATTGCATCCTTCTCTTTATGGGTTGTTTTAAAGAGAAGTACATCCTTCTCTTCATAGGTTGTTTTAAAGAGAATTGCATCCTTCTCTTTATGGGTTGTTTTAAAGAGAAGTACATCCTTCTCTTCATAGGTTGTTTTAAAGAGAATTGCATCCTTCTCTTTATGGGTTGTTTTAAAGAGAAGTACATCCTTCTCTTCATAGGTTGTTTTAAAGAGAATTGCATCCTTCTCTTTATGGGTTGTTTTAAAGAGAAGTACATCCTTCTCTTCATAGGTTGTTTTAAAGAGAATTGCATCCTTCTCTTTATGGGTTGTTTTAAAGAGAAGTACATCCTTCTCTTCATAGGTTGTTTTAAAGAGAATTGCATCCTTCTCTTTATGGGTTGTTTTAAAGAGAAGTACATCCTTCTCTTCATAGGTTGTTTTAAAGAGAATTGCATCCTTCTCTTCGTATGTTGTTTTAAAGAGTACATACTTCTCTTCATTTGTTTTAAAGAGAAGTACATCCTTCTCTTTATAAGTTGTTTTAAAGAGAAGTAAATCGTTCTTTTTATAGGTTGCTTTAAAGAGAAGTACATCCTTCTCTTCATAGGTTGTTTTAAAGAGAAGTACATCCTTCTTTTCATAGGTTGTTTTAAAGAGAAGTACATCCTTCTCTTCATAGGTTGTTTTAAAGAAAAGTACATCCTTCTCTTCATAGGCTGTTTTAAAAAGAAGAACATCCTTCTTTTCATAGGTTGTTTTAAAGAGAATTGCATCCTTCTCTTTATGGGTTGTTTTAAAGAGAAGTACATCCTTCTCTTCATAGGTTGTTTTAAAGAGAATTGCATCCTTCTCTTTATGGGTTGTTTTAAAGAGAAGTACATCCTTCTCTTCATAGGTTGTTTTAAAGAGAATTGCATCCTTCTCTTTATGGGTTGTTTTAAAGAGAAGTACATCCTTCTCTTTATAAGTTGTTTTAAAGAGAAGTAAATCGTTCTTTTTATAGGTTGCTTTAAAGAAAAGTACATCCTCCTCTTCATAGGTTGTTTTAAAGAGAAGTTCATCCTTCTCCTCTTTATAGTCCCCCTACTTCCAGCCGTGATGAGAAAGATGTGCCGTGATTTGAAGAGAAGTACATCCTTTATAGGCTATTTTAAAGAGAAGTACATCTTTCACCTCTTCATACGTTCTCTTTATAGGTTTTTATAAAGTGAAGTACACCCTTCTCTTTATCGGCTATTTTAAAGAGAAGTCACCCTTTTCTTCTTTATAGGTTATTCTAAAGAGAAGTATACTTTTCTTCTCTTTTATAGGTTATTTTAAAAAGAAGTACATCCTTATCCTCAGTATTTCTCGCCGAAGAAAAGATTATTTCGATTTATCCCTTGTCTGCTAATGGCAAATCTTGATTTACGTATAGGGCTGTGATGCCATGGCCTAGGGGCAACACGAATATTTGAAATTGAAAATTTGGAAAAAGGAATTTGAAATTTTTACGGTAGACGTGTGATCGAATTGGTAGTTAGGTGAGTAGAAAATACAGATACTAAAAGAAATTTAGGCAGCTGGCAGACTTCGACCTAGGAGCAGCCGGAGTAGCAAATCCATCACTTGTCATGTGTTCTTCGCAAGAAATGAAAAAAAATCGGACCACCAAGAAGTTAAATGAAGCGAATTGGTCTCGAATTTTGAATTGCCATTGATATCATAAGCGACGAGAATGAATTCTATTTGAATATTATCAGCCGCATGAATTGCGGACTGCAAAGGAAATATGCATGACGTGTTTTGTAGTGTCATTGCATTCATTTTTTATTAGTTCTTCCATTCCCTCATTTGCGAAACAAGCAGCTATCCCATTTTAGAACTTGTTTGCAATTGAACCCAAAAAAGCAAAAAAAGCATTCTTCTTTATTACTCAACTCCCAGGGTGAATTTAATAACCGATTTCACGATTTGAAATCGATCAAAGATGACTCGTTTGCTTTCATTTTCTTTCTCGTTTGATATTGATAATAACCGAATTTGACTTCTAACTTGAGATGCTCGCAAGCATCGTGGCGCTTCTCTTAATGATTATGCATTTTCAATATTAATGCTCATGCGCAAAGGATGTTTGTACTCTTTGAATTAACAAAAATATGCGAACAAATTTTTTTGTAAGGAAGCTGAATAAATCGAAACTTGTTGACCAATCATCAACTGAAGCAATAGCACTGCAACAAGAGAGACGAAATCTTCAGTTTTCTGATTAATAATCAAGATAAATAACAAAAATTAATGACACACAGGTTTAACTTCAGTAAACGTACTATTTTTTCCATTCTTCCCACTGGGTAAGCTTTTCATATCCTAATCAATATGCGAATAACTCATTAAATATCTGATCTTGACTCATTAAATGATGAAACGCAATGATTTTGTTATTCAGCTAAATTTTCATTTACCTAAATAAATTTCATTTTTATACCTGTAGAAGTGTACGTTAACACTTTCCTTGCATTTAGCAAGAAGCTCAAAATTTTTATACACATGTACGAAATTAATAGCTGCTCAACGTTTGTTCTAATTTAATCTAAAAATCAATTCCTATAGCTAATACTATATATAGTATTAGCTATAGGAATATAGTATACTACATATAGTATTAGCTATAGGAATATAGTATACTATATATAGTATTAGCTATAGGAATATAGTATACTATATATAGTATTAGCTATAAGAATATAGTATACTACATATAGTATTAGCTATAGGAATATAGTATACTACATATAGTATTATCCTTCCTCAGACCTTCTCTATGTCCTTTTATACTGACAATCTCCTGTCAGACCTCTGGGATAAGCAGCTGCTTAAGGGAAGATTTATTTTAAATAAATATAATTTTTCTTATTTATTGCGCATAAAACCGACAATGAGATTTTAAGCTGTTATTAACGGTCTCATGCACGTGCCCACATTTGAGAATTTTTTAATGATTAATAAGATTAGGGCCGGACTACGGGGGGGGGGGCAAGTGGGGACAAGCTCACACTCTTTGAGAATGCTATTAAGAGGAAATACAGACTCCTGCCCCTCCCCACGTATATTTTCTCTAGATCCGTGCTTGAATAGAATGATATCTCTCAATATGGACAGCATTTCCTTTTCGCCTTAAGTTTTATTCCACATATTCCTTCTATTTGAAGGGAACACAGAGAACAGAGCAATTAAGAAACGACTTCAAAATTGTCTGGCTTCCTCAAATATGAACACGTTATTGAGACAGTAATCTCTTGGAAAGACGTTATCGAGACAAAAGTCAGGTTGTTTCACAGCTACATATTATATATAATTTATACAAATATGAAAAGGCTGAAATTGGATATCAAAATAATAGCACATGTCCCCTCCCCCGAGTGTTGGTAATATATGTTTGAGAAACATTTAGATCTTTATGCATTAAGTGTGCGAATGTGGTCCGCAAATCTTACTGAAGCTCATAAAATGGCTTTCCAGTCGAAATAATTTCTACCTTTGTTCTAGATATGGACAAGCAGTAGCGAGGAGCAAGAAGAGGAATTTGTTTCTCTTTAAATTTTAGAGAAATTTTTCATTTTAAAGCTGATATTTCATTTAACTCCATTAAAGTAGATCATTTCTTGTCCTTTACATAAAAATATCTGCTGAATCATTCTTTTTTATAGGTTTTCTGTGCTTACTCATATTATTTCCGAAATGCGAATGAAAAATTACAAAGCTGGTTCTCCCAATAGACAGGTTTTTCTCATGGGAATCGGCAGGAATTATTCGAGGAGACAAATTATTTTTCAGCATTAAAAACCTGAAAGAGAAATAGATAAAAATATCTACATTACCTATCTAATATTATTTTACTCTTTTTCCAGTTTAAAGAAATCGTTAGGCTCTAAATTAACAGTTTTCACTCTATTCACATATAGACTTCGATAGCTAAATATAATGTGAAGGTTTGTACAAATGCAGATATTGAGAGGGGGTTGTTTTACCTCTGAGCGGCACTTTTTTGCACACCATGGGCTAAATAGCCAGGTCACATGAACCTCAAAGACTCAGTGAAGGTTGGGGGAGGGGACCCACTGGAACAGCTGTTGGGAGACAGATGGTAGTCTCCCGTCAAGGCCATCCAGCGTGTTCTTTAACGTGCACAGGGTATGGCTCTCCCGCACACGGGGCCACGGCTTAACGTCCCATCCGACGGACGGCGCCTTTCCAAGCCCATCGGTGTCCCCTACTGACCGTGGGCAGGGCGGGAATTTTTTGCGGAGATAAATCTCAACGCTGACCCAGCTGGGACTCGAACCTGGGAACTACAGATTACGAGCCTGGCGCGCTACCGACTGAGCCACCCCCGCCCCGTTGAGAGGGGGATGATGTCCACTTGTTTGCCCCTAGAGAACATTTCTACTAGCGGCATGATTCTAGATATTATGAATGAAAGGAACAAATGACTGAAAAGTCTGGGGCACTAAATGGATGCCCACCAATCTGTATCAATGAAATAGAAACAAGATGAAGAACAACGATATTTTATTTTTTATCATTAAAAGACAATAGCAGATAACAAAGTTATTTACGTTTATTGGTCAATTAGCATAATCAATTTCATTGTAAATTTTTTTCAATAAATAATATTGCTAAGTTGCTTAGGTTGCTGCAATTATCGCTACTCCTAAAAGCAATTGAAACTGGGTACCTAGAAATTTGGGCCCCTACGCGAGCATAAATAGGATAAGGTTATCATTCAGTTATTTACCGCCTTGTTCTATCCAAGATCGGACGATATTCTCTAATACTAAATTTCAACGACAGCTGACTTAATGAACGTCTACGGCTTGAATGGGTAATATGAGTGACTTTTAACTAAACTAATGTGTAGATCAAAATAATAGCAAAGACCAATATGAATAAGTCATCAAAATAATAGCGGACATTTTTTTTTGTTTTATCAAGAAGGCGAGGGAATCTTGCCCTTCAAATATATAAGACGCTAAAAAGAATTTAGAAGATTAAGATTTCAGAAAAGAAATATTTTACATTTAGTTGTTTCTAAGACAGTTATTTTTCTACCATAGATAAAAGACATTGCATCTGTTTCGAATTTTTTACGTCCATCATAAGTTTTTAATTTTGGGCTCCTCTCGCATTTTTATTCCACGCTTTTCCGAAAATAAATTCTGGTAACCTTCGTGCACTGCAATGTATCTTCTTGTCAGTGTTTTACATATTTTTTCGGGGACACAGCTATAGTTGTGTCCCCGAAACTCGTCCCTAAAACTCGATCTTGATTTTTTTTAAATATGATTTTAATGCTGTTTTGTTGTTAGTTCATACTTACTGCTTAACATATATAGTTTTTTTTCTTCAATTCTGGGGATAAATATAATTTTACGTAATGTAAAATGAGGATTAGTATTATTAAAAAATAAAAAGTCTTGCTCCTATGAAAGCCAGGGACGCTACAGCGCCCCCCTTACCAGTCTGTTCGTGGCTTTGAGGACTGTAACTTTTGAATACGAGTAAGACCTTTCTAAGTAATATGACCGCCTGAATAAAGCGATTAAAAAATATTTGCTTTTTATTGCGATGATCTTATTCAGTATATTTGATATTCCTCTTCTTGAAACGACAGGTAGGGCCATCTCTGAAGAGAATTCTAAATTAATGTTTTTTTTTAAAAGCAAATTAACGATTATTATTATTAGCAAGGCAGAAGGACGGCCCAGTATTTTATGGGGGGGGACTACAATATTCGAAATATGCATAATTAAATATCAATTAAAGTTAACAAGAAATTAATTTTGAATAAGTCAGAAAGAAGATTTAAGACAGAGCAGTGCTATTTTTGCATCATTGATCTCGACAAAAAAATGTCCCATTTTTCTCAAGAATGGAGAATTACGAGACGACAGCCAAAAGTGAAGCGTAACTACGGGGTTATCCGAAAAAACCCAAAATAAGGTTTGTCTCTCTTCCTTTTAAATAAAATGCTTATTAAAATTTTATTTTTTATATTTTGATCTACTCTATCTGGTTGCGTATGGGTAAGCCTGCGTAGATCTTTTAACTTCCTGGTAATAAAATCAAACGTTTTTAATTCAACCACTGATACCATCTCTTTGCGTCCATCTATAGAGAATAAAATATGAAATTTTTATTTCGTTGATCGAAGATATGAAAGTGTTCGTAAACGTTACTTAAGACTCAAGTACAGTCGCTCAAAAAAGTATCCGAACACTATGGTTGATTACAGAATTCAGAAAAAATATTTGGCAAAGATTTTTTTTAGAAATTAGTGATCTGGCAACCTTCGTGTCACGTGATTACAGAATTCAGGAAAAATATCTGGAGTGTGTACAGCAACTGTACACGCTCCAGTTACCGTTCACAGCAAACTGGAGCGTGTGCAGTTACTGCACACGCTCCAGTTTGCTGTGAACGGTAACTGCACACGCTCAATATTTCCGTGAGTGAGCCCACACGATCTAGTATCAAAATGATATGACCACCTACAACAATATCTGGCAACGATTTTTTTCAGAAATTAGTGATCTGGCAACCTTCGTGTCACGTGACACGAAGGTTGCCAGATCACTAATTTCTAAAAAAAAATCGTTGCCAGATATTTTTTCTGAATTCTGTAATCAACCATAGTGTTCGGATACTTTTTTGAACGATTGTACATTGCCTCTTAGGATATGTGTATTTTTACACGTTGGATGACATACCTGAAAAAACAATAATAGTACAGTTTAAGCCCATAATAAAAAATTTGCAGCAAATTACTTCAACGAAACTCAAAACAAGAATATTTTGAATGATCTTCTTAGTAAATATAGGTGAGAGAAATATGACTGTAGTCTCTAAAGAATTGATATATTAATGCATTTTCTGGATAATTGAATTCGAAAATATTGAAATGCTATTCAAATTACTGAAGATTTACGATATCTTAAGTTCAATGTTAAATTATTAATTATTAAAATACTACACTTCGTTTCCAATATTAAACACCTAGAACTACAAATAATGATTTGTAAGTTTCATGCAATTTATGTAATTATTGTTGGGCTTTTTTAAAAACCCATAGGTTAGTTCTATTACATTTGGATGAACGCTTAAATTTTGAAATCTATAGGTGAGTTTCAAATATTTGAAAAATATCACAGAACGTAGTGTGATGTTTTCTGAATGTATTAATGTTAAGAATGGGGAAAAATTGCTTCTGTACGATTTCGTGAAAATTTATGGTATTAATTACTATTTTAAGAGCTTTTAAAATATGAGTACAAAAACTGATAATTTTTCCTTTTGATTTCCAGTGGAATGATGCATTTTTCTCCTCTTGTTTCATAAACTAACCTGGAGTAAAATTAATTATATTTATTTCTGTACATGGGCGTCGGCACAGGAAACAATGAATTTGTGTTGAATTTTATCGAGTGTTCGTGGCCGAGTGGTTAGCGCGCTTGGCTAACCACTCGGCCTCTGTGGTAAGCAGCTGCTTGAGGGGGTATTTATTTTTTTTATTTATATCAAAAATTAATGTTTGTCACTCAACGAAATATAATCTTGATTTTTTTAGGTTTTCGGAAGCATATCATTTATTTTTATTTATTAATCGAAAAAACTTTTTTTATATTATTTTCTATGTTTCCATTTTTTTGTTTTATTTTCTGACATCTTTAGTTGTCTCATGTTATATGCCTGATTGTTGCATTAGAAACTGCGCTCATTAATGAACGATTCGACCTAAATATTTCTATTTCGAAACACTTTTTTTTATCCCTCCTTTGGAAGAATTCCTACCGACGCCCATCAAAATATATCTTTTTGAATTAACGAAGATTGATATAAAATAATTTTTTTCTTCTAGATTAATTAAGCTGGTGTAAAATATTCTTCTGGACGAATTAAGCTTTCTTTTGTTTTCGTCGAGTTTTCCTCTGAGCTAATTATGTTGGAGTAAAAAGTTTTTCAGCTTTAACTAAGCAGAAGTAAAATGAATTTCTGTTTTCTTCCTGCAGGATTGGTTCTCAAGGCAGCAGCTGATCATGCTAGTGCTCTTCATCAACATCAGTCTCGCCATTATGTTTTTCAAGCTCCTATCTTAGCCTCTACCACAGATGCCCTGGAACAATCACCTCTGCATTTTGCAGAAGCCCAACAGTGGACCTTTGAATGGTCCTTATCAGTGTGAGCGATAGAAAGGCTGAAGTCCGAGAAGAGGTCCTTTCCAAGTGGACATCACATGTGTGATAAGAACAATACGTCTCAGAGTGTGATAATAGATAGTGGACGCCGGTCTTTGGCGTGACTGGTTCAACGTCTTATCCGCCCACAAGTGGAATGCCGCAGAGGCTATGCTCCATATGTGGAGTGTGTGAATCCTATGGACTACCGAAGTTCTCGGACATGGCCCTGGGTAATCGCCACGATTACTGTGTTCTGATTGATTATTGGTACTCCCGGCCCATGACGAAAACAGACGCCATCTTTGTACAGAAAGTATTTATTTTCGTGTCGAGGGAAAAGATAACATATCCTGGTGCACATCGTAGAGCGTCCTAGCAGCAGAAGTAGCAGCAATGAGCCAGCACACACCACCACCAGGGCCAGCTACTTTTAGCAGCTGCCATACCGGGGACTGCCAAATATAGGAGGGTTCGTCTGGAGCGACGCAACATCGGCAGAAAATGACGCCGATCACAGCAACTTAGCTTGAGCTCAAGGGCAGCTCTCATTCCTTGAGGACTGACTGGGTTTTTTGGTTAGCGTAGCTTGCTTAGTTAGAGGGTGCGTTCAGTAGCTGAGAGACTTCGCTGCGTTTGTCTTTTTGTTTTTTGCTTCTGATTTTTGTCGTTTGTTCAGTTGAACGGTTCGAAGATAAAAGACGCGAATGTCTTGTGTTCTGCTGTTGTAAGGCGTTCATTGTCATTAATTTTACCTGATTGGATTAATTGCGTTTTCTAATTTGTATCGCAAAAGCCCTTTTATGTGTTTTATGAAAATATTATAACTCGAATCATTCCGTTTGTTGTTCACATCACTTTTGCTGGTTTTCCCCCCTCCCATTGCAGAAAAGTTTAAATTTTTATCAGTGGCATCGCTTTTGTGAAAGGTTATGTCAATGAAAAGTTTGCTAAATCTCCATCAGTTTCATTTCTTGTTTAATAAAGAGTTTCTTTCTACTATTAACTACCAAATACTATTTTAATATTATTAAAAGTAATAGAAGACTACGTTCAGAATAAAAATCATATTGTTTTAATGATTTAGGTAAATTGCTGACACAGAACACAAAAATTTAAACTTGTGAGAAATAAATAGGAATGAAATAATGTAAGGAATATTAAATCATAGTTCAAATCAGATGACTGTAGCTAAATATAATTATGGTATGAATTTTCATCTTTTGATGATTTCTGTTTCACTCTCTCTTCCATCCTGAAAGTGATTTCTGTTTCACTCTCTCTTCCATCCTGGAAAGGTTGAAATGTTTACCTTTCGATTCAGTTGCACAGTTTTTCTCTCCCTCCAGAAAAATATTCACACAAAGAAGAACTAACAAAGATCTCTCAGCTACGGAACAACCCTTTTTTCGATCCAGATTAACTTCAAAAACTTCCTGTGGAGCACTTCACATTTTATACTCTATCGCTTTTTTTATCTACTTTTTGCTTTCCAGACTTTTTTTTTGCTGTCCGTTACCCCAATAGAGCGGAATGTTTGCCCGACCTCTGCCTCCTGATCTGTGACCTGACTTGCGAGGTGATGATGGTGCTATACACACACAGACATCTGACCACGTGCCTAGTACACTGTGTTGCCGTGTGATGTGATCAGCAGTTAGATACTGTGATTTATACAAAACTAAATGAAATAAAAGTTAGGTTTGTTTACATACTGGATCTTGTGCCATGATTTATTTATATTCATGTCATTTTTTTTTTCTCGTTTAGAAACTACTTTTCAAAATATACAGAATGATAACAAAAGTGTTTAATCAAACAGTGGTACTGCTATTTGACAGCACCTTACTTGTCTTCCGGAAAAAAAGGTGGGGGTGGGGGTGGGGGTGGAAACAAGCGATGCAATCGAGACGATAAAAAGGTGGGGAAGGCAAAAGATTGGGTTACTATTATAATGTAACATTTTCCCCTTGGATTTAGAAGTTTTTAATTTTTTGAAAAATGCGTGAAATATGCAGAAGTTTAAAAGTTTTTGGCCTCCATTACTCTTACTACCGCTCTCAAGGGGGAGGGGGGCATGCCCTCCTAATCCGGTCCTGCACACACACACACACAAACCAATTTTGCAATACCTTCAGAAACATACTAGAACGAAGGAAAAAAAACGTCTAGTGTACCTTTTTGTGCGAATAATCTGTGAAAAAATAATACCGAAGTGGAGTTCTTGTGCACTCTGGTTCACTCTAATCACTCCCCTCTTAAAATATCGAAAAAGTGAAGAAGGACCCGATGTAGGTTAGGGGCCAGGAGGGACTAAATTACGCATCCGAAACACTGAAAATGAAGAAGCAAAGACTAAAACTGGGACAATGTTAAGAGTAATAATTCTGTATATTTTAATGCCTTCAGCATATTTTAATAATTACACTCAATTCGACTTAAATTAAACAGAATGAATGGGAAATGAGTGGATTGGGATTCTGTTTAAAAATAACAGAAACTCTATCCCCATATAGTTTCTAGACCCAGTCTTCTGTATATGGAGTTCATGTTTCTAAGATGACAATGGTTACCATAGAGCCTCATTTCCTCGGCCATGGAGGGGCGGGGAAGTCGATAGCGCACCAGGCTCCTAATCTGTAGTTCCCAGGATCGAGTCCCAGCTGGGTCAGCATTGAGATTTATCTCTGCAAAATTCCCCGTCCTGCCCACGGTCAGTAGGGTACACCGATGGGCTTGGAAAGGCCGCCGTCCGTCGGATGGGACGTTAACCCGTGGCCCCCGTGTGCGGGAGAGCCATACCCTATGCACGTTGAAGAACACGCTGGATGGCATTGACGGGAGGCTACCATATGTCTCCCAACAGCTGTTCCAGTGGGTCGTCTCCCCAACCTTCTCTGAGCCTTCGGGATCCATGTGACCTGGCCAAATAGCCCATGGTGTGCAAAAAAGCGCCGCTCAGAGGTAAAACAACCCAAACAACAACTCGGACATGGCCTCATTTTGGACACTCCATGGACTGTGCGGAAGAATTCATAAAAACATGGTTTCCGGAATTCCGACTTTTTAAATTTCAAATGCCAGAGTCACGTGATTTTCTTTAAAAAATTTGCGATATATATATATTATTTTCCAACTTCTTTTCCGTTGCCAGTAATTATGATTTAATTGAAAGGAAATTCTGAAATTCAACAAATTTAAAGTATAACTATATACTTCACGAAAACAGTTTTTTCAGTTTTCTTAATTCTTTTGCTAAAAAATATTTGAATACAGGGCCGGATATGTGTGTGTGGGGGGGGGGGGAGTTTGGAGAAAACTAAATTTCAGATTGCTAGTAACGGTAATAGAGACAAAAATTATTAAACATTTTTATATTCATGCATTTTTCAAGAAATTTTAAAATATCTCTAAAACGTAGGGGAATATGATATACTGCATTAGATGCGGACCTGTTTGAATCTATTAGAGACCGCTTCATCACGTCAATATCATTTGCTAAAAGAGCCAAATCATTCGCATAATATAAATAAGAAAGTTTTGAATATCTAGACCAGTGGTTCTCAAACTTTTTGAGTCTACGGACCATCTACCTCAAACATTCGAGACTGCGCACCCACTCAGACTTTTTGAGTCTATGGACCATCTAACTCAAACATTCGAGACTATGCACCCCTGAATTTTCGAGTCTGTGGACCATCTAACTCAAACTTTCGAGACTGGGCACCCCTCAGAATTTTCGAGTCTGCGTACCATCTAACTCATATATTCGAAACTACGCACCCTCTCAGATTTTTCGAGTCTATGGACCATCTAACTCATACATTCGAGACTACGCACCCTCTCAGATTTTTCGAGTCTATGGACCATCTAACTCAAACATTCGAGACTATGCACCCTCTCAGACTTTTCGATTCTGTGAACCATCTAACTCAAACATTCGAGACTGCGCACCTCATCAGACTTTTCGATTCTGTGAACCATCTACCTCAAACATTCGAGACTGCGCACATCATCAAACTTTTTGAGTCTACGGACCATCTACCTCAAACATTCGAGACTGCGCACCCCCTCAGACTTTTTGAGTCTATGAACCATCTAACTCAAACATTCGAGACTATGCACCCCTGACATTTCGAGTCTGTGGATCATCTAACTCAAACTCTCGAGACTGGGCACCCCTCAGAATTTTCGAGTCTGCGTACCATCTAACTCATATATTCGAGACTACGCAGGCTCTCAGATTTTTCGAGTCTATGGACCATCTAACTCAAACATTCGAGACTATGCACCCCCTCAGACGTTTCGAGTCTCCTGACCATCTAACTCATACATTTGAGACTGCGCACCTCCTCAGACTTTTCGATTCTGTGAACCATCTAACTCAAACATTCGAGACTGCGCACCTCATCAGACTTTTCGATTCTGTGAACCATCTACCTCAAACATTCGAGACTGCGCACGTCATCAGACTTTTCGAGTCTATGGACCATGTAAGTCAATCGAGACTATGCACCCCCTCAGACTTTTCGAGTCTGCGGATCATCTAACTCGTACATTCGAGACAACGTACCTTCTCAGATTTTTTGTCTATGGACCATCTAACTCAAACATTCGAGACTACGCACCCCCTCAGACGTTTCGAGTCTCCTGACCATCAGACTTTTCGAGTCTGTGAACCATCTAATTCAAACATTCGAGACTGCGCACCTCCTCAGACTTTTCGATTCTGTGAACCATCTAACTCAAACATTCGAGACTGCGCACCTCATCAGACTTTTCGAGTCAATGGACCATCTAACTCAAACATTCGAGACTTCGCATCCCCTGACTTTTCGAGTCTGCAGACCATCTAACACAAACATTCGAGACTGCGCACCCCCTCAGACTTTTTCAGTCTATGGACCATGTAACTCAATCGAGACTATGCACCCCCTGTCTTTTCGAGTCAATGGACCATCTAACTCAAACATTCGAGACGGCGCACATCATCAGACTTTTCGAGTCTATGGACCATCTAACTCAAATATTCGAGACTGTGCACCCCCTGACTTTTCGAGTCTGCAGACCATCTAACTCAAACATTCGAGACTACGCACCCCCTCAGACGTTTCGAGTCTCCTGACCATCAGACTTTTCGAGTCTGTAAACCATCTAATTCAAACATTCGAGACTTCGCATCTCACCAGACTTTTCGAGTCTATGGATCATCTAACTCAAACATTCGAGACTGTGCCGCACCTGACTTTTCAAGATTGCGGACCATCTAACTCAAACTTTCGAGACTACGCACTTCCTCAGACTTTTCGAGTCTGAACCATCTAACTCAAACATTCGAGACTGCGCACCCCTTCAGACTTTTCGAGTCTGTGAACCATCTAACTCAAACATTTGAGACTGCGCACCTCCTGACTTTTCTACTGTATGAACCATCTAACTCAAACAATCGAGACTGCACACCCCTGACTTTTCGAGTCTGCTGACCATCTAACTCAAACATTCGAGACTGCGCACATCATCAAACTTTTTGAGTCTACGGACCATCTACCTCAAACATTCGAGACTGCGCACCCCCTCAGACTTTTTGAGTCTATGAACCATCTAACTCAAACATTCGAGACTATGCACCCCTGACATTTCGAGTCTGTGGACCATCTAACTCAAACTTTCGAGACTGGGCACCCCTCAGAATTTTCGAGTCTGCGTACCATCTAACTCATATATTCGAGACTACGCAGCCTCTCAGATTTTTCGAGTCTATGGACCATCTAACTCAAACATTCGAGACTATGCACCCCCTCAGACGTTTCGAGTCTCCTGACCATCTAACTCATACATTTGAGACTGCGCACCTCCTCAGACTTTTCGATTCTGTGAACCATCTAACTCAAAAATTCGAGACTGCGCACCTCATCAGACTTTTCGATTCTGTGAACCATCTACCTCAAACATTCGAGACTGCGCACGTCATCAGACTTTTCGAGTCTATGGACCATCTAACTCAAACATTCGAGACTATGCACCCCCTCAGACCTATCTAGTCTGCGAACCATCTGAAACATTCTAGATTGCGCACCCCCTGACTTTTCGAGTCTGCGGACCATCTAACTCAAACATTTGAAACTGCACACCCCTCAGACTTATCGAGTCTGCATACCATCTAACTCATACATTCGAGACTACGCACCCCCTCAGACGTTTCGAGTGTCCTGACCATCTAACTCAAACATTCGAGACTGCGCACCTTCTCAGACTTTTTCAGTCTGTGAACCATCTAATTCAAACATTCGAGACTGCGCATCTCATCAGACTTTTCGAATCTATGGACATCTAACTCAAACATTCGACACTGCACCACCCCTCAGACTTTTCAGGTCTGCAGACTATCTAACTCAAACATTCGAGACTACGCACCTCCTTAGACTTTTTAAGTCTGAACCATCTAATTGAAACATTTGAGACTGCGCACCTCCTCAGACTTTTCGAGTCAGTGAACCATCTAATTCAAAAATTCGAGTCTGCGCATCTCATCAGACTTTTTGAGTCTAATGATCATCTAACTCAAACATTCGAGACTGCGCTGCCCCTCAGACTTTTTGAGTCTGCGGACATCTAACTCAATCATTCGAGACTGCGCACCCCCTCAGACCTTTTGAGTCTATGGACCATCTAACTCAAACATTCGAGACTGCGCACCCCCTCAGACCTTTTGAGTCTATGGACCATCTAACTCAAACATTCGAGACTATGCAGCCCTCAGACTTTTCGAGTCTACGGACCATCTAACTGAAATATTCAAGCACCCTCTCAGACTTTTGGAATCTATGGACCATCTAACTCAAACATTTGAGACTATGCACCCCCCTCCCCCGACTTTTCTAGTCTGCAGACTATCTAACTGAAACACTCGAGACTGTGCACTCCCTCAGACTTTTCGAGTCTGTGGACCATCTAACTCAAACATTCGAGACTGCGCACCCCTCAGATCTTTCGAGTCTGCGGACCATCTAACTCAAACGTTCAAGATTACGCACCGCCTCAGACTTTTCGAGACTATGGACCATCTAAAATATTCAAAACTACGCACCCCTCAGACGTTTTGAATCTGTGGACCATCTAACTCAAACAATCGAGACTACGCACCTCCCGACTTTTTTAGTCTTTGGACCATCTAACTCAAATATTCGAGACTGCCTAGCCCCTCAGACTTTTCGAGTCTGCGGACTCCCAACTTAAACTGTTTTAGCCTAAGGATCCCCTAAATGAAACTTTTCAAGTCAGCGGAGCCCCTAACAACACACTGCCCACTAAAAAAACCCTCACCCCTTATTTAAATTATCTGCATAAAAAAAATTCAAATAAAATATTCAACCTGCTTACTTTTCTTCTTTTTAGTTCTCTTCTTTTTTATGTTCATACCTGTTACAGTGAAATATTTACGTCAGTCGTTTAATGGCAATTTTTTTTTTAACATAATAGGAAGACAAATATAATCTCGCGGATCCCTTGGAAGCGTTTCGAGAACCCCTATGGATTTGCGGACCACACTTTAAGAACCATTGATCTAGACTATTTCAGGCTGCAATTTCATCGTTGCAGCGAATTATACGTAATACAATGCTTTCCATAATTTAAGGAAAACTCAGAAAAATTATAATAAACAAAAAACTCTATGAATGATTTTAATGAAATTTGATGAAAACATTAATTACAAATCAGAATGGCATAAAATATTTTACATTAGAAAATATTTTTCGTCAAAAAATAGCATTTACAGGAACTTGTCCAAAAATGAGGTGTCTGAATGCAATTTAGTTCTCCATTATGTTTTGAAAATTTACTTACTGTGTTTCCTCTACAATTACCTAGTGACTTCTTCCTGAAACCTATCATTTAAGTTACTTCAACGAACAATTTAATTTTACATAGGGTGGGGGGACATAAGAATTTTAGAAAGGCTTAAGTGGGGCATGGCACAAAAAAGGTTGGGAAACACTGCTTTAAAGCAATAATAAACTCTTCCTTTGTTTCAGGTGGCGGGTTGAGGGCAGTAACACTTCTCCCTAGAGCATCCCACACATTCTCAATCGGATTTAGGTCGGGATATCGAGCTGGCCACTCCATGCGCATAAAGGTCACCTCTTAAAGGTATTGTTCCACTAGTCGAGCTCTGTGTGGACGAGCGTTATCGTCTTATAAGATGAATGTTTCACCTATTGCACCAGCGTAATGACGTACATAAGGATTCAGAATGTCATTTTTATAACTTTCAGCATTGAGATTCCCACTCTTCAACAAACAGAGGTCTGTGCGTCCACCTAAGGAAATGCCACCCCAAACACACAGGCTACCTCCGCCGTAACTGTCTCTTTGATGGATGTTACTTGGGATGATAGCCGTACCTCGTTCTCTCCATATCAAACAATGTTCGGAATCACTTTGCAAGCAATATCTGGACTCATCTGTGGGACCTCCATTGCTCTTCTATCCAGTTAACGTGCATGCGTGCCCAATTCAACTGTTCTCTCCCGTGACGGGAGGAGGTATACAAATTACTGGCCTTCTAGCGTACAGATCTCTCTCATGAAGCCTTCTGAGGCGGGGGTGGCTCAGTCGGTAGCGTGTCAGGCTCGTAATCTGTAGTTCCCAGGTTCGTGTCCCAGCTGGGTCAGCGTTGAGATTTATCTCCGCAAAATACCCCGCCCTATCCACGGTTAGTAGGGGACACTGATGGGCTTGGAAAGTTCGCCGTACGTCGGATGGGACGTTAAGCCGTGGCCCCGTGTGCGGGAGAGCCATACCCTGTGCACGTTAAAGAACATGCTGGGACACAACCCACTTACCACCTTACATTCTTACCAATTTACTTACACCCTGACTGACTGATTCACATTCTTACTTACCTACTTACTCAGTCACTAAACTACACTTATTGAATTTTTTACACACACACTTATTGAATTATTTACTCACCCTTACCGACTTACTTATTCACACACTTATTGAATTATTTACTGTCTCATAAAATTGACTTTCACAATATTTACTGAATTAACCTACTCACACACTTACTTTCTTTCTTCCTTTCCTCACTCGCTCAGTAAAACACTTACTGACTTTGAAAACGGAATTATCACTCACTAAATTACTTACTGACTCACTAACTCACATACTACTGCCGACTTACACTTTCTTACTTACTAAACACTTGCTGAATTATTTACTCACATTCTTACTGCCTTACACACTTACCGACTTACTAATACACCTACTAACATACAGTACTTACTTATTTACTCACACACTTACTGACTTACTTTCTTATTCGATCAGTAAAACACATACTGACTTCGAAAACGGAATGATCACTCGCTAAATTACTTACTGACTTACATATTCACTTACTTAGAGAAGGGATAAAATAAAATAGCATACGAAATAGAGTAGCCTATGTGACCAAATAAATGATATAACAATTACGGAAAAAGAATATCAAGTACTCAGGGATTAAAATGATACATTTTTTGGAATATTTGAATATCTGCTTCATGGCTTTTTGCATGGAGAGCAGAAATCGCTCCTCTTGTGAAACCCAAATATTCTCAGCTTACTGATCTTCAACTCTCTGTCAAATCATGATTTGAATATTTTATATCGAAACAAATTATTAAAAAAATCGCTAACTTTCAAAGGCTCTAATACAAACGCTTCTTAATCCACAGAAAATACTTTTAACACGATATATCAAAATTCTTTACGCTGGTTTCTTCACTGCGATATAATTCTCTTATGGATCGTACGTAGTTATGTTTCTGGCAATATGTCCTCGTAACTAGCAAAGCATAGGACTGCTGTAAAAACGGGTAATAGCCTGAAACATAACTTATGACATTCCTTCTTATACAGATTCACTCTACAATAACGAAACGATGTGTATACTTTTCTCGAGTATTGGGAAATAATGAACAATACGGTCTTTCCCATTCCCTCATAGGAAAATTTTATTTGTGAGATTTCAAAAAATCATTTCTTTATTTTTAAATAATACTTTTCAAAATTTTGAGTTTTTTTTTCATTAAATCTTTTTAGCATTAAGTATTTGTAATATTTTTTCAATTTTTAAAAACGTTATTCATTTTTTTCACTTTATGATTTTCTCACATGTTTTGTTTTCAAATAATAACTTTCATAAAAGTGTTTCATTTTTCTTTTTTATTTCAAAGATTCAATTTCAGTTTTAGAAATTTGGTTTTCAATTAATAAAAGACTTTAGAAAATTTCAGTTTTATTTTTCACTTTTCCACTTTGCATCATTGTTAGTATTACACTTAGCTAAGATTTGGAAACTCTTAACTACGTCTTTAAACTCTATTAATATTTTGGCTTTCAATTTCTTTTTTTATTTTCCAATTATAAGTTTCTGTTGAAGTTTTTAATTTCGAGTAGTTTTAACTTCTAAAAACTTTTATCTCAGTTTATCATACTTTCGAATTTCAGACTATTTATTTTCTTACACACAAACGTTTTGTGCATTTGGAAAAAAAATTTACATTGATATGGTTTAAAATTTTTCCCTAACATACAGCTCCATTTAAAAAGCATTTTTGTGTATAACCGTCCTAAAAACGTCTCGAATTTTAGTTTTCAGGATTGTTTGATATTTCCGACCTAAAGCAGGCAGAAAGATTAAAGTTAAAAAAAACTATTAGTCAGTAATTTCTAAGCATAAAGTTTACACACTACGTTTCGTACGTTGTTTTTTACCTATTTCATTAGCACACAGAAGTTCGTTTTCATACTTTCCCTTAGTGATGGTTTTTGTGGATTTGTTAAACCTCTCATCTCCAAGGGTTTTTCTTTTCCACAAAGCTTAATTTAAACGAAATAATTATCCTCACTGTCATGTATCTATACACGTATTGTATGTATAAAACTAACAAATATGAGGATCATGATTTCCTATGATAATTTTTTCAATAAAGGTTTTTTTCGGTACGTATCAGAACTGCTCTGTATGGTGTTTCTCAGCTAGAGTTTATATGAAACTTCAGCTAGAATTTTACACGTGAAATAAATTTAGAAATAAATCAGTGTATTCCGTAGGAAGTCAAATGTAATAATTCCTTTTTTGAAAAATGTTAATTATATGTTTTCAATAACCTAAGCGTGGTTGCATGCGGTTGGGTCATGGACTTTTTCCCGGAGAGTTCCTGCCCTCAGGAACAAACACTCCATTTCCGATGCACGCCTGTCAATTGTCCTGTTTTATCTAACCATTCTTATCCTAAAGTTAGTTTAGTCAAGTGAGGTATACAGAGAAAACCGCATAGGTTAAATTCTTCAAATAACTGCTTGACTAATACACTATTTTCCTGCAACTAGTGAATGCTAAGACAGTATATAGTCTACTTTAACATTATCGAGTTTTGTGTGAAAGGGATGTTTACTGAGAGTAAGTTCAAATCCAGATATTCCTATGCAAATGGGAATCACATTCTAAGTGTAAATCATACTTTAAAAAATATTATTGTTTTTAGATCTGAATGACACGTATATATAATCAAACTCAGAGGCTTAGCGATGAACTTTGACAGAATGGTTAGGGCCACTGGTCCATCATGGAAAACGTTGTGTTAGTTCTAGCTGAGTTTAGTGGTCAGCAGTGACTTTGGGTTTAGTAGGGCATTTATTAGAAGACGTGCAAAAGTTAGGAGTAGTTTTCTTCTCTATCGTTAATGAAAAAACTTAATGATCGATTAGTAATAAATATTCGTAAGACAGATGCTGTTCCGATGAATAAGATCAAAATTTTTGAAATAAATATTGAAGTAATTTCAAAGTGATCCATTCATGTGAATGGGGAGAGACAATGTTTATACAGAGTCTGAAACAAACCTTCATGTGCGAGCACTGTATTTCGAGAATTATCGTCTACAAGCGGATAAAGTCTGCGATTCATAGCAGAAGAATTTTATTTCAACGTTAGGAAATGATTTGTATACGTCTGAGTGTGATGATTTTAAATCCTTTTCCTTGATGCTTTTTCATTAAAAATGCTAACCAACTCAAATTTTCTGTCCAAGTGCCCCGTATATTTCGATGTACCAAGTAATCGTTGTTATTGTAGCCATCAGCTTCATAAAAATGATCACACTGAAGCTGTTTTAGATGAGAGATTAGGCAAATAAGAGTTTGCGAAGTTCTTGTAGGAGACTCATCAGGCAAGCGAGGTGATTCACTGTTGTAAGTGTTTCATCTGTCTTAAAATTTCTCAGCCCTTCGTTCGACACGACTCGATAAAAGAATTATTATAAAGTTAGTTTTCTTGAATTGATTTAAAGGATCTTGCATTTCACTAGTATTTACTGGATTAGTTTTTTTTTACTGAGAGTATGATGATAGCTAACATTTCCCTTGTGTCTGCATATAAGTTTGAATGTATATTCTGTTCCTCATGCTAGCTATTGTATTTTCTCCCTTCTGTGAGAATTTTTTCATTATAAACTATTTGAGTTTGATTAGGAAAAGAGTACGATCCATAAGAGAATGCTATCGTAGTGAAGAAACCAGCGTAAAGAATTTTGATATATCGTGTTAAAAGTATTTTCTGTGGATTAAGAAGCGTTTGCATTAGAGCCTTTGAAAGTTAGCGATTTTTTTAATAATTTGTTTCGATATAAAATATTCAAATCATGATTTGACAGAGAGTTGAAGATCAGTAAGCTGAGAATATTTGGGTTTCACAAGAGGAGCGATTTCTGCTCTCCATGCAAAAGGCCATGAAGCAGATATTCAAATATTTCAAAAAAATATATCATTTTAATCCCTGAGTACTTGCTATTCTTTTTCCGTAATTGTTATATCATTTATTTGGTCACATAGGCTACTCTATTTCGTATGCTATTTTATTTTATCCCTTCTCTAAGTAAGTGAATATGTAAGTTAGTAAGTAATTTAGCGAGTGATTATTCCGTTTTCGAAGTCAGTATGTGTTTTATTGATCGAATAAGAAAGTAAGTCAGTAAGTGTGTGAGTAAATAAGTAAGTACTGTATGTCAGTAGGTGTATTAGTAAGTCGGTAAGTGTGTAAGGCAGTAAGAATGTGAGTAAATAATTCAGCAAGTGTTTAGTAAGTAAGAAAGTGTGTAAGTCGGCAGTAGTATGTGAGTTAGTGAGTCAGTAAGTAATTTAGTGAGTGATAATTCCGTTTTCAAAGTCAGTAAGTGTTTTACTGAGCGAGTGAGGAAAGGAAGAAAGAAAGTAAGTGTGTGAGTAGGTTAATTCAGTAAATATTGTGTAAGTCAGTATATGAGACAGTAAATAATTCAATAAGTGTGTGAATAAGTAAGTCAGTAAGGGTGAGTAAATAATTCAATAAGTGTGTGTGTAAAAAATTCAATAAGTGTGGTTTAGTGACTGAGTAAGTAGGTAAGTAAGTAAGAATGTGAATCAGTCAGTTAGTGTGTAACTAAATAGGTAAGATTGTAAGGTGGTAAGTGAGTTGTGAGTAAGAAAATGTGTAATGAATAAGTTGGTGTGGAAGTCAGTAAGCAAGTGTGTAAATCAGGAAGTAAGTGAATAAGGCAGTAGACGATTTAGTGAGCGATAATTATTATTCCGTTTCCGAAGTCTGCAAGTGTTTTCTGAGTGAGTGAGGAAAGAAGTAAGAAAGTAAGTGTGTGAGTAAGTAATTCAGCAAATAATATGTAAGTCAGTATATGTGTCAGTAAATAATTCTATAAGTGGATGAGTAAGCAAGTCAGTAAGAGTGCGAGATTAGTCAGTAAGTGTGTGTTTGTGTGTGTGTGTGTATGTGCGTGCATGTGTAAATATTTCAATAAATGTGTGGTTTAGTGGGTGAGTAAGTAAGTAATTAAGTAAGTAAGAATGTGAGTCAGTCAGTCAGGGTGCAAGTAAATAGATAAGAATGTAAGGTGGTAAGTTAATGAGTAAGAAAATTGCAAGTGTGGAAGTCAGTAAGAAAGTGCGTAAGTAAGTAAATAAGAAAGTGAGTGAATAAGGCAGTAAATGGTTTAGTGAGTGAGTAAGGCAGTCAGTAAGCGATTTAGAATGTAAATCAGCCAGTCAGTGTTTTACAGAGTAAGTGAATTGATGAGTGAGGTAGTCTGTCAATAAGTAAGAAGTATCCCGGGTTCGATGTGTATGATACGATTACGTAAACGTTTATTTACTCCAAAGAAAATTCTTATGGTGTTGAATAGGAGTCTAAAATGTGTTCGGCTTATAGTTATACTAGTGGAATAACGTATTTACACTATTAGGTTTTTTTGAAATTCAATTTTAATCACAGTGTAAAATAATGCTTACCGATATAAAACATTTATTTCTCCAAGGCTGTAGCCCAATAAGGTATGATAAATATAGATGAACGACAGACAGGAATGAAAAAACAATGTCTGCACATTTGCGAAACACTAGCTAGTTTAAGAATTAATCATTAAAGTCAATGGGGTGAATTAAGACCGTGATAATTCCAGCGTATCGAAGGAATTTTTTTATAATATTAAGAGTCGTTTTATTAAGATATTCATGGAGAAAAACAAAACTTCTAGGATTGTATACCATTTTTAAGAATAAAGTCCAATATCACCCTTAGCGTCGTTGCTAAACGCATTGACTCATCAAAGAGTGTGAATCATCCTCTCCGCAAACATAGAACGCGTTGATCTCTATCTTTAACTGTCCAATATCATCCTTCGTGTCATGGGAAACTTAAGAATTGAAAATATATATAGGGAAGAATAGTTTCATGGTTCAAAATATTCAAACGCAAAATGGAAGTAAATATATACTACATAATTATTACGTATTAAAATATTTTAATGAAAAAAATAAAAGTAAAAGTTTTCAAACGTACGTAAATTTTAAAAACTTATAAAATTGAAAAAAATATTATGAACTACAAAATTCTTTGAAAAACGTAAAATATTTTAAAACAGAGAAAAACTAATATGTAGTAAAAGTATTTTAAAAATGGAAAAAATAAAGAAACGTAAATAATTTTCGAACTTACAACTGAAAAAATTTATTATGTAATAAAAAATAAATCTTTAAAAACCAAGAGACTGAATTATACAGATGTAGAAATGATAGTGAACAATTAAAAATGAAAATTAATTTTCTAGAACTCCAAAACGCATTTTTGTTAAAAATGATAAAATATCTGTGTCCACCATCACCCTTCACCCCTGTCATGTGCTCTCCGCAAACATATATGAGTTTTACGGTCTGTTTCACAGGACTTTTCAATTTGTAAATCCAACATGATTCCAGACGTAGACTGCAGACCTGTTGGAACGTGCCCCTGTGAATCATCGTTACCTCCCGTTTTCGCAAACATGTAAGAACCTCTGATAAACGAGATGATTCATCAACGTCATCCTCCGTGGATAAACGCGTAGACTCCTCAACGTATGAGTCATACATATAAGGATTTTTTTAAAATACGTATTTTAAATGTCATTCGCAGGACTTTTCATATTGTAAATCCGTCTGTCAGAAAAACGTGGTCCACAGGACGGGGAAGTACTTGTAAATTGATTTCTAAGTGTCAATTACAAGGAATAAAAAGTAATCCGCCAATAAAACGTGGTTGAGAAGGTGCGAAAAAATTTATTTCTTGGTCTGTTTCATTTAGTTCTCAGATTGTTAAAGTATTTCCAATTACGCTGATAATTTTTATTCCTAAGATGTGTACTTGGAAAAAATACTGTTTATTTCTGTCTCTTTCGTGGTACCATCCGTCAATAAAACATGGTCTCGTGCAATCACAGGACGATAGGAAAGCGAAAAAATCGGACTTTTTAATACTCTGATTGTTCAAATAATGCTTTGGGTAGCGACGACCATCAATAAAACGTGGTTCTGTGAAAATGCATGATGATAGGAGGGGATAAAATCAGCCACCGCCAGAATGTGGGCTCGAAAATTGGGACTTTTGAAAACAGTTATTTCTTTTTCAATCATTGATTTCTGTTATTGCAATGTCTGGCTATGAAACGTGGTTGAGAATAAAAATCTGAGAGAAAGATATAAATTTTTGGTCCGTTTAGTTCGGAGAATGGGTAACTTTATTTCTAAAAAATATTTCTCAGAATCGCACCACTAATGATGATAAGGAGCGAAGAGTGTAATTCCCGTGGGATAAAATGTTTATTTCGCAGGACTTTTCAGATTCATCCGTCAATAAAACGTGGTCCACGGGAGGGGGGTGAGAAGTCAACGTGAAGTAAAAAATTTATAAAAAAAATATATATTCCCAAGTTAAACGTGATTTTTTAGGAATAAAAATTCATTTCCAAGTTAAATGTGATTTACACGGAATAAAAATATAATTATTCCTATGTTAAATGACCATTCTCTGGACATTAAAGACAAAGCGAAAGATATAGCGAAAATTGAAACTACTTCAGTGAAAATGTAAAACGATTATAAAAGGAGACCAAACGGAAAAAATGCAGACCTACGGTATCGAAACAGTTTCACGGGAAATTCAAACACCTTTCTCTAGATGCATAAGGGAAAGCTTACTTAACCCTTTCACGACTAAGAGAAACATTCTTCCCATTTTAAAATGGTGATTGTCGTATTTAATTATAACCTTATCTGCATTTTTTATACAGAATGTCAAAATAGAACGTATGCCGAACGCAGTTAGGTAAACGGGAACGTTTAGAAAACAAAAACAGAACTGTCAGGACGCATAATATATGTACTATGTGCAATGTCCATCTTTGCCTCACTACCAGAAGAAATTGCTTCGCAGAATATCATAATTAGCACATCATTTTGTATAGTAGTTTTATTTCATAATTTTGAATTATTTTAGTTAACATTTTGTTCTAATAAACCAATAAATAAAAGACATTGCATAATAAGCCTAACTATAATTTGTGTTACCTTTATAGTCCATTGGGAAAAATATTTCCCATAAAATTCCAAAAAAACTACATTTTGTTATGTATTTTTCTTATGATTTTTATTTATTTTACGTCTAAACAAACTAAAATAAACAGTTACATACTAATATTTACTCTTAGAAACCTTATGGTCCTGAAAGGGTTAAAGACCAAATGCTTATAAAATACTTAGCAATAAATTCGTGTAATGAGTTGCACTTTTGAATCGAAAACTTCTAAACTAACTTTAAAATTGTTTTTTTGTTTAGTGTACAGAGCAAGAGTATATTCAAAATTCTATTTCTTCCCTGTGCGAATGAATATTGAAAAATACTTTTCTCCACTGTGACAAAAATTATTTTTATTTACAAGTCAAGATAAAATATAAACTTTCAAAATATATTTCTTCTCTCTACAAAGAAACATCGAAAAATATTCTTTTCTATGCCAATAATCATTTTTCGGAGCCGTGCAAGGTGAAAAAAGAAACCCGAAAACTTAACTTTTGTTTTCGCATACAAAATACAATAGCCACAACTACACTGGACATAAACAGCTCTGAGATCTTTTAAAAATATTTTTGATCTACGTGTGGTTTTCTCTCTCACTTAATACATGATTTTGGTTTCGATGTAGACGCCTTCGTATGGACTTATTAAAATGATTCAATTCGTCACGAAAGACATAACTTTCAAGAGGGTTTGGGTTGTTTTACCTCTGAGCGGCACTTTTTTGCACACCATGGGCTAAATGGCCAGGTCACGTGGACCCCGAAAACTCAGAGAAGGTTGGGGGAGGGGACCCACTGGAACAGCTGTTTGGAGACAGATGGTATCCTCCCGTCGAGGCCATCCAGCGTGTTCTTTAACGTGCACAAGGTATGGCTCTCCCGCACACGGGGCCACGGCTTAACGTCCCATCTGACGGTGGCCTTTCCAAGCCCATCGGTGTCCCCTACTGACCGTGGGCAGGGCGGGGAATTTTGCGGAGATAAATCTCAACGCTGACCCAGCTGGGTCTCGAACCTGGGAACTACAGATTACGAGCCTGACGCGCTACCGACTGAGCCACCCCCGCCCCCATAACTTTCAAGAGAATTTCTATAATACTGCATTAGAGAAATATATCGTATATAGTTAAGAGTGCTCCTAAATGACGCCATGAAAAAGCGTTACTCAAGCACCACAGCAATGGTATATGTGTTAGTGATAAGAGTTACATGGTAGTGATTTTGAAAGTGAAGTTCTTGAGCCTTGAATTGTTTAAGAGTGCGAAAGCTGTGTAAGAGTTTAAGGGATTAGTTCACTGTTTTTTATTCAACTATGTTTATTAAATCTCATTTAATCGTTTAGGCTTAACTGGTGAGGAAAAGCGAGGGATATAGAGAGAAAATGTGAAGGGAACAGTAACATATACAGGTAACCCCCGTTCATCGCGACCTCGGCGAGTGCGGATTCGTTATATCGCGATCTTTTTTTATCTCGGCACTTGCGTGGCTTTGAAACATGCCAGGAAAAGTCAAAACCAATGTTGCACGTGCGTCCTAACTTTCTTTCTCGCTCAATCACATCATACACATGTACAGTCGCTCAAAAAAGTTTCCGAACACTATGGTTGATTAAAAAAATTCAGAAAAAATATCTAGTAACTTTTTTATAAATTAGTGATCTACTAACCTTCGTGTCACGTGACACGAAGGTTGGCAGATCACTAATTTATAAAAAAATCGTTGCCAGATATTTTTTCTGAATTCTGTAATCAACCATAGCGTTCGGATATTTTTAATAGAATTAATAATATTTATTTTATTAACAAAGTGTTTTTTCGAATTTTAAAATATTTTTTTAAAATCCCCCGTTGATCGCGAAATTTCGCTTATCGCGACCATGTCCAGAACGTATCCTTCGCGATGAACGGGGGTTACCTGTAGTAAGAAACCTTTGAGAAGCGTGTAAGATAGAGTGAAATCTATTTCTTAAAGCAAGGGATGATGAAGAAATTGTAACGAATGGTAATCGTTTCTACGAGATATGGGGGTTCCTAAAAGAACCTTTTGCCTTCTTTCAGGTCGCCATTTAATTCATTCCATCACTTCAACAATTTCTATGGATGTCATAGCGTCCTGCACGATGTCTTCATATGGCATATTGGCGACGTGCCTAATATCCATTTCCTCGGAGAAACACACCCTACACAAATATTCCTGAGCTACAGAATACAGATCGACGACCTGGGTAGTCTCGCTTTCGTTTACCTGACTTCAAGGCTTCCAAAATCTTTTCTGTCAGTACCTCCATATAGTTACGGAGGTACTCCTCATAAGTAATGGCCTCTTGATACGTAGGGATGCTTATGCCAGCTACTTTAGTCTGGACCACTTCGCCAAATGATAGGGATGTTTTGTCCATGCTGTCTAAAGTCAAAGTGAGGGATCACAGAGAATGGACAAGGACGAGTATACTGACGTCAACACGAGATTTCTCATTGGTCGCAGATGAGTTAATTGTCTGCTGTCCATCTATTGGGTGTTTGGGGGTAACGTGTCTCGGTTATGCTCTGGTCATCTATTGGTTCTTTAAATTCACGTGACTTTGGCGTCTTACGTAACTTCACCACTCCCCGCTAGGGCCTCATTGGTTCGGTTGATAACCCTAAAGGCATAGGATGAATGTGTTCCATCTAGTTTTTAAACGGACCACACGTAGATAAAAAATATTTTTAAAAGATCTGAGAGCTGTTTATGTCCAGTGTAGTTGTGGCTATGTATTTTGTATGAGAAAAGAAAAGTTAAGTTTCTTTTTTCATCTTGCACGGTTACCGAAAAATGATTATTGGTATAGAAAAGAATATTTTGCAACGTTTCTTTGCACAGAGAAGAAATATATTTTGAAAGTTTATATTTTACCTTGCCTTGTAAGCAGAAATAATTTTTGTCACAGCAGAGAAAAGTATTTTTCAATGTTCATTCGCACAGGGAAGAAATAGAATTTTGAATTTTCTCTTGCTCTGTATACTAAAAAAAAAACAATTTTAAAGTTAGTTTAGAAGTTTTCGATTCAAAAGTATAACTCATTACACGAATTTATTGTTAAGTATTTTATAAGAATTTTTCTTTAAGTAAGCTTTCCCTCATGCATTTAGAGAAAGGCGTTTGAATTTCCCTGAAACTGTGATTGATGAGACGACTTTAAAGTATCACTCTGAGAAGCAATACCGAACAATCGCATTGGTTTCGACGAGAATTTAAATTACAAACATCTATAGAATACAATTAGTAACTAAGTAACTTTTAGTCTAAGCTTTGGCTGTTTCTTGATCTTTCAGAGCTTCAGAATTAAGGGTAATTATTTCATCTTAGCACAAAATCTCTTAAGTTCAGTTGCAAGACACCTTTAAACAATGTAATGGTTAGACGCAATTTGGGCTCTCATTTACCACTGGTGTTACTACGTGTGCCTTGAACAAAAGATATCCTTGGCATGTTCCGAGTGCCTAGGAGGCACTTGACCTCGTTAACCGTATGATGCCTGTTGTTTGCATCTTCAAGTGCTTGCAGAGCTGCCCGGCTGTTGGTATAAAGCAGATGTTATTGTAACTGCCGTCATTGAGAGCCCAATTAAGGGCCTCTCTGATGGCAAGCACCTCTGTTTGGCAGGCCGAGCCATTTAGAGACCTTCCTCTTATAATCATACTCTTTGGCACCTTGATTGTACACAGTGTAGGCTAGGCCCACACCATCCTCGCTCTTCGAGCAGTCTGTATAGATTTCCACTCTGTGACCTGATGGTAAATCCATACCTGTTTGATAGCGGCAGTGGTGGACTGGTCTGTCCTGAACCCAAATTGTCTGTTGTTCAGGAAGTTGTTCTCACTACAGTGGTTTACATTCTATTTGTGAGCAGTCTGTCTAGAATTTTCCCATCACCAGCAGCAGACATATTGGTCTGTAAGGATCTCTACCCGCCTTATTGAATAGGACTAGTCGGCCTGTTTCCAGGCCTTTGGGAAGTTTCCAAGTCTCAGACAGCTATTAAAGAGCTGGGTGAACAGATCTTTGTGTTCATTAAACAACTGCATCACAATCTCCACTGTCAGACCATCGTGACCAGGGGCTTTACCCCTGGCCATAGCAGTGATCACCTCTCCTACCTCCTCTTCTGTACATGCATGGAACGTCATCTTCCGTGTTCCGTTCCGTGTCCTTCCGATCATCAGAGCTCCTATCATCTTCAGGGAATAATCCCTCTAGTAATACCTGGATAGTTTCGCAAAAAGAGGTGGTCTTGAACCCATCCTCTTTGCATACATACTCAATATCCAGGGGTTTTATGTCCTTCCCTGTTGCCAGCTAATACTGCAGAGTAAAAGGGTTCTGTGCAGTAACTTCACTACAAAAGTTTTGCCAAGAGGCTAACTGGGCTTGGTGGATGGCGAGCTTATACTCTGCCTGAGCATTCCTGTAACTCTTCTCTGGAACTTCTTTTCCTATTGTGATACCTTTGGTACCATTTTCTTAGAGCTCTGGCCAGCTTTCTTTCGATACCCAGCTCTGGTGTCCACCAGGGTACAGACTTTCTTCCTTTTGGGAGTTTCCCCTTGAACCCAAAGGTTTTCTCACAACCAGAGCATATACATTCGGTTATTTCTCTGACAATGTTATTCAGAGAGTCACTATCATTAAATGTCCATTATGCCATGCTCCAACATCTTTCACCATCGAGTATGGATCGGCTGCTCCATCTCTTCAATCGCATTTTTCTCGAGGAGCAGTTTCCGGACTCCTGGCGGGAGGCCATCGTCTTGGCCTTCCCCAAGCCAGGCAAAGATCCCAAGATTCCTTCCAATTATCGTCCCATCGCATTGACGAGCTGTGTGTGCAAGGTGTTGGAAAGAATGGTAAATGCCAGACTCATCTGGTATTTAGAACATCACAACCTTCTTTCCAACACCCAGTGTGGCTTTCGCAGGCAACGGTCAACTCTTGACCATCTGATACGCCTCGAATCGGCTATCAGAAATTCATTTTTAAGAAGAGAGCACCTGGTGTCAATTTTCTTCGACATCGAAAAAGCGTACGACACGGCTTGGAGATTCGGCATTCTTCGTGACCTCCACAGCTTCGGCTTGAGAGGTCACATGCCGATCTTCATCTCCAACTTCTTATCGACACGCTCTTTTCGTGTCCGTGTCGGTAACACTCTGTCGCGGCCGTACCCCCAAGAACAGGGGGTGCCACAAGGCTGCGTTCTGAGTGTTACGCTTTTCGCTGTCAAGATTAATTCTATAACTAGACAACTTCCTCCATCAGTAGGCAATGCCCTCTATGTTGATGACTTTAGCATCTTTTGCTCGTCGTCCAGCATGAGGGTCATTGAAAGACAACTGCAAATTGCCCTGAACAATCTTTCGGTTTGGGCGACGGCAAACGGGTTTCGGTTCTCCCCACAGAAGACCGCTTGTGTGCACTTTTGCCACAAGCGTAATCTTCATTTGGATCCCGAGCTGCGGCTGGGGGGTAACATCATTCCAGTTGTGGCGGAGACCAAGTTTCTCGGTCTCATATTCGATCGGAAATTGACCTTTTTACCACACATACGTCATCTCTAGTCCAAGTGCACGCAGGCATTGAACGTCGTGAAGGTCCTCTTCTCCCTCTCTTGGGGGGCGGACCGATGTTCTTTGCTCCGCCTGTACCGTGCACTTGTCCGATCGAAACTGGACTACGGATCCCAGGTGTACGACTCGGCCCGGGATTCGGTGGTGAAGGTGCTGGACCCCCTCCATCATCAGGCCCTCCGTGTTTGCACGGGAGCCTTCCGCACTTCACCAGTCCAGAGTCTTTACGTTGATACTGACGAACCTTCTTTTTCTCTTCGCCGTCAGCAGTTGTCCCTACAATATGCTTCTAAATTGCGATCCCTGCCTGGCCATCCCACTTGGGACTGCGTTTTCAGTCCGAAGTGGGAAATGCTTTACAATAATCGGCCGACTGCCATTCGTCCTTTTGGTTTGCGTGTCCGAGCTACCTCAGAGACATCAACACCAGTCTCGATAGCGTTGCACAGTCGACAGCTGAGCCACTTCCACCATGGCTCGCTGTTTCCCCTTCCTGCGATTTTTCCCTGTGCAGGACGGGGAAGGCCTTTACACCCGACTGTGTGTACCGGCAACTCTTTGCCAGCCATCGTGCTGAGCACCCGGACTTCTTGCCTGTCTTTACAGATGGCTCGAAGTCCGGCACATCGGTGGGATCAGCCATGGTCTGCTGTGATGTAATCATTGCAGACCAGATCCCACTGCACTGTTCCATCTTCACTGCAGAGTTGCACGCTATCAGCCTCGCCTTGGACCACGTGGCGACTAAGCATCATCGTCGGTGTGTGCTTTACACCGACTCGCTTAGCTCGCTACAGGCTTTGTTCTCGGTGAGGCATCGGCCTCACCCTGTTCTTACTAAGATCCGCCAGCAGCTACATCGTCTGGCAGCCACCACCACCATCCATTTCTGTTGGGTGCCCGGTCACGTCGGAATCAGGGGTAATGATCTGGCAGATTCTGCTGCCAGGTCAGCCACGCCCCTGTCCGTTGCCGGTTCCATATCTGGATTTCCGGCAGTGTTTTACCATCGAGCTCCGGGCACGGTGGCAGAGATCTTGGTCAGAACAGCTTACGAACAAGCTCTTTGAGATCAAACCTATCATCAAACCATGGCAGTCTTGTTACCGCAGGAATCGAAAGGAGGAAGTTGTACTTGCTCGGCTCCGCTTAGGTCATTCGTTTATTACTCATTCGTTTCTCTTACGGGCGGACGACGTACCTAAGTGTGAGTTTTGTGACACCATTTTAACCATCAAACACATTTTAATATCGTGTCCATGTTTTAACTTTGAACGGCGTTTGTTTTTTAATTTTCATGATTTTACGTCCGAGCCCCTTACACTCGGACATTTGTTAGCTGATCATTGTTGTTTTAACGCTGTCTTTCAATTTTTACAATTTACAGGTTATTTTACTCGTCTATAATTTTACTCTACTGATTGTTTACACCTGACTTTTATTTTTACAAAATATTTCTACATTTGTTTATTGTTATTCACTGCTTGTTATTTTATTATTCTACATTTGTCTCGTTAAATTCCTAGTTTATTTTTAAAAATTGGTTGAGGGTTCCATGACTTTTATCTTTTTACATCTTGGACATTCGTTTGGCGCATTATAGCCTTAGTTGCTAATGCGCCATTAAACCCTAAACAACCAACCAACCACTATCATTAATATTGGCTATGCACTGGCTGATCTTTGCCCTTCCCGGTGCTACACAGCGCACGAGCTTGCACCAGTAAGTGGTTTTCCCAATTGCAAACCTTTTAGTGTTATGCCTTCCACAAGGAACAGTAAATAATTATGGTCGCAGTTAGTGACCTTGTCACTAACGCACCAGTCCTGGATCAGCGAAATCGTCCGTGGCGTAGCCAGTGTCAGGTCTATCCAGCTCTGGCCTCTTGGACCATGAAAAGTAGCTGGTGTATCCAAATCACTTCATAAAATTAAATCAGCAGAATTGATAAAATTCAGTCATATCTCGTCTGACATCTTGCCAATTCGAGCCCATAGGGGGTGCTTTGAGTTGAAGTCATCTCCCACCACTAAGTTCTTTGATCTCAGCTAGGACGTTTTGTAGCTCAACGAGTCCTCGATGTTACGACTCGGTGGACAGTAGATGGAGATGGTGTGTATATGTAAACTCCCATAGCTAATCTCCACTACCACCACTGTGGTAAAAACTACTAAAGGAACAGCCCGGATTTTTTCTGCCGTATACTCGAATTATACATTACGAAATCCGAAATATGTGAGTTATTACGTACATTTTCGAAAAGTAGGAATTCAAGTATATGATGGTGCACATTAATTGAAACAATAGCCTACCCCCGAAACATTTCTTGTGGTGGGGGCGATTTTCCAGTGTAACATTGGTGGCGTCGATTCACGAAGTGAATAAAACAATTAAAAAATGGGAGGGCAATAAAGTCAAACTGAGCAATAAAGAACATTTCTGGAGGATCTGAAAGGCGAAAACACGTTTAAACTTTATCGGGTTGAAATATGGGGAATGGTCACTCCATTCAATGGATTTCTTCATGATATTGGTTGGCCAGTCTTTCTCTATATGGATGAGCGTTTATCGTCCTATAGGAAAAATCATCACGTACTGCACCAGTGTAGCTCCTGACATATAGATCAAGGATCTCATCCCAATATCTCAGAGCATTTAAGGAACCTCCGTGAAATTTATAATCTCTAGTTTTCATATTTGTTACTGTGGAAACCGTTCGAACGCCAGCTCGGTAGTGCGCTACTCTTGATCAGTGGCGGCTCGCGTATAGGCACTGTGCAACTGCAGCACCCCCAATTTCAACTTGATATTATCGATAACATTTAATATAATGAGTCCTTTTTTCTTTAATTCTTTCTTTATACTTGTACAATATATAATCCTTAAGCTTAATGTCAGTAGCCATCCCCCAGTTTATGAAAAAGATACAAAAATCTTTGTATGGAACTGTGCGCTTCACAGTACTAGCGGCGAGGTGTTTGACTGTTGTGCGCATGCGCACATAGGAAACTACACGCGAGGCTGCAAGGGAGAGAGCACTGTCGTTCCCGCAGTGTCGACCCTGGCATGCTGGTTGAAGGTAGTTTCATAGTTGTTTCATTTGTGGTTCACTGTCCATGGTCACCAAAAACGGAGCCCAAGTAGGGGATGCCATGGGCATTACATCCACACAACCAGTGAGCAACTGTCATAAAAGAAAAAGAGGAAAAATAAAAGTGAGGAAACTCACAAAGTAAAGATAAGTGGTAACTCACAAACCCGTACCTGGGCAAGGCACTCAACGCGCTGCATAGTTGGCTTACACACAGGTTCAGCCCACCGATTGATCCTGGGGGTGGGGATTGCACTCCAGGACCTCCATTCCATGACTTTCATATACCACCATCAAAATCTCAAATTTCTAGCATAAAATACATCGTTTGCAATATTTGTTTGAAATTTTCAAAATTTTCCACCATTAGAGGGTGCAGTTATAGTTTTCAAAAGATTTTGAAAGAGTGAATCATAATATTTCATCAATTCATATTTACCCCCCCCCCCACCAAAAAAAAATTATCTACTAAAACAAAGTTGTGTTCCCCCCCCCCACCCACCGGGTCTAAAACTGCTAACTCATTGTTGAAAGCTTCGTGACATTCACATTCCACCACTAAATTCTTCAATAAATACATCGTTTTCAATATTAGCTTGAAATTTTGGAGTTTTCAACTTTTTCCACCGCTAGAGGGCGTAATTATAGCTTTAGAGAGATTCGAAAAGTGCATATCATAATATTTCATCAATATCTATCCAAAACAAAAAGAATTTTTTATATATCTCTGCACAAAAAAGTTCCATGTCTACAGACGGCCAGACAGACAGATGACAAAGCAAAATTTATCTCATTTTCATTGAAAACAACAATATTTCTTCATTGTATAAAGTTAGGGAAGTTGGAATATTTAATAGCTTATATCATTCTACTGAACTTATTAAGAAAATGATGAAAACTGAATTAATCATTACAAAAAGTGTAAAAATATATCTCTACATTTTGCTGACATTTAATGGCTATCATTGCCATTTTAACCTGATTTACGAAACGTTTCATATCAATTAAGGAGGTCATTCAAAAAGCTCTTGACGTGTCTGTAGATTTGCACTTGTTCCTCCAAAGTTAATGAGCTACGACTTCTTTGAAAGCTTGTCTAAATTTGTCACTACATGTTAAAAACAAAAGTCATATCTTCTCTTTTCGCTGGCAGTACATAAAGTTCATATGTGAAATCTGTATTGCTATGTTACTAAAGACAGGGTAAGATTTACATTTTCGCAAGGATGCGGCTTGAGAACAATGCAAAAAAAAAAATTTCACGTTGGTTTACACAAGTATATGGGGATTATGCCTGTTCATATAGCAGTGTTGTGGGATGGATGCGCAAATTCAGAGGACAGACAAGTATTGAAACCTTCCTCGTGCAGGAAGACCAAAGGAGGTTATGAAAGAGAGAATAACCATTGCTGTTTGTGAACTCGTTAAGGAAAACCCAGACATCACCATTCGGGAAATAAGTTTAGATATCGATTTGCAGTATGGAAACAATTATTCCTCAACACTTAAAGCTCTGAAAGATCTGCCAAATGGGTACCCCACAGAGAAAACAGCAAAACAAAGGGGTATAGTAGGCACATGCAAGGAGATGCTGGCAATGTTTGAATCTAGAGGTCCCAAATGGTTAACAAACATTGTTACAGGTGATGAGACGTGGTTTTATTGCTATACAACTCTCACATAGATCGACAACTATGTTTGAGTTGCAGAAGATGAACTGCATCCCCAAATACTCTGACAAGACTTTCACTCAAGAAAGAGAATGTTAAGAATTCTTTAAATTCCCAAGGAGTGATAGCTATGGACACCTTACCTGAAAAAATGACTATAAATGGCCAATACTACGCCAACATTGTTTTGCTCATAATGGTAATTATATGAAGGAGCAGCATCAACAGCAAGGCTTCTCTCCTTCTTCATGAGAATGCTAGTGCTAACAAAACTCAGCAAGTTATGGCCTGTCTGGAGCAGGAACAAAATCAAACAACTCTTGATATGCATTTTACATATTTACCCAATCTTGCATCACGTGATTTTTAGCTTTTTACAAAAATTAAAAAGAAACTTGCTGGGAAATCTTTTTTTAAGGGTGCAAGACCTTGGAAAATGCATTCATTCAGAGTTTCGGAGTATTCCCCAATTTTTAGTGGGATGACCAAGTGTTCTAGAATTGGTAAAAAGTCTACAACTTTGTATAGATGCTGGAGGGGAATACTTTGAAGGACAGTAAAAGTTTTGTCGAGGTAAGTTTTTGTTCTGCAGAAGTATGTCAATAATTTTTTGAATATCCATCAAAATACACCATATTAATGTATAAATACAGAATAAAAAATGTCAAAAATTGAGATTTAGATAGAATTGATTCAGTCTCATTTTTCCATAAAATGTTTACCTAAAAAAGAATTGTGCTTTAAATCTGATTTCCCAATTACATGTAAAAGTTTACATTTTTCTGTCCAGTACCATCTGGTAAGTCTTTAAAAAATGAGAATAATGGATAAAGATGGTTGGTGTTTTGGATTTTATGATGCATAAGCTTACCAAGGCTATTGGTGACAAATGAGAAAAAAAAACGATTAAGAAAAAAACAAAGGCGTAAAAACTCTGGATGTAAAGAGGCCAGATTAAAAATCAATAGTAATTAATTAGTAAAGTAAAAATACCCAATCCTATTAAAATATCTAGTAAAACATTTAAAAAATAATCAAAACAGGTTGCAAACGCTACTGATTAAATAAAAGATGTCAAGTATAAGAGAATGGAAGTGGAAAAATAAGTACTACAATAAAGTTTATGTTCAGCATTAAAGCAAGACATTTGATTAGAATATGTTTGAATTTTAAAATGGTGTCACAAAACTCACACATAAGTTGATCATCCACCTAAGTAGAAAAGAAAGTGTTATAAATTTATGGACTGTGGAGCTGCGCAAATACAATTTTCTCCTTGTGATTCCTGCAAAAACGGATAAGCTGTGATCACTGAGTTGCATTGCAGTAAGGAAATGATAAATCTGAATTAGAGATGATATGTTGTTTAAATGGGTTGGTATTATATGATGACAATAAGATGTAATACAGGATGCACATGAATTTTCCAGAATGTCACACAATGCATTTCAATAATAATCCTATAAATGCATATGGTACTCAGCACTGAAACACTACTGAATGCTAATTCTTATTTCTCTCTCTCTCTGTAACAATAGAGATTTGCTGTTCTACCACAAGACTGGAGGAAGACCAACGACTGAAGCAAATATAGCCTAGCTTCAAATAAAATTCTCTTTAAGGTGTCCATTTCAATTTGTTTTTCCCATAAGAGTTGCTATAACATTAATGATTACAGAAATACATATTCTGTTATTTGCAATGGCAATTTTTGTGATGCAGTAATCTATTCTACTTGTTGCACTGCACATGGATAACCTTATTATTCCACTTCATTCACATGTAAACCATTACTACTTAAAATATTAGAAATGTAAATAAAACTATAGCACATAAATTTAATTCTGCCATATTATAATACATATTATTTACCTTCAGGTCATTAAAATAAAACATGCTATTGTTTTCATGTTGTTATTGGTCTGTCTGTAGACAAACTTTTTTGTTTTTAGAGATAAATGAAAAGTTCTCTTTGGGTAGATAGATACTAATAAAATATTAGGTTTCACATTTTGCAAATCTTAAACAATTTTAATTTCCACCTTTAGAAGGCCTGAAGTTGGAAAATGCAAAAATTTAAATGAATATTGTAATCTATTCATGCTAGAGATTTGAAATTTGGTAGTAAAATATGATGGTCAACCCTTAAAGTGTCAGGTTTCTAAAACTGGTTTCACTCTGGTGACCAAGTTAATTTTGAAGTGTTTTCAGAAAATAAAATGCACAAATTTAGAACCTCATCCTGAAGTAAATAACGAAGAGAAATACTCATGTTATACACCAAAAGAAAGAGCATTTAATTGTAATTAATAAAATGGCAAAATTCCATGAAAAATAAAATAGTTAAAATTTTAAACATTTTTTAAAATATTGCAAAATTTTACTTTTTTTTGCTATTTTTAGTTTAGTAAAAGAAATGTATTTTTTGCATTTTTTTTCCAAATTATTTTATTTTTTTTAACACAAATAAGTTAAAAATATTTCCATTAATGCTTAAATCTTTCATTTAGTGTTTCCTAATCTTTTAGTGATTTATGCAAATAATGCATATGTTTAGATTTTTGGCAATTGGCAAACTCTAAACCTAAGGAGAGTAGTGTCATAAAAATTTCATTTCAATTTAAAAACATGATAATTTAAATAAAAACAGAAATATAACTAAAAAAATGATAAAGAATTTTGAAAAAAAACTGAATAAAAATATTTCGAAGCATTAAAATTGCACTTAAGCACTGGAATTGAGAATGAATCATTTTAAATATAAAGCTGCAATAACTACTATAAAAAAGTTTATTTTTAAAGTTTTGGTTAAAAATTGCAATATCTTAATGTTAATCAGTGTATTTGGTTAAAATATTATCAAAATTATTGCTAAAATAAGTTCAACTTTAAAAAATCGTGCTTTTAGGCTAATTGCATAATCCTACAAAATCCAATAATTGTCAATATCTATTTCATCTGTATTCAGACATTGCGGGGCAACACAAAATAATGTAAGATTCATGGTATTTTTTTAATACAGATTTTACACTATATATGATCTGAATGCACATGCAAATATCTGCATCTTATATCTAAATGAATAATTATATGATAAACATAAAAAAACTTGCAATGCTTTCTTCATGCTGCATACTTAATAGCTTATTTTACCTCCACCCTGTGTTTCACTTTTTATATTATGACTTCTGTATATAAAGTTACCATTTTGTAATCCAATAATAAAATACTGCAGTTAAAACTTTGAAACAGGGTATACTGTAAAATGCGAGAGATAAAATATATTTATATACCTCAAATTTAATTAACCCTTTGAGGTGCTTAAACCATACTCAGTCCAACTTTATAAATGTTAAATAATAAAAATTGAATCCCATAGTAATGGCACTAAGTATGTTTGTATTACTTCCACTCAAATACTGCACAGTTGTGGGTTCCAATAATTCTCCTAGATCAGTAGTTTTTAGGCAGCAGTCCACAGAATCCACCATCCATTCATGAATTTCTATACTATCTTTATTTAAACATATATATTTTTTAATATAAGTAATATTGAAATGCTTCAGAGAACCTAAACAGTACCCATATGTTGAGTTTCTGTCTTGTTTACTGACTAAAAATGTCGGTCTGTGTCCAACTAAATTTTAAGATTAAAGCCTTAGGTCCTTCCTAGTACCCTATCTATCCTTGTCAGTCAACCAATGGTCTGTGAGAACTGCTGAAGCATTAACTGTACAATATCAGAGTGTCTCATTGCTTTTTTCAGCTAATACTCATACTTCACCAATTATAAAATATATATATATAAGTTTCATGCTCTGGGTAAAAACTGTGAACATTTTGAGTTGAGATTAATATTGCTTATTATGAGAGATACAAATAATAGTAAAACAAAATTTATATACAAATGAACAATGAAACTGTTGATGCTGTGTAATACAAAGGATATCATTCTAGCATGCAAAGGACAGATCAATGGCAGTCCTTCAATTTAACTTGTTTTTGAGCATAGCAATCTTGAGACATGGCAAGCTGTACTGTTCTATCCAATGTAAACCTGTTGATCTGTATCAGTTTAAGAAATGTCCATTTCTGCACAAAGGTAAAAAAGGAGAGTTACAAATACATATAATATATTGTTAAAAACTTAAGTATATATATAGGTTTTTATAGTTTACTTATCCTGTTTACAGTTGATATTCTTTTGCATACGAAAATTGTCAGTGAATGAATTTCTTACTTTCACTGACAATTAGTGTTTCTGACTGACAATTAGTTTTTCACTGACAATTAGTGTTATTAGTATTTCACTTTACTTATGCAGCAACTGTGATTAATTCTTATACAGGGAAAAAAAACAAATCTAAACAAGTTCATACAGTTTCATAGCTGGCAAGTTTGGGTTTTTATTAAATCGATGATTTTTGATATCAGTCAGTTTTCAAGTTAGGGCTGATAACATTTCAAATATGCCACCCAGCAATCATGCTGGAACTATTAGTCATTACTGTTTCCTATATATATACATCATATTATTTCTGAAGAAATAATATTCACAATATATTCCACTGATACCATTAGTTTCTCATCCTTAGCAATATGTACATAGCTGTGTTTAGGTAACCTACTCTCAACTATTGTAATGTGGCACCAAAAGCAGCACTGCGAGGTCAAGTTTCTGATGAGAAAATAAATTTTTCTGCATTCAGTTTGAAGACACTTCCTTATAATTTGTAATGATGGTTAATCATAAAGCACATTACTTGAGAAACATTAATACTTCAATAAAGATGTTTGGTGGTCAACTATGACCACTGGAAAAGACCCACTGCTTTCCATTCAGTTAATACAAATGATAGTACATAATGATAGTTTTGTAACAAAAGAATGGCATTAATAGGGAAGATTACAATTTATGTGTGAACTTGCAGATTTTTCTTCCTGCATAGTACTTTTTTGTGCACATTTTTGCAGAGACAAGTACAAACTAGTTGTATTTAATAATAATTTGTGAAGTTACCACAGGTACTCGAGCACAAATCAACTTTGAGTATAAGTCGACTCTTAGTTTTGGGCCTTGGGAAGTCAGAAAATGTATTGACCTATGTATAAGTTGATACTGGGAAATTTACTTTCAGAGCATAGCCAATGCTACTCAATTCTGTATATTTTAGCATAATAATATGAAAGAACTGTGCAAAACTATTTGATCCAAAACCATTTTTAATAGTAAATGAACGGTACATTTATATTAGTGTATTTTATAAAATAAAATATGCAGTTTATCACTTACGTTAATATTATGTTAATCAATTAAGCAACTGTTTGAAATATAATTTTATTGGCAAGATAATTTTGGTGTGTTTGGCAGTTGAAATGGCCAATACAGGAAAGGAGAAAAGAAATATTAGGCCTGGATTTATCGTATACAAAGCACCAGGGCTGTGCGGTAGATTTTTTCATTATGATGCGAGTCTTCAAAATGCCGCCCCTTAAATGTTTTTTCTTTAAAATAACCTTCGATTGTGATTTTTAAAAAAAACTGCACAAAATGTACGAATACTCTTTTTAATTTGAAAATATAAACTACTTTAAAAGAATGATATCAACTACAACAATCTACTACAGTTTTACCCTTATAATTTTAACAAATTCGTTAATTAGAGATGTGTAGTCTAGAGTGGCAACCAATGTAGATTCAATAGAAATTAACTTCCCAACGCTTTGTAGAACCAGAAAAAAAAAGTGTAAAGTTCTTGTACAATGGAAAAAAAAAAGTTGTTGTTTCTGTAGAAGAAGACGCTGCATCATTAACAACTACGTTTAAAGAATGACATGCGCAGGGCACATAAAACGCCCTTGGATATTTTTCAAATATTCTTGTACACCCTTTCTTACTCCTTTCATATTAGCTCCGTTGTCATAGCCTTATCCTCTAAGCCACTTTAACTCAAAACCTAACTTTTCTAAATGTGTCAGAATAAGTTCTGCCAAACCCTCTCAGGTTGAATCACTAGCTTCAAAAAAAAACAATAAAGAATTCTTCAATTTCATATTTATTTTGAATGGAGTTTAAAGCGACAACTCTTATTGTTATTGAGAGCTGTTCAATATGACTTACGTCTGGGGTACAATCGGCGATTATTGCAAAATATTTAGCGATTTTTGTTATTTCGACAATTTTGCTTAAAATTACATTTCCCATGAAATTCATCAATTCATGTTGTATATTATTGCTTAGATAAGTCACAGACCATTTATCAGACTCGCGTTGAACACTTCCGATATGTTCTTCCATAACTGGATCAAACTCAGAAAGCAATTCTACCAACTTTAGGAAATTTCCGTTATTAGGCTGAAACAAATGTTCAGTTGTTCCACGAAAAGCTAAGCATTGTGAGGCCAATAGTCTAATTATTTACATAATTCTTTTTTAGAACTCCTCTCCAATGCTGAATTTCCATATCCATAATTCGTTGATATTCAGCGTCAATAGTTATTTTCTGCTTTAATCGAATGTCCAATTCTTTCCATGCTCTAAAAGCATTTCTGTGATTTACAGACTTTTCGTGCATTGTGAGGGCTCTTATAAGATTTCCCCAGTCAGAATAACCTTTTATGGGCCAGTCATTAATAGCAGACGAATTATCAAATAATATACAACAAAAGCAAAAAACGGCATCATTTGTAACAGAGCAAATCAACCAACTTCTCTCAACGACTTCACTATTGCTCAACACTTTCAAATAATGCGAGGGCAAAAATCTACGCCTTCCTTTATTAGTAGGAAACTCGAATTCTTTAATTTGATGTGGACCCCTCTCAACCAGTATTTGAGGAGTTTCAGATGATATGCAGAAAGCATTCCATAATGCAGGAGCAGAAGGAATTTCGTTTAATATCTGCTGGCTGCCACTGCTACTGTTACCCGGCTCTTGATGAACTTCTGATGGTGTTATTTTTTGGCTCTCTTCAACAACTTCTTCTGGAAGTGATTGGGGCGGCACTGAGTTTTTATTTGCCAAATCCAAAGCAGTAGCTGTTGATGTGGATGTGGACAACTCATCTAAACAGGACTTTTGTACTAAGAATTCCTTCATAACATAGCTTAGCTTTCTTCCTTGTTCCTCTTTCTTTAAGCATTTCTTTTTATATTGACTTACAGACAATTTTTTCCTTTCTGTTCCATACTGTAATAAAAATATTAAATAAAAATTCACAGTCCTTCGCTAAAATGCAACCGGGGGGGGGGGGGGGGGGGTCAGGTCATTGAAAATCATTAAATATGATTATGCTTATCATGCTATTAAAATAGGGTAGATAAAATAACGATAGAAATGAGTTGCAAAGCTAGTAAGATTTGTAAGTAACAGAACATAATAAATAGATAACGAATATCTGTCAAATTGACGGCTAGCAGCCGTTTTGACAAATGCCTTTCTTTAACTTGTTATTGTATTGTCTCCACTTCAACGTATATGAATTTGGTAAAAATACAGCAATAAATAACGAACGCAAAAGTAGGCAAATGCAAATATTTCCTAAGCAACTCTCTCTCTCTATCACACACAGAAGGCAAAAGTAGCCCAATATTACCTAAATAACTTTCTATCTATCACACAGAGGCCCACGTTTCGCACCTGAGATATACCCAGTCCATGCAAATGCTACTTTTTAATTCAAGTCCCTATTGTCATAACATAATCATTTTCAGTGATAATAAGTAACTACATTGCTGTAAAAAACAATAATTCTCTTACCTGATCTACTTTTTAAACACAAAAACTGAGCTAGTATAAATGCACAAATATTATACTGATACAGATATATTATATATCTGATTTACTGATTTAAATACAGCACAGCCACTTGCCACTTCTCATGACAAACTAACATTAAAATCAAATATTGTCAATAATTGTAAGCTCAAAGCAGAACTATCAACACGTAACACGTGCAATTGTCTTTTGTGATAATTGCCGCCTCAGCTTTTAGGAGCGGCCGCGCGGTATATTACAAACAAAAATAATAACTTCGCGCTGTCAGATCAAAAGTCTTTCGGCGAACGCTCACCAACAATGCACTTACACCAGAAACCGAGATCAAAGGGTACCGAAAGCGCTGAGGCAGAGGCGTACGATAAATCATAAATCGTATACATCAATATCGGAATAACATAGACCAATATAGAAAAGCGTTGCGTAAAGATTTTTAATTTTTAAATGGTTCAAAATGTATTTTGATTTCGCTGCTTATGCCGCCCCCTTACGGTGCTGCCTGATGCGGCCGCCTCTCTGCATCATAGCACGGCACGGCCCTGCAAAGCACTGAACAACAAAGATTAGTAGTGATTAGATATGCAATGATCTATACCTTGCACTCACAATAAGAACAAATGGATATTTCCCAGTAACATTAAAATTTATTTCAAAAAGTTGTTTTAAGTTATTAATATAAATGTTGCTCCATTTGTAAATACTGAAATGACCTGTACCTAAAGTGACTCAATACTTTTGGTTTTTTTAAAATGTCTAAAAATTTTCAATTTATACTTGAGTACTGTGGTATTTAATCTTCACTTATATCAAACAAAAAATCATTTGACAATAATTTGTGATTAGAAAAAGCTTCTTGAAATTCTCAAGGTGAAATAGTAGAGAAAACTGATATGAAACAAAGAAATTTAACTTTCAAATAAACTAAATAACTTTACAAATGATATTGAAAAGTGTACAAAAACAGTTTTTTTTTTTACATATTGCCTGCAATGCAGTTTTATGCTGCATATTACTAAGATTACTAGAAGGCACAGGATTAAAAGGCAGATATTAGAAGAAGAGGACATAAGATAAATTTACTAAAATGAAATTTAATGCAAAAAATCCCACAAATCTTACTTCATATAACCTTTTTTCATTGAAGAGTTTATATGGAAACATTTAAAAGTACAAAATTATTTAAAGATACATGTAGTCATAATTTGATATTTTCCAGATTATTTCTTTCAGTATGCCTTTGTTCTGAAGAAATGAGTGAAATGCATCACAGGAATATACACTGCTCATAAAAATTAGGGGATATTTCAAAATGAATATGAAGCGATAAATAAAAGAAGCATTTGAATTTTTTTATTAAACAAGGACATCAGAAAAGCAAACGACAAGTCAAGGAAAGTTGTTCGATTATGCAAATGAGATGCAAACTCAATTGTCATGATTGAGTAGCAAGTGACATATTGGTGGGGGTGAACAGAAGCATGTCAAACTGGACAAGAGTGCCACACATTGACTGTTCAGTAGGGTGTATGGCCACCCAAGATTACCAAAACACATTGACAGTGATGGGGCATGGACAGGATCAGAATGTCCAGCAGTTCTTGTGGGATCTTCTGCCACTCTTGTTCCAGGGCAACTTCCAGCTCAAGAAGTGTTGTGGGAGGCATTGGACGGTTTGCCAGATGTCTTCCCAGTGCATCCCAAGCATGTTCAATGGGATTCAGGTCTGGAGAACGTGAAGGCCAGTCCATGCATTCGATTCCTGCCTCTGGAAGCATGTTGTTGACAAGATGCACACGATGGGGCCTTGCATTATCGTCCATGAAAAGAAAGTTGTTTCCAACTGCTTCAGCATAGGGTACCACTATAAGGTGCAGGACCTCATCTAGATATCTGACAGCAGTCAGCGATCCATTTCTGATGACATGGAGGTCAGTATGACCACCAATGCTGATGCCAGCCCACACCACGATTCCACCACCACTGAAGGAGTCCCTTTCTCGCATGAAACGTGGATTCTCCCGTGTTCCTCGTTCCGCCAGATCAGGACATGATGATTGTCAGGCTGCAGACTGAACCGTGACTCATCAGAGAAGAGGACAGTTGACCATTCATCATGGGTCCAATGACGATGCACATCAGCCCACCTTCTACGGGTTCTACGGTGTTCAGCAGATAATGGAATGCATACCATTGGTCACCAGGCATGCAGTCCAACATGATGGAGCCGATTTCGTATGGTCTGGGTATCCGTCGTCTAGTGGCAGCAAGAAACTGTCCCCGCAGCTCTGTTGCATTGTTGCGTCTGTTCCTTCTTGTCAATAAGGTCAAGTAGTGGTCATCTCTTGCTGTTGTGGCAGATGGGTGACCCTGCCCTCATCTTCTTACTGTCACTTCATTACTTCATTACTTACATACTTCTTACTTACCTCATATCTTACCTTTTCCTCGTACTGTGCCAGTCTCTTGAAAGCGATTCCACAGTCTGCTAATCACGCTTTGGGATGTTCCAAGTGCTGTTGCCACTGTCATCTGTGTTTGACCAGCTTCAAGATGTCCTATGGCTCTCCAGGCTTCGCATTCGGGCAAATCATGTTGCAGGGGCATTGCAAGGGCTGGGAAATTTCAGGATGTGCACTTTCAAAATCAGGGAATGTGCAGATACTCCAGTACTTTCAGCCTTTTGTATAGTGCATTTTCACCAATGAAATAAAAGTTGGTTTTGCATCTCATTTGCATAATTGAACAACTTTCTTTGACTTGTCATTTGCTTTTCTGATATTCTTGTTTAATAAAAAAAAATCAAATGCTCCTTTTTTATCGCTTCATATTCATTTTGAAATATTCCCTAATTTTTGTGAGCAGTGTATTATACTGAGTTATGACTATATCATTAATAAATTTTATTGTCAGTTGATTCCTCTCCTTTTTCCACTGATAATTATTTTTAAACTTTTTATGTTTTCTCAATTATAAGTAAAGTGTAAAAAATATCTTTAATAGTTATTGAGGCAACAATGTGCAGCAAAAGTCAAGTGTCACAAAACACTTCATTTTTGTTTAAGCAGCATTATGTACAAGAATGGATACTAATATGTTTATAATTGAAACAGCTCATTAAAAAAGAATTAATCTGGAGAGAGTAAAATGACGGACTATATCAAGTCTTTGTTAGAGTTTTATTCTTGTGCATATTTGTGTCCCGCTGCTTATCCCCCAGGTATGATGCAATCACCCCCGGGATTTAAGTAAAAGAAAGGAGGGTCGTGAGCTTGCCTGATTCCGTGCCTTCAGACATTCCCCCCAAATGGAGCCTTGACCTGTCTGATTATAATGGTCCCCAGAGTGTCAAGTTCCTCTGCGGCCAAGACCATCAGCACTTTGCCACAAAGGACTCCATGGACCTATTCCAGGGAGAGGAGAATCTCCATCACTTCTCTCCTGACAAGACGTCCTGCCCCTCGCGCTCTCTCTCTGTGCCAAGGGCCAAGATGCTCTTGAGGTCTCCCTGTGTTTGTGCTTCTGGCACCTCAGGCATAGGTGCTGGGTCCTTCCACTGATGCTCCATGAGTGGTGAGACCCCCTCTACTGTCACCTCAGTCTCTTCCTCTGAGGTGCCATGTCCCTCCACTGCTGCTGCCATGAGTGGTGAGACTTCCCCCATTGACATTGCTGTGGTTTCCTCTTCTGCTACCCCTGGCAATGCCTCCCCATGTGCCTCAGCTGTGTCTGACATGGCCAGAGCAGCACCTTCAGCTGCTTCTGACAGCGCTGCAGCTGCGACTCCTACTGCTGGACCTCCCCCGGCAGATACAACTGAGGACGAGCAGCCCCTCATGACCTGCACAATGCCATGGACATTGATCTGAAGCTGCCAGAGAGAGCTGATGATGGTTTTGTTGTTGTCAAGGAAGAGCACCAAGCTTATTCCTTTAAAAGTGACCTTGGCCTTCTCATGACTCATGAGCTCCTATAATCCGAACCCAATTTCTGCAGAGATTTTGAAGATTCTCAGGGCATGGATTGTGGAGTCTCATTATTTGGAGACAGGAAGCTTACTTGTCAAGGTCAGCTCTCCCAACCTTGCTGAGAAGCTCCTATACACCACCTCCATTCTGGGTATCCCTGTAACTGTGGCCACAGGACTTCAAAGAAGGTCTTGACACCTCCCTTGCCAATGACGTGATCTTTGATGCCCTCTCAGATCAGAGAGTGACAGCAGTTCACCATATGTAACGCTATCTTCCCTTGGATTCTGGGGTCAACAAGATTCCTCTTAAGAAGGTAGTCCTTACCTTCAATGAATTCCCCTTACCTGGGAATGTTGTCCTGAGCTTCTACCAGATCCCGGTGAAGGCTCACACCAAGGTTCCACCTCAGTGCCTGAAGTGCCAACACTTCAGGCAGATTGCTAAGAATTGCAGATCCGACATTCCACTATAGAGAACAGTACTACATCTTATGGATGGCACCAAAAGCCACCTTCGTGTGCTGGGTGAGGCCTATTGGAACGCTGACATTGAGGCTGCGAAGCAGCGGAGAGATTACCTATTGTCTGCATTACTTTTATATTATCGAAATCTTCTTTTCATTCATATCTGTAATTTTGGTAATTTTGAATTTTGAGCCTTGTGTGCTGGTTGATGCCTATCAGAATGCTGACATTAAGGCTGCGGCGCAGCTGGTAGGGTACCTATCGTCTACATTAGTTCAATATTATCGAAATCAGTCAGTTCATTCATATCTCTAATTATGAAACTTTCGAATTTTGAACCGTGCCGATGGTTTATTGCCAATATGGTTAGGTAGCATTATGGTCTAATTTTGCTGTAATTCTGGCACATGAATTGTGCTGAAAGTGTACCATTTTTAAGGGTAAATTCGAGCTCTTTTAATTTTAAAAACATGATATTCGCTACTTAAATATCAGTTATTTGGGACAGATGTCTAAGTTCAAAACTCTTGTGGTGTCGTGGATGGTTGGGTGAGGGAACCCATTGGAGAGCTGTTGGGAAAAGGGTGTCAGCCTCCCGTCAAGGCCATCCAGCATATTCTTTAACGTGCATGGGTGTGTCTCTCCCACACATGGGACCACGGCTTAACATTCCATCCAACGGACGGAAGCCTTTTCAATCCCAACAGTGACCCCTATTCACTGTAGGAAGGGTGGGGAGTTTAGCAGAGAAAAATATCTACACTTGCCGAGTTGGAACCCGAACCTGACAATTGCAGGTTACGAGCCTGCCACGCTACCAACTGAGCCTCCCCAGAGGTAACAGTGTGGTATAAGTGCTACAGTGGGCCTCACTCCCACAAACAGTGCAAGCACACTGGGCCCTCTATCTGTGCTGTGGTGGACCTCATGCCGCCACCTTCTCTGGGTGCTGCGCCAGGAAGCTTGTCTGCGAAAAGAAGAGGGAAGCTCTTTGTCCACTCTTTGGACAGTACCAAGCTTGGAAAGATCCCTCTTTGAAGCTCCATGGTGACACCCTCGCCATCCCCTTCACCTAAGTAGTCTGTATGCAGCAGGCATCTCTTTGACCCTTCAGTCAGCTTTGCTGCTTCACAAGGGGTCATGTGACCCCTGTTGCTGCCATGGAGGTAGCGCCAGGGGAGATGCCTGTGCTTGAAGCACAGGCACTTTCTGCTGCCCCTGCTTCCCTGGCTCCTGTTGCTACCCTTCCTCAGGTGATGCCCTCTGTCCCTGTCCCTGAGGCCCCTTGTGCTACAGATACCTCCATGGTGCAGGGTTGGGTTGTTGGGTTGTTTTACCTCTGAGCGGCACTTTTTTGCACACCATGGGCTAAATGGCCAGGTCACATGGACCCCGAAGGTTCAGAGAAGGTTGGGGGAGGGGACCCACTGGAATAGCTGTTGGGAGACAGATGGTAGCCTCCCGTCAAGGCCATCCAGTGTGTTCTCTAAACGTGCGCAGGTTGGCTCTCCCCCACGGGCCACGGCTTAATGTCCCATCCGACGGATGGCGGCCTTTCCAAGCCCATCGGTGTCCCCTATTGACCGTGGACAGGGTGGGGAATTTTGCGGAGATAAATCTCAACACTGACCCAGTTGGGCCATGGTGAGGGATTCTGCTGCAACTTCTGCAGCAGACTTCTGTCCCATTCCGGCCAAGCAGTTGGACAGGAAGGTAAAGAGGATAAGGGAGAGCATGGCTGCTTGTTGGCCTGATCTGAAGAAGCCCTTCTCCTCCTTAACACATCAGGACTTCAGGAAGGACCACAGGGATATGGTCCACCATGCTCTCTCTACTTGTGGATGTCATCTAGGTCATAACGTCCGCTCTTCCTGAGGAATCTCGACCTCGAACTTTGACAATCCTCAACCAGCTGGCCTCCCTCATATTGCACTTTGTGGACTGCTAGACACTCTGTGTTGATTAGCTTTTTCCCAAGGTGCCTTCTTCCCACTCCGACTATGTGCATGGCCAACGGAGGAGCATGGCCAACTGGGAAAGTCTGGAAGTACATCAGGAACCTGACAAGGAAGCAGCAGCCTGCCCTCCCTTTCCATAACCTTGCCCTGTCCCGTGGGGAGGATTTAGTTGCCACTGCTAATACCTTCTTGTGGCACTTCACCTCTTCCCTTCCTACCCCACCAGTGACTGCTCAGGATATGACTCAGCAGCCCTGCTCTGGGACTGAGCCTTGCAATAATGATCCTTTCACCTTGCAGGAACTCACCTCTGCAATTGGGGCTTCGAAGCACTCATCAGCCCCAGGTCCTGATGGTGTCAGCTATACTCAGCTAACCTGTCACCTGAGGCTCTGCTTGTGCTTCTTAAAGCCTTCAATAATTCCTGGACCACCTGCACAGTTCCTGATTCATGGAAGGCAACACACATTGTGCCTATCTTGAAGTAGGGAAAAACCTGCCACTGAGCTGTACTCTTACAGGCCCATTGCTCTATCATCTTGCCTCTGCAAGATCTTAGAAAGACTAGTCCTTGGACACCTAGAATGGCATCTAGAGTCCAAGGGCCTTCTCCCTGACAGCCTCTCGGGTTTCCGCAAAGGGAGGTGCACATCTGATAATCTTATCGACTTCACCTCCACTGCTGATCAGGTACTGTCTGAGGGACAGACTACAGTCACTGTCTTCTTCGATATTCAGAAGGCATTCAATTCCCTGTCCCATTCAGATATTCTCTGCAGGTTCCATGATCTCAGCTTCAGAGGCAATATCATCCACTGGATCTCGCCTTACCTCTCCGACAGGATGGTTATTGTGAGGCTGGGCAACATGCTCAGTGCCTCCCACACTATCAATCATGGAGTACTTCAAGGGATGTCCTCTTCCTGATATAACTGAACACCTTGCTGTCAGGCCTACCCTCTTGACTCCAGAATAGAGTGGGTATTTCCATCGATGCAGATGACATCTACGTCTGATTCCCTAGCCAGGACCCCTCCTATGCTCAGCTCAAGATGAAATGAGCTGTGTCCATGGTCATCAAGTTCTTAAACAACCTAAGCTTCACTCTCTCCTCTGATAAGACTGTGGGAATTATTCTCATGAGCCAGGGAAGGCCTTCCTCCCACATTCCCTGGCCTTATGCTTGGGTCAGACCACATCAAAGTTGTCAAACAGTATAAGTTCCTTGGTGTGGTCCTGGACAACAGGCTGACCTGGGGACCTCACATCTAGCATCTTAAGACAATTGCCACAGCACAGAGAAATATACTGTCTTTCCTTGCTGGTATCCACTGGGGAATCTCCTGCAAGACCCTCCTGGTCTTGTACCAGCACTTGATCATCCCCCACATCAACTACAGTGGTCACCTTCTGAGGAATGCCACTGCTGAGCAAGTTGGCCACTACACACATTGTATCTCTGCATCTCTGTCTTGGACTCTGCTCTAAAACACCAAATGCATTTGTCATTGCAGAGGTTGATGACATGCCTTTCTGCTTGCACCAGAAGAGAGATATACCGTGTCATCTCTCGAGGCTCCATTCCTTCCATTTTAACCATGAGCTTCTCGGGAAGTTGCAAGACAGGCCAGACTCTGCCATCGCCATGTCTGCCACTGACTTCTACGACCAAGTTGTCCCTGCCAGCTCCACTGCTGGCAATACACTCTTCCCTGACCTTCTACCCTGGAGAAACAGTGATCTTATGATCATTGTCACTGTCCCTTCTCTAGGTCGAAAGAGTGACTCAGATCCAGTGGCCATCAGACTTCTCTCTAACTCCTATGTCACTGCACGATATGAGAGATGTACCGAGGTCTACAATGACGGATCTGTGGACCTGGAGAGTCTATGTGCAGCCTCTGCCAGAGGTTTCCGTCTCCCGCATCTCATTTCTTCCACCTGTGCAGAACTTCATGCTATCCTTGAAGCTGTACTCTTCATCCTCAGCCTAGAGAGTGGTAACTTTGTCATCCTCTGTGACTAGAAGTCAGCCTTGGAAGCTCTCCAGAAGTGAGACAGCAAGAACTGCAACCCATTCCTCATCCAGAAGATCATGGAGACTTGCTCCAAGGTAACTTCTGCTGGAATCATGGTTCATTTCCAGTGGATCCCATCCCATGCAGGGATACCTGGCAATGAGATCACTGATCACACCGTGAAGGAGGTGCTGGAGAATCAGAGGTGTGTAACTAATTACCCTCTCTCTCTCAGCGACTGCAAGAGTTCTGTCTCACAACTGATGAGTCAGTATCGTCTTGCCCAGTGGCAGAAGGACAGCAGCTGTTCCTCATTCAGGTACCTGGTTGAGCCTTCTCTCACTGCTCCTAACCTCGATAATCTCTGCAGATCTGAGGAGACCCTCCTTCATCATCTCTGAGTTGGTGTCATCTACAACTTTTAAGTTTCACACTCTCGGCAGAGCTTACAGTCCAAACTGTGCCATTTGCAGCACACCTGAGACTGTATCCCACATTCTGCTCAACGGCTCCTGCTATAATGTTGAAAGAGAAGCTTTGTTGTGGGAGCTTCATGCTATCAGAACCACCGACTACTCCATCACCTCCCTTCTTGGTAATCACCCCAATGTGAAGCTGCAGCGAATGTGCTTCTGACTGGTCACTGATTTCTTTCAGAAAATTGGCCTCTTCTACAAGGTCTAATGTTTTCTTTTTTCTTTCTCCTGATTAGTACTCTTATTAGCTTTGAGAGATAGCTGAGAGGCAGTTTCTTCCGCATTTGTTACCTCACCCTTCTGTTGTGACTGATGCAGGAAGCTTCTTATTGGAGGCTAATTTCACCAAAACTTACAACACCTTGAACCTACTGTAAAAAGTATTTTAACATTTTCCTAAACATTAATTCAGCTAAGGCTAGTCTACTCACCAAGTTCTCCTGAACTTTCATCATCACTTGCTTTAATCTGCACACCAGTATCCTCTTCTTCACTTCCATCCTCATCATCTTCAGACTCTTCAGATTCAATCCATTCCTGTGACTCAGTGTTGAGTGGAATAAGAGTTTTCCATTCATCAAGTTTGTGAAGGTCTAGACAGTAAAAATCTGTTAATGTTATCTGCTTATCGCCATCTTCAAACAAACCACCATATAAGTAAAGAACACTATATTTCACTACCATGCTAGCATTCATTCGTGGACATGGTTTGAAAGGCTGAATACCTTCATTAGCACATGCTGCAATACAGACAGAGCTTCCTGTCGAGCCTGACACTGTGTTCTGTGGGCCAATTTTTACTGTAAATACACCATCATCAGCTATTTGTACTGTTTCCTATAATACAAGGCAAAAGATTAATATCTTATTATTGATTTAAATTCAACTAACTTAGAATTGTTGATTTAATCTTAAATGCTTGTAAAACATAATCACTAGAAAAACCATTATACTTATTATTACACATATATTGTACAAAGTATAAAAATAGTGTGTAATGGCATGTAGATATACACTAGAGGAGATATATACTATTCCCATAGTTGACGAGCAAAACTAGCCAGATGCTGCCTTTAATTTGACTACACGTGGTTGCACGCATTAGCACCTTATAGGGTATAATCTTTTGAAAGGAGGAAGGGATAATCATATTGCTGTAATCTATTAATCTGGTCTACAATGGCAATTTTGTTACATTGTGTAACAGTGTACCCTCTCCAACTGCAGATTTACAACAATGGATTTGGGAAAATGTGGCTTTGTATTTGTAGAAAAAAAACTTACAATCCATGCTTTTTCTCGTATACACAGTTCTGCATGGAAGTGTACCTTAATTTCTGTTTCCTTGAGGGGTAACAGAGGATTGGGGATTACTAATTGCTGTTGTGTCTAAGCTTTACTATATTAATGCCCTCACCCCTGCTTCCTGTATATCACGAGTGGGTCTATTGGATACTGCAGAGAGAGAATTTATTTGTACTCCACTTTTTCAATGATGCATTTGCCAGTAAAACTGTATTGTGCATAAGTATGTCATCACCTGTCCATAGATTTCATGTTTTTGACTAACACTTACTTTACTCAAACATATTTTGAATTTGTTTTTGCAATGCAGTTTGTGTTTACCACGGTATTTTGCAATAATTGCTGTTTGTTATAAACATTTATTTACACCTTTATAGCCTTTAAATGTTGCCATATCAAATAAAGATGCTTCTTAGAAGGTTAAAGGACATTTTATGTACGTATATTTGTTCCATTATCTTGTTCTTATCTTTTCTTCTTACTGTATTGCCAAACCTTATCATTTTAAATTTGCGCAGATGGAAAATAAAGTTTACTGAATTTTTCATATTTTTTATTAGCATATTTATTCTTTTTCCCTAACTCCCTACCTTAGGCTTGCTAACTGTGGCAAGTTTCAAAACATAACCCCCATTGTTGGCAAGGGATTACTATAGATAATTTCAGAGGGTTCTAATGCTGATTACTGCAACTGGACTTCTTTTGATTTTGAATTAGAAAATCTGTTTCAGATAAGAATCTACTATTGTGTTTTTCGTCTCTTTTTGAGGGTTGACCATCCCAAGTGAAGGATGAACAGAATGCTTTTTTTTTAAAGGCAGTGGCAAATCCTGATCTAGGGTACTGGTGATTTCAAACTGGAGCAGTACAATGACTAAGGGGATTGGGGCTTTAAAAAACTCCCACTCCCTTGGGGAAATAATATTAAAAAAATATCATTAGTAAATTAATTTACATTAACTAAAACATTTAAAAATTCCAATTAATCCTGGGTATGCCACTGAATGCCTCAACATACCTAAAAAAGGTCACATTTATTAGTCTTTGAGAGAGATTATGAGGGTATCTGAAAATATAAGTGGCATGAGGTTAAAACATTTAGAAATTGGGGGATGTGCCTTTGTGATAATCATATAATAGGATTACTTAAAATTGCTGCACTTCCACAATCATTACATCTAGCAATGAATTAACATTTCTATTTCTAACAATCAATCAACATTTCTTTATCACTCCTAAAAAAGACATTTCTCTATAGCTGGCTTCGATGTTATTACAGAGGATGGGTATGTTACTAATTCTCTAATCAATTTTATTATTTAAAATAAGTCTAAATACAACTGATAACTATAAGTCCAAGAAATTATTGTCACAGTTACTTTACAAATATAAAAACTTATTGTAACTAATATAACTTAGATAAAACACCCTTTTATGAACCACTGCTATACTCATATTATAAAAGTTCTAATTTGATATACAAAACAAAAACTCATTTTTCGTACTGTAAGTACCCCATAAACCACTATTCAATTATCATTATTACAACTTAGTCAATTATAGTAATAGTAGTTGTGACATGTGGTTTGTGGCCCATGATTCCAGGGCAGCTTCCCTTAAAGCACCAAGAGCTGCTGGTGGTGGATGTTGGGCTCAAATGCATTGCTTCACTTCATCCCACAGATGCTCAATAGGCTTCAAATCCAGAGAGTGAGAGGGCCATTTGAGAGTTGTGAACTCACTAGAATGCTCCTCCAACCAGTCCTTCACCAAATGGGAGTGATGAGATGGGGGCAATGTCTTGTTGAAGAAGGCATCCTGCTGTGGGAAATGGAAAGCCATTAATTGGTGTAAGTGTCGGTGAGTTTGTCAACTTAGTCTTATGTGGTAATGGTAGTCTCAACAGGTACATGGAACCACGTAAACACACCCTAGAACATTACACCACCTCCACTGACATTAACACCCTGACTTGAATGTTGGAGTCCATGACCTTATGTGGTCTGCGCAACACATACAACTTCACATTGCCATGTTGTAATTGGACTTGCTGGACCAAGCGACCCATTTCCAGTCTTCCACAGTCCATTGGCAACGTTCCTTTACCCACTGCAACCTCATAGCCTGGTGGCATGCTGTTAACAAGAGTACTTGATGTGTGTGTTGTTCCCTTAGCACAGTTGTGCTATCATGTGTCGTATTCGTATGTCAAATGGTCTCTGCATAAACCTTGCTGCCCCATTGTTGAATGCTGACTTTTTATCATCTGCACTGTAACCTTCCTTTCTGACACAGGAGAGGCAGTGTTCAGCTCAAGCATCAACAGCCCAGTTAGAGCCACATTTTTCCTGGCTCCTGCACATTTTGCTGATTTTGATGTAGTCCTGATACATATGTGCAATGATCACATGCAGAAATTCCAGACATTTTGCAGTTGCTGATAGGCAGTGCCTAATTTACTTGCACCAACTATCTGCCCACAATCAAATTCACTCAGGTCTCCATGTTTACACATCATAACAATCGCAGGTACACTACACAGCAGGGGGCGGGGGTGGCTCAGTCAGTAGCGCGCCAGGATCGTAATCTGCAGTTCCCAGGTTCGAGTCCCAGCTGGGTCAGCGTTGAGATTTATCTCCGCAAAATTCCCCGCCCTGCCCACAGTCAGTAGGGGACACCGATGGGTTTGGAAAGGCAGCCGTCCGTCGGATGGGACGTTAAGCCGTGGTCCCGTGTGCGGGAGACATACCCTGTGCACGTTAAAGGACACGCTGGATGGCCTTGACGGGGGGCTACCATCTGTCTCCCAACAGCTATTCCAGTGGGTCCCCTCCACCAACCTTCTCTGAGCCTTCGGGGTCCTTGTGGCCTGGCCATTTAGCCCATGGTGTACAAAAAAGTGCCGCTCAGAGGTAACCCAACCCAACTATACAGCAGGTAGCTGTCTGACCTATTTATAGCCTGAAAGGGGTTTTCGCTGGCTACATTATTGTGACAGAGTAAGGCAGGCTTGTGGATATGTGCAGTGTGTATAATAAATTGTGCTTTTAGTGTGGTTTTTGTTAATATTTGCCTCACTAGTAATAATAAAAATGATAAATTTCCTTTACCCTAACAAAAATACAGCTGGATTCATTGTGTAATAACAGCAATGTTTCACATAATAACACTTCCAAATTATGGCAATAATTCAGTTTGTTACATTCCAACTTATTATAAAAATACTAATTGTGTGCCAAATTTTGTTGGCACCATCATGAAAGGATAATGGAAACAAATACAAAAAGAGTGATGTCCACAATCAAAACCGACTGCTATAAAGCTAGGATGCAAACTCATAAAATGTGAAAGAGTAATATGGTTTACCATTTTAAACAGAAATTATGGTTAATGACATGCAGATATGACAGAATTAGGTGGATGACATGCACGAAATCCTGCCACTGCCAGAGTTCGAGATACGGTTTGTCTTGTGATGGGATTTATAGCAACATTTACTGCTCTTCTGATGCTAGAGTGGCTGTAGGGGTGATGTACAGTACTGTGCGAATCAGTTGGGACAAGTGAAGGAACGCTAAGTCCCTTCTGCTGCAGAGTCTAAACTGCTGCAAGTCTAGAATTGTCTGTTGTGTTACTCTGCTATTATTTACACTTCCACTTCAGTTGGAATTGATATTTCATAGGCTGAGGACATGATTATGTAAGTAGTTCACAATTTTTGTTGGAAACTTTTTTTTTATTAAATATACATCATGGACATCATGCCTTGTAAATGAGCTAAAATAATCACTTTAGGTGAAAACACTTCACTTACTGCTAGGCAGAGAGCAAAAGCAGTTGGCATCGGGAAATCCAGCATTTCACGGATCATGAAGCTGCATAAGGAGACAGGGTCCGTGGACACATCCTGTAAAGGACATTGTGGAAGAAAAAGAAAAACCACCCCTAGAGATGATAGTCTAATTCGAATAATTAGTATCATAGACCTGAAGAAGACCAGTGGAGACATCAAAAGGGAGATTGCATCTCATGGAGTTAATATAGATGCTTCCACCATATGAGTCGCCTTCTGGAGTGTGGCTGCTGGGGTCTATGCCCCTCCAAAAAGCAGCTTTTGACACCTGCTATGAAGCAAAAAAAAAGGCTATCCTGGGCAAAGAAACATTGAGACTGGACTGTGGAGAATTGGGAAAAAGTGATATTTTCCGCAAAACCTACTTTGAGGTGCATGGCTACAGGTCAAATTTCGTCTGCCGCTCTCCTGGAGAACCTCTTCGATCTGGCCACATCCAGCAATCCCCCAAATACCCACCCAAAGGTCATGCTTTGGGGATGTTTCACAGCTTCCGGATCACAGACCTTCACCCCATTGAAGGAATGATGGACAGCAAAAAGTACATAGGAGTTCTGGAGGCAAAAATGGTCCCAACACTGCAGAAGCTGTTTCCTAACGGCGATGGGATATTTCAACAGGCTCCATACCACAATTCTAAGCTTGCTAAGAGCTTCTTTACCCAGCAACATTTGAAGGTATTGGAGTGGCCAGGAAATTCACCCGATCTAAACCCCACTGAAAATTTGTGGGCCATTATTAAAGCGCGCATATCTAAGATGGATTGCACGACAAAAACCAAAATGATAGAAAGTGTCATGAAAGTGTGGTACCATGACCCTGAAGTGAAGGAGATGTGTGGAAAGCTAGTGGCATCAATGGTTGAGAGGGTGAAAGAAGTAATTAAAGCTAAGGGGGGGGGGGGGTCACATGCACTATTAACTATGTACACTATTAAACAAATAAATATTTTAGTTGTGTCTCTGTTACTGCATTTTCCTATTGTCCCAACTAATTTGCACAGGACTGTAGGTTGTTGCCAGATCAAATGGTCTTCCCATGGTGTGGTTGTCCTGCATGCTCCAGATCCTGACCGACATGAGGCCATACCTTCTCTCAAACACTGCTGCCAGCAACAATGCATTGTTGTGTTTGCTGCCACCAAAATGTTGTGCAATACAGCTAGTTGACCATCCAGCCTCTCAGAGCTCAATAATCTATCCTCTCTCAAATTAATTCAGCTGGTGATATGGTTGCCTGAATCTGTTGCCTTGGCATTCCATACAAACTTCACTTGCTCCTAGAACTTGCAACTGAAATATGGAACTATTCTCGTGAGGAAACCAGTCTTAGTTCTAACATTGGCAGAGGCATTCTCACTAATTTCAGCAAATGCTGCAGCCAGATTAGTCCCTTATTTAAATTATTTGCATCTCTTGGCACAACTCAGCCACTTACTGATTTGCATGCACTTCCAATCATTCCTTCTGGGTGTTGTAATTTTAGTATTACAGAATGTAAATTCCAAAACTGCAAAGTCCTGTGTATCATGAAGCACTATTTTAAATAATTGTCAATGAAGCTGGTTTCTGAAAACTTTGTCTTTATTAACTTGATATAGTAGCACATTCCAGAAAGAAGAATGATTGCAAAGAGTTTCTTTACCCAATTAGAAACTATAAGGGCATGCAGATGTCAGTAGTCATTTGCTAAACAGCTCCAACCACTTAAATCCACTTCCCATACATACCACATGCCAATCTGCCACTGCTGGAAGTACAAGCACGTTCTCAAAAAATTTCTGAAGAGGAACATTAATATTTGTTGCTTTTTCACTTTATTATAATATAAATTTTTGCAGTATATCACTTAATTTAATAATTGAACGATACCTATATATTGATTACTAGCTATTGAGTTAAACTTTGTTAATATCAAAATATACATGTGATGCAGACTTTCTGCACTGCAAAAATGTAAGCATATGTAGTTTCCTTGTTACACGATATGTAGGTTAATTTATAATCAGTTAATGGCTGCCATAAAATGACCATTACATTACTAAACTCAAAGATCATTCGAATGAGAAGATTTATTTTTTGTTACACATAATGAATCTAGGCTTACAAAATAGTGATGAACTGTGACAATGATAGCCTTAGACAGTTGCAATTCCTGATATGTGTACTTTTGATATTATGAAAATATAGTTGCTAATAATTGGTAATTAATATGTTGTACATTGTCAAGAGTGTATAATGCTTTGGTCCATAACCTCCCCTTTTCCCTTAGATGGTAGTCTTGTGGATCACAGATTTGCTTTTTGTAGTAATTTTCAGGAATGCAATCCCCAGAATCAGTGAGGGTTTACTGTATATTTTTAAATGTTTGAATCTAAAAAATAAAAAAAAAATGAATATGTGGCTGAAAGACATAATAATATGAAAACATAAAGCTTCATAAGAGATTCTTTGCTATCAATACCATAAATTTTGAAAGATGAAATATTCATCATGAAAGAAAACTATTAAAAATGTATGTCATATACTCCCCCCCTATAATTGTGCATAGATGGGTATATAATTTCTCATTCTATTTTCAAAGTAACATAATTAAGAGTGAAACATTTACTTCTTGTTCAAAACTTTTAATTTTTTTTATGTGTGCAAATTAGATTCATGTTTTATAAACTTGCTCAGCTGATAAGTGAAAATAATAGTAGTTTTTTAATTAACACTTACATTTTCTGCAGTTTTGGATAAGCTGAGATTTTCTAATTGTGATTCATTATTTTCCAAAGTTTCTTCATCACTCTCACTATCTTTGCCTTCATCTGATAAATCTTTTGCTTTCCTACGTTTCTTCTTTTCAACTTTTTCTTGTTTCCCATGCAGAACTATTGGTAGCCAACGGCCTCTATCTAGTTCCAGAGCATATAGATCATTATAAAATATACTAGTCAATGTTTCTTCACTATCTTCTTCATCTTGAACACCACCAAATAAAAATGCTCTATCACCTGGAGCTAATGCCAATGAAAAACCACATCTGGGAGATGGATGAATGCCTGATTGTTTGATTTGTATCCATTTCCACTTAGAACTTTTGTCTGGAATAATATGCATAAATTATATGATAAAAAAACTGTTCACACCAATAAATTCACAACTATATTGTTAATTGTTTGCACCTAGCAGTAATTATCTAAACCTAATTTCAATCAATACTTTAATTAATGGAATTTTAATAATAGATAATAGGACATGGTTGGTTAATAATTTTATGGTAAAAATGTTTAATGACCAATTATTAATACAAATCAGTAACTGATCAAAATGATTAACAACCCTTCTGCAGATGCCCATGATACATAGATAACTAAATATAAGCAGCAACGGATTTTAATACATACATATTCAGATGGAAGGTTAAGCCATGGCCTTGTGTGCAGGAGAGAGCCATACCCTGTGCATATTAAAAAGTATGGTGGATGTCTTTGATGGGAACCTTTATCTGTATCCCAGTAGCTGTCTAGTGGGTCCCTTCCCCTCAACCTTCTCTGAGCCTTTGGGGTCATTGTGCACTGGTCATTTAGCCCATTGGGTGTAAAAAGTACCATTCAGATGTAGAGCAATCCTGACCTCCACAGAAATTCAATAAGGAACACTGCTTTCTTACTTAGCTTCATAGTTTCCCATATGATCTTTTACTTACAGTATTTCAGTTATTCTACCACAGGAATACTTTACTTAATGACAGATTACATTCCTTGAAAGTAAGTCATTAAGCAAATGATAATTTCCAGTAAATTGCTATGTTATAATACAGAATACACGACTAAAAAAAATACAGCAAATTTCATTTATTGTAGCTTATTTTACATCTTAAAAAGAATTATTTATTTTTCTCATTTCACGTGCATTTCTTTCCTAATTTTCTGTGTCAGGTTCAAAGCTGTTAATCTTATGTGATAAAAATTATGAGTTCCAAGAATGAAAATTCAAAGCAATTAGGAGCACTTATGCAAACTAATAAATTAAATATGATGCAGTTTATGAAATATACAAATTATTAATCAATGCATGATAAATAATTGATTATTACTAATTATTAGTGATTAAATTTCAATATCAAAAAGTACACAAACAGCAGATTTTGGCTGTCTGCAAAAGCTATCGTTTCCTGTGCTACATGTTGAGAATTGTCACTGCCTATCAAAGAACTCTAAAAAAAGACAGGTATCAGCATTTCTTGCCATTCTGTTCTGTGATAGAGTATTAATTTAAGAAATATTTAGCTTAGTCAATTATAGTAATAGTAGTTACTAAAAAAATCACCCAACCAGGTTTTAAAAGTGGTATAGTCCATGTCATGACATGTTGCTGCAGTTGTGAAGATGAAAGATGGACTCTTACATTATTAGATGGATGTATATAATAAACCTTCCTTTCAATATACATTTTACTATTTAGAATTGTCATTTCTATTTCTATTTCTATAATTTCATTTCTATTGGCATTTGATTCCAGTGCATTCTTATATTTCTTATCTAACTATAATAAGCAGTAGCTCATTCTAAAGCTCTTTATCTGTGCATGTGTAATTTAAAAGCAATTAGCCTCTCATTGTTATGAAATGCTTCATAAACATTCCAGAAGCATCATGAAGTTACTGTTATTCTTTTGCATATATAAAACAAATGAGCATTGATTTTATATGGATAAGAAGCTTGATCAACTGCAGGACACATTGATTTCAGTGGGTATTCTGCTAGAAATTAATGATTACTGAGAGAAATTTAGTTAGCTAAAAAACCCTGCTATTAATAAAATAAATAAATGCCCCCTTAAGCAGCTGCTTGCTACAGAGGTCTGACAGGAGCCTGTCAGTTTATATGCCACAGTAGAGGGTCTGTGAGGATGGCAGGACCTCAGCAGAAAAACGACACACACATACATGCCTTACCCGGGACTCAAACCCAGGTCCCTTAGATCAGTAGTCAAGTGTGCTAACCACTCGGCCATGGGATGGCTTCTTTTCTACAGCCGCACAAGGTGACTTCATCAGAACACCACACCGCTCAAGGGCGGCTGGGTGCATAGCAACGATGCACCCAACATTGAAATAAATTCTATGAATATGAGGGGTGTCCAAAACTTTTACTGTCCTTCAAAATACTCCCCTCCAGCATCTATGCAAAGTTTCAGATATCTACACCAATCCTGGAATGCTTGGTGGTACTCTTGTTGAAGAATACTCCACAACTCTGAATGAATGAATTTTACAAGGTCTTGCACCCTTGGAAAAGGCTTCTCAGCAAGTTCCTTGTTAATTTTTGGAAACAACAAAAAACACATGATGTGAGATCAGGTGAATATGCAGGAATGAGGTAGCTGTTTGATTTTTTTTCCTGCTCAAGATAGGCCATAACTTTCCAGGTTTTGTGAGCATTGCCAATGTCACGAAAGAGGAGAACCCTTGACATGCCTGTTGTTGGACACTGCTCCTTCATTTCCTTAACCATTTTGGGCAAAACAATGTTGGTATAGTAGTGGTCATTTAGAGTCATTTTTTCAGGTAAGGTGTCCATGGCTACTACTCTTTGGGAAATGAAAAAAAATCTGAACATCCTCTTTCTTGAATGACAGTCTTGTTGGAGGATTTGAGGACATGGTTCATCTTCTGCAACCCAAATATAATTGTCAATCTTTCTGGGAGTTGTATAGTAATCAAACCACATCTCATCACCTGCAACAACATCTGTTAACCATTTGGGGGACACTAGGTTCAAACACTGCCAGCATCTCCTTGCATAAGTCTACTCTAGCCCTTTTTTAGCTGTTCTCTCAGTTTGTGGGGTACTCATTTGGCAGATCTTCAAATGTTGAGGAATAATTGTTTCCATACTGCCAATTGATACACTGATATCTAAACTCATTGCCTGAATGGTGATGTCTGGGTTTTCTTTAATGACTTCAAGAACAGCAGTGATGGTTCTCTCTTTCACAGCCTCCTTTGGTCTTCCTGCATGAGGGAGGTTTTGAAACTTTGCTATCTTCTGAATTTGCACATCCATCCCACAATAGTCTTATATGAACAGGTATGAGTCCCCATATACTTGTGATAAATCAGCATGCTTTTTTGCATTGTCCCCAAGCTGTATCCTTACGAAAATGTAAAAATTTTCCCTGTATTTAGTAGGCTCCATAGCAAACACAGATTTCACATACTGAACTTTACACACTGCCAGCGAAGAGAGAAATAATGATATGGCTTTTGTTTTTAACATGTAGTGACAAGTTTAGACTAGCTTTCAAACAAGTCATAGCTTGTTAACTTCAGAGGAATTAATGCAAATCTACAGACATGTGTCAAGAACTTTTTGAATGCCCTCTATAAGATCACACTAGAAAGTGTTCTTCAGATGTTTAACCAGTCCCCACACAATACTTTGTAACAGTTCTGGCCAACTCGCAACTCTTTGCAATGAACTTGTAGTTCATAACACAAATAATCTATGTAACTAAATCTGGTTCATTTCTTTCAATTTTTTTGACCAAACGTTTTCAGGTGTATAATTAAGTGATTTTGCCAATTCATAGTATTCACTGAAATATTTTCATTTCATAATCAATATATTTTCTTGATTCTTTAAAAATATAGGTTTTCCCCAATTCGTTACTAATTAGAAATATATATATTTTTTAGAAAGATAATTTTTCATGTGACAATTTTTTCCTAGTAATTCTTCACTATTTGGATTGGACACCTGCTTTATAACATAAAGTTAAATAATTGTAATCTTATAATGAATTCTCCACATATAACTCGCTAAACATCTGAAGCACATTTTCTAACAAGATCTTATTTTACCAATATAAGTGTTATCAGTAGGGTTTTTATGAATTTACATACTTAGAATTCACACTTTTTTGAACTTTTAATTATATTACTACTGAAAGCATTTTTTATATACAAGAATAAGATAAAAAATTTAATGCAATTTATTAAAATATATATAAAAGACATTTCCACCAAAGTGTGCTTTGCAGGAAATATAGTAGAAATTTCTTTTATACAGGGTGAGTGTAAACTCTTTCAACAAAAAAAGAGGGGTGATAGTACACATCAAGACGAACAATTGTTGCAATGGAACCTAGGGTCGCATTCCACTCCTTCCACCAGACAAGTGTAAAGTTACATATCTACATTGATCCTTCAACAGTAAAAACAAAGGCACTTAACTAATTTATGAGTTGCTTAATTACATTTGTATCAGAGAAAGACTCAAAGTAGCTGCTCAAAGTGGCATCCATGGGCATTGTTGCACAGCCCACACTGGCGAATGAAGGACTGTCGCACCCTCTCGTAGACTCCTGGTGTGGTGTTGGTCTTGTCCGCTGCAACACCGATTCTCGCGACGAGATTTTCCAGGGAGTCCACAGGTGTCTCGCACACAAGTGTTTTCTGTGCTCCCAGAAGAAGTCTAGTGGATTGAGGTACAGGGAGTGTGGAGGCCAAGCCACAGGTCCACTACGTCCAATCCACCGTCCGGGATATGTTGCATTTAGGAAGTATCGGACCTCGATGGAAAAGCGTGCTGGGGCCCCATCATGCATAAACCACATGTCCCTCTGCGTGGTGAGCAGAACACCCTGCAACAGACCGGGAAGCACTTGCTCCAGAAACACACGGTACGCTGCACCGGTCAGTCGTTCTGGCAAGAGGTAAGGTCCCACCAGACGATCACCCAGGATACCTGCCCAGATGTTGATGCTAAATTTCTGCTGGTGTTTATGAGGGTCAGTGACATATGGATTTTCTTGAGTACAAGCGTGCTGGTTGTGATTGTTGAAAATGCATTCCCGGGTAAACGTGGCCTCATCACTAAATAACACTAATGCGGGAAATTGCGGATTAACATTGTTCATTTGGAGCATCCACCTAACAAACTCTACCCAGCAAGGATAGTCATCTTCATTCAAAGCTTGGACCTTCTGCACGTGGAAGGGATGCATCCATGCCTCATATAGAACATTCCACACCAAGGTTGGACAAACTCCCATTTCGGATGACACCATTCGCGTACTTGTGGAAGGAACTTCTGCAAATCGCTGCAAAACACATTCTTCCATTTCCGGTGTCCGCACAATTTGCGAACATCCAGTATCACTCATTGAGATGGCTAACGAGTAAGTTTCATGCAGTCTTGGATCAACACTGGCGAAGTTCGAATGGTAAGGAATACAACGATTCGGAAATCTCTCATGATACAATCTTTGTGCTTCACGTCCATTACCACCTGCTTGGCCATACATCAGATGCATATCCACCAATTCCTCGTATATGTAGTCTTTTATGTCCTTCACGAATACTTCACTTATCATGTGACGCTATCACGGTAATGTCGCTGAACGGGTTCGGTTACGTTTTTAAATGTTTGTTCTTAATCGTCTACACACTTGCTCAGCACACCTGATTTGCATCTTGTGCTTTTTATGCACCAGTTGTAAACACTTGTGCATGGGTGGTGTTTTTCGAAAGTACTCTTTTCTGGCGGAAGGAGTGGAATGCGACCCTAGGTTCCATTGCAAAAATTGTTCGTTTTGATATGTACTATCACCCCTCTTTTTTTGTTGAGTTTACAATCACCCTGTATATATTTTAATGTGTAGATAGTAAATGCAGTGGCATTGTGGCATTGAAATTAACTTATAAAATCCTTAAATGACATTTTAAAACAGTGTTCAACAATAAAAGCACTTTGTTGCACAAAATATACCATTTTCAGTTTAAGCTTTTCTTAAAAAATAAAAACCCTGCTAATGAAGTAAAACCAATACATTATTAAAATTAGTTATGTTTGATAGTGATCAGACAGTTTTCTGTTTGAATATTGTCCAGACAGAAACTGTTACAGTCTGACAGTGTAGCCAGTGTTCAGAAACAAACTGTCATAATTGCCTACAAACAATTTCAAAATTTCCTTACATAAATATGGGTTATGTCTTAATCTCACCATCCAGCATATAAAATGGATAGATAATAATTGACATTTCAAAACATATATTTAGAAACTGTGCAGCTAAAATTAGAAACCAACTATTCATTACACTCAGCAACCTGATTTAGCTCAGATCCCAAGAGAAAAAAAAATCTTCACTGCCTCCTTCCCAATATATCTTGGCTAACCCAAGCACTGTTTGTGAAAAGCTGCTACTAAACCATTCGGTAGCATTGTTTCAATAGCATTTCAGAGCACTATCCTAAGTTGGGTAAACATTGTGACTTCATACCATCAACTGGAGGTGTGAAAGTTGACATTATCTTCGCAATACAAAATCCAACTCTTTCTCCACCTTTTCCAAGATAATTGTGATTATTATGAAAAATCGAAAAGAACATTCTCTCTCATATTTCATAAGCATCAACAGGATATTTGTCTATGTGAGAACATCACCTTTTTATCATTAGTACAAGAACATAATATACTCCATTATTTGAAGATGCCAAAATATTATTCACATACCAAATTTGAGTTGAACCTTGCAAAAAAGATTATTTATCGGCATCATCCTTGCAAAAAGACTTATTTATCAGGATATTTATTAATGAAAAAATTTATCAAAATGAAAATTGCAACCGCTAAAATGCCAGAGAACAATTTACGTGCAATACCGTGGTTAAGCTGAGCTCCAAGCTTTTCAACTCAGAGCAGGCACTGTTAAACACACTTCTGCAGAATGTGCCAGGCTTCCTCAGAGCTTAAGGTTCCAACTCCACACTGGGTTACTCAGCCTCAGGTAACATCTCCAAATAAGAATTATAAACAAAATCCTTGCTTAGAGGTAGAATATGAAATGCAATTTCAAGCAGTCAATCTCAAGCAAATTAGTGTGAGAATCACCAGTAAAACAGAAACTTATAGTTTTGTTGATAAATTTTTTCATACAGCATGGAAGTTAATGGCATGTTTCACACAGCATGGCCCATTAATGAATAGATGTATTTATGCCAACATGTATGAATCATGATGACCTATCTCTGTTACATTATATTTGAAACTGTGTTCAACCACTAGCATGTGTATCTGTCAATATTATATTTATGTAAGTTCCACCAGGAATCTTATTCCTGATGATATCAATATCAGAATGAATTTCCATACAAATCAATAGGTCAAATTTTATTCAATTCTCTTCTGTCAAAGAACCACATAATGTAATGAAGTTTTGATTTTCACTGCATTTCCATGACTCAACATCTTGTTATCTTTAACAGATGCTAAACCTTATGAACTTCAAATAAAGCAATTGCAAATATAATATAGGTCATTCATCTTACGGGATTATAGCATCTATTTTATCCAGTGCATAATAGTTACATCATGTAACTGACAAGCAATTAAATATTGAAAATTGACATTACCTTTGCAATACAAGTGAATAAGGAATTGAAATGAAGAAATGATTCAGGAATTGTTTACTTTGAAATTATATCTTTCGACTCTGCCAACAGCTAAGCCAGAAATTGGGGGTTTCACCTTTCAAACTCAGTTTTGATGTAATATACCACATTGGTTAGATTGCAAGGTTATGTAATATGTCTTCTACATGCCTAAGGATTTAATAATCTTACACACTATTTAGTTTATTATGTGAAAAGCATAAATTGACAATATCAGACTTTTAAGCGACTAAAATATTTTAGTAGCAATCAGCATAATAAATTAATGGAAAATGAACACTTACCATCAAACTGAAGAATGTACATATCTGTAAGTGCTATCCCTTGATCAACTTCTTTTTTGACTTTTTGTTTACAGTAACCACCATAAATAACTACTCTCCCATCAATGAGAGGTGCCATCTGACAACCTGAGCGAGGACTTGGAACTTTACCAACTGGGTCTATTTTGCTCCACTGATATTTCTCAAGGTCAAATACATGTACATCATTGAAGTATTTATAGTCCCTGGGTGAAACAAACATTAATTTTGTCACATTAAAATATACACAATAGTGTTATACTGAAAGACGAAATGTATGTCAAAGGGTCAATTAATATCCATTATTGCATATCCAATAAAAAATAAATATCTCAGTGTTTTCACTGATATAAGCATTACACTTTTATGATATTCTCTGTGTACTTTTACTCCCTCCCACATCGGTGATTCAGTATGTAAGAAGATAACATAAAAATTATAAATATTACACATCATGATATTATTCTTATGTATACATTTATTAACACTGAAAAAAAATTTTGATTTTTGGCAAATATTTACTAAATTACTTGAGGAATTAAAAATACACCATGAACAACTTATTTTAAGTTTGTCATCTGATGAAATAAGGAAGTAAATCTGAAGCTGAAAAATATTTCCTTATTGAATGACCATTCATATCCCAGCAACAGTCCTGCATGTGCAAAACAGTCCTGCATGTGCTGGGTAGCAGCAAACAGTCCTGCATGTGCTGGGGTAGGGGTTGCAGAATTGGTAGCACATCAGACTCATAATCTGCAGTTCCCAGGTTCGAGTTCCAGCTGTGCCAGCCTTGAGATTTACATCTGCTAACACCCACCCTACCCTCAGTCAGAAAAAGGAAACCACAGGACTTGGAAAGGCCATTATTCATTGGATGAGACATTGAGCTGTCGCTTTGCATATGGAAGAGTCATACCCTGTGCAAGTTAAAGAACACACTGAATGGTTTTGATGGGAGGCTAACATGTTTCCTAACAGCTGTCCAGTGGGTCTTTGCACCTGCCATTTGGCCCATTATGTGCAAAAAAGTGCCACTCAGAAATAAAAGAAACAACCAACCAACCTACAGTGCTTCATGTGTTGTATATCCAGCTTTAGATATAATACTATTTGCATATTTGATGTTGATGTGATAATGTTATGGTTAATAAACTTACCTATTAATACCGAATTAATTTTAAGTTTTCTTAACCAAGTTCTCCATGGAGCATATGGGTATGCTCCATATACAACATACATATATATGCATGGGTATGCTCCACATCCTCCTCCTCCTCCTCCTCCTCCTCCTCCTCCTCCTCCTCCTCCTCCTCCTCCTCCTCCTCCTCAAGCAGCCATGGGCTACGGAGGTCCAACCAGACCACGCAGTTTAATTCTCCAAGCATATCTGTCCTGAGCTACATCTGCTGCATCCGGCCACTGCACACCAATTCTAACAAGGTCCTGTTTGACATTGTCTGCCCACCGCACCCTAGGTCTCCCCCTCCTTCTGAGGCCTCTAGGCACATTGTTCATAACCCTATTCGCCAATCTATAATTATCCATACGGGCAACATGGCCAAACCAGCGGAGTCTTTCTCTGCACAATATGCTGCTTAAAGGAGGTTGCAGACTCCTTTGCATAACCTCATCATTAGTTACAAAGTTAAACCACCTAATACCCAAGATACTGCGTAAGCATCTAGAATCAAAAGCATCTAGTTTCCTGTTATCTTGCTTACACAGCGTCCAAGTTTCACTACCATAACTAACCCTAGAAAGAACCAAACTATTATACAGTCTAATTTTAGTCTTTAGGTGTATACGCCTATTTCTCCACAATCTCCATAGATTCTTAAAAGTCCCGGCAGCAATACCTATTCGTCTGTTAATCTCATGCTGCACATCACTAGTATCAGTTACGCAGCTCCCAAGGTAATTAAACTGTGACACCAGCTCAAGACTGCAACCATTCAGATTAACTGAATCACAACCTGACTGACCAATTTTCATCACTTTAGTTTTCTCTCTCTTTATAACCAAACCTACTGTACTACCAGTCTCATCAACAGTTCGAATGAAAGAGTTCATCTCATCAACATCATTTGCCAAAAGGGCTAAATCATCAGCATAATCTAAATCAGAAATTTCCGTATCTCCAGCCCATTTAAGGCCAAAAGCTTTCCCTTGAAGTGAATTTCGCATAACATAATCAACAACCAAACTAAAGAGAAAAGGAGACAAAATGCACCCTTGTCGAACACCAGAAGTAATGCTAAACCAATTGCTACAAGACTTACCAACTCTCACACATGACTCAGTGTTATTATAGAGAGCTTTCATTATGTTAACTAACTTGTCTGGTATACCATATGATCTCACAATCAACCACAAATTATGATGATCAACAGAGTCGAAAGCCTTTTTGAAATCAACAAAGCTAGCAACCAAAGGTTTCTGAAACTCTAAACATTGCTCAAGAATCTGCCTAAGTGAAAATATCTGATCCACACATCCCCTACCACTTCTGAATCCACATTGCTCATCACGCAATTGCCTGTCAACCAGATTCTTAATTCCATTAAGCACAATCATGGAAAGAACTTTACCTGGAACGGAGAGTAGGCTGATACCCCTATAGTTATCACAAGAACTGCGATCACCTTTTTTGAAAATAGGGATAATAATAGCCCTGGTAAAATCTTTAGGAACCATGCCTTTATCATAAAAGTTATTCAAAATTTCAGTCATCCAAATGGTAACAGAAACATTCCCAGCTCTAAGCATTTCCGTAGTAATTTCATCCACCCCTGGGGATTTATGAAGTGTAAGTTTAGAAATAGCCAAACTAACTTCAGAATGTGTTATAGGGCCAACATTAAAGCCAACAATGCATCTATCATCATTGCAAACAATGGGAGTAGAACTAACCACATTGTTTAGAACATCACTGAAATACTCAGCCCACCTAGCCATGACAGAATCCTCACCTTCTATAACCTTGCCGTGTTTATCCTTCAATCCCTGTATACCTGTTCGTTTTCTACCACACAAAACATTAACTATCTGGTATAGCTCTCTGCTGTTGCGCTGTCTAACTGCTTCCTCAGCTTTGTCAGCAAGGCCATCAAGCCAAAGATTCTTATCAGTAGCTAACTGATCCTTTACACGTTTATTAAGTTCTTTGTAATGCTTTCTATTAGGACTAGTAGGGTACTGATTACGGACATTCCTGCAGTTCCTTCTTTCTGAAATAAGCTCAAGTGCCTTATCACTTAAATAATTCTGCCTCCTCTGCTCCTTTTTCCCTAAAAGAGTACTGTTAGTTTCCAAAAAAGCCTGTTTAAAATGGCCCCATTCTTCCTCAACTTCAGTATTAAGCAAACCATGACTGTCATAATGACTAAGTAACCTATCATGGTAAGCTTTAGCTATAACTGGGTCTTTCAGAGCTTCAGTATTAAAGGTAAATTTTTTAACCCTAGCACAACACTTTTTAAGTTTAAGTTGCAAGACACTTTTAACAAGGTAATGGTCAGATCCAATTTCAGTTCCCCTATATTCCCTGGTATTTCTAACAGAACTAGCCCATTTGCTGTTAATTAATATATAATCAATCATATTCTTATGCAGCCCATCAGGTGAAACCCATGTGTATTTATGTATGTCGCGGTGTTTGTAATATGTGTTAGTTATTCTGAAACCATTTAGTTTACTTACCTGTAGGAGACGTTGTCCATTGCCATTGCAGCTACCAATACCAAAAGGGCCTATTACTCCTCCCCAAAGGTCAGAGTCGGTACCAACTTTGGCATTGAAGTCACCAAGAACAAGGGTAATATCTCCTTTCTTGACAGAATTCAAAATATCCTGAAGTTGTCTGTAAAACCTATCCTTCTCATCCTCATCAGAATCCTCAGTGGGGGCATAACAGCAGATAACATTCAAGTCTTTAATGCTTGTCTGAAATTTTGCTGTAAGAAACCTTTCATTAATGCACTCATATCCTAGAAGAGCATCACTAGCATGTCTGCTGAGCAGCAGACCCACGCCTTGGTGATGCTTTCCATCCTCCCTCCCTGTAAAGAGAAATTTAAAGTTATTTTTAAGTATCTCACCTTTACCTGTCCATCTGGTCTCTTGCAAGCCTAGAATATCTAGGTTATAGCGCTGGAATTCCTGCATGAGGACATCAAGAGAATAATCTCTATGTAATGTCCTCACGTTCCACGTTCCTGCAGAGAGAAAATGATTAGTAGGATTTTTAAAGAAATTAGGTTTATTGAGATTGGTAGGGCCAACAATATGAAACAGCCCCCTGATCGCAGGCATGGTGAGGAGCAGAGAAGCTGAAGTACGTTCTCAGACAACTTACAGCATGTTAAATGTGTTTTGGTAAATATGCTTCACTTGAAGAAAGTCTCAATTAGTCAATGAATAGTCCATGTATGCAAAGATGGTCTGATACCTCCATGGGAAGAAATATCATCTAAGTGAACAAGACTGGCACTACAGAAATGGTAAAGGTGCATGAACAAGGAACACCAGATGCCTGACTAATGACTAACATATCCCAAGAGGAGTGGGCCAGCCACTATACAACAGCAGCAATTAGTGGTGAGACTTTGCTAAAATAAGATCAATTAGCATAAGAAGCACTAAAAAGTAAATACTCAGTACTTTTACCTAGTGTAAAAATGTTAAATTGAAGTATCTTGTAAAAATTATCTGAGAATAATTTTAATAGTTTTTTTTGTGAAAATTAAATTTATTTATATTATCACTGTGAATTTTGTTATATTTTATCCTTAATCAATACCCTACTAGTCCTAACAGAAAGTGTTACAAAGAAGTGTAATAAAATTAATTTAGTAAAACTAAGGAAAATCATTTTTGGAAACACTAGTTTATTCTACAGCAGGCTGTAGTTTGAAGACAATAAATTCTGGCCTGCTAATTCAATTTGGCCTAGTAAACATGATACATGTTTCAATCACATTGACATGAATTGCTCCCTTAATGAGTTTGTAGGTGCCTTATCCTGCAGAGCAGTCATACAATACCAAACTGCTTAAAAAAATGAAGGTTGGAAAACTTAGTGTTAATTGTTGGTGTGCTCAGTTGATCACAGATGACTGTAGCTCATCAGTATACACATATACTACAGTCATCTGTAGCTTGATTGCTACAGTCAGTGTCACCCACTGACTGTAGCAATCAGTGGGTGACACTAAGCTCTTTAAAAATTGAAGCTATCAACTAATGGAGCAAGAGTAAGGCCAGTTGATGGTTTAAATCTTATTGTGCCATGACTGTGAATATGTGGTTCATGAAGTCTGAAAATATATATGGTCATGAATGATAAACTGCATCATTAGCACAAAAAGGAAATTAAAATTTTTGAAATATAAAATCTTGAGCTAACAATTTATATTTATACACTCATCAAAAAAATGCCCCACCCTGAAGAAGTAGTGCTACATTTATGCAAATTAGTATTGAAGTACAGGACAGTGATATATGCAAATGAAGGGAAAATCACGGTCTTGGCAACAATGAATAAGTGAAAGTGTTTCATGTTATCATTTCAGGATCAGGTTGCTTTTGAGCAACTATAGATTGGAATGATGGGCAGATTTGCCAAATGGTTTCCCGTGGCCGAGTGGTTAGCACGCTTGGCTACTGATCTAAGGGACCTGGGTTCGAGCCCCGGATTAGGCACGGATGTGTGTGTCGTTTTTCTGCTGAGGTCCTGCCATCCTCTCAGATCTCCTACTGTGGCATATAAACTGACAGGCTCCTGTCAGACTTCTGTGGCAAGCAGCTGCTTGAGGGGGTATTTTTTTTTTTGTTAGTACCAGAAACACAACTGCTTGGCAGATATCCAGTAACAGAATGATTGATGGAGTACTATTGATATCTGTCAGTACCATTCATTGACACCTACACAAAGTTGGTATGTGAGGGAGGCACCCTTGTTATAAATTTTTTGAAGCTATTACCTATTTAGCTTATTTTTGTAACACTACTACTTAGTCTTGGAGTCTAGCGATTTGCAAAAACTTCAAGCATATGTATTTCTTTCCATAGATGAAAAAAAAACTTATAAAAAATATAGAAATATCATGAATTATTTAAAATGATAAAATACTTTAGAAGAGATATAAAAATTAATTTTTTAAACAATTTTACTGATGTTAAAATGGGTAAAATACAGTAAAACTCTTCTTCCTCTACTCTGAACAAACCCTTTTCATTCTTTCTGTGTGGCATTCAAATTAAAACTAAGATTGTTTGCAACCCTATGGTCAACAATAGATTCTCAAGAACAGGATGATGATGATGATGATTTAAGAAAAAAAAAAATGCCTATTAAATTATACTCACTATTTTTTTTTTGCTATTTTCTTAACCATAATAAAATGCTCTTTCCTTTGATATATATATATAACATGACCCATTTCTGTTTGCTTATTGGGGAAAAAAATCATACAGTTGAATCTTTTACTTGACTCATCACAGTTGACAAAGAGTCTTGACATTTCTCAAATTGCATCAATGAGATTCTTTGATGAGAGCTTATCAAGAATTCTTATTTGCATTGACAGATGTATTTTTTTTACTACATGATTCTAAAAAAATCCCTATTAGAATTAAACTTGTCATCAGTTTTTGTAAATATTTTATTTTAATAAAATTCAGAATTAAATGCTGATTAATTTAGTGTATAATGCCACAATTCCTTTCATCAGTTATTTTGAAAAAAAAAAAAAGTTCTAAAGCTCACTTTTTTTTGATTAAGCACAGCTGGAGAGAAGTTTTGCCATTTGTACAATTCAGTTTTCCATGCCTCACATGGTAAGGGTTAATGTTCTACTGGAGGTTGGAATATAAAGTTTCAAAAAAAAAAGTCTTATAACACCCAAATAACCTTTTAACAAAGGGTCCTAGAGGTGTAAATGTTAGGTCTAACTATAGGAAAGTGACCATGCCTGATCAAATGACAGTGACTGCAGTACCCCTAGTGGCAAATTTGGGAAGTTAACAAACCTAACTCGGCAACAAAGTGAGACAGAGAAAAAATGTAAATTTCAAAGGTTGTAGAGCATCTGCTAATTAGTATGAAACAATATATGGTATACATGAAATGAGTGGATTGAAGGATATAAACACTGACCATTCAAAATCGGACAGTCAATGCTTAGTCACCACCAAATATTGTGCAAAGATGCAGAAATATTCACAAACATATGCACATGATGATGGTGACATAGCACCTGCCCAGCAAGATAAAAATCAGATATGACAGTATATTGAGTAGGTGTACTGTTTGAAGACACATATAGTGGGCTATTCCAATGATCAGTACTGTGAGATGGTGTTGCTATATGGCAAGTGTCAACAAAATGCCCAGGAATCTGCATGGGGGTATGCCATGTGCTTTCTGGCTGGTCCACATCCAACTTCGGTGACCATTTGTTATGTTGTTCAATAGCGTAGAGAGACCAGCAGCATAACAGCCCATCCATGATTGGTAGACCAACAAGATCGGTTATTTGGGTGCATTCAGTGAACATCCTGGGATATGTTCTTGCCCACTGATGCATCAGTACCACCACAGTCAGTGAGGCTCACAGTTTAGCAGCAGCTTGAGTGTGGCAAATACTGCATGAGCATGGTGCACAACTATACCATCCTGTACTATGCACATTTAATGTCATAAGACTATCAGAGATGTTTAGATTTCTGCAATTTGGTACTAAGACCTTTTTTTTGGTACTAAGAAGATAATCCATCCTTTTTGTCTGAGATCCTTTGGACAGATGTGTGCGATTCACATGGGCTGGAACTGTTAACAGGCAGAATGCTCATTATTGGGCTCTTAGTAATCCATCCTTGGAAAAGTGGTGTGAGGCATCCATATATGCTAGTCAACAAATGTCTAATTAGACAAGCATTAAAGACTTGAATGTTATTTGTTGTTATGCCCCCACTAAGGATACCGATGAGGATGAGAAGGATAGGTTTTACAGACAACTTCAGGATATCTTGAATTCTGTCAAGCAAGGAGATATTACCCTTGTTCTAGGACTTCAATCCCAAAATTGGTACTGACTCTGACCTGTGGGATGGGGTGATAGGTCCTTTTACTATTGCAGCTGCAATGGCCAACGTTTCCTACAGGTAAGCAAACTTAATGGTTTCAGAATAACTGACACTTGTTAAAAACACCACAACATACATAAGTACATATGAGTTTCACCAGATGGGTTGCATTAGAATATTATTCGATTATATATTAACATCAAATGGATAGTTCTGTTAGGAATCATCCTCATCCTCATCCTCAAGCAGCCATGGGCTACGGAGGTCCAACCAGAAAGTGCAATTTAGTTCTCCAACAAGTCTTGAGGAGATATTTATTATTTATTTTAAAGTGAGGAGCAGAGAAGCTGAAGTACGTTCTCAGACAACTTACAGCATGTTAAATGTGTTTTGGTAAATATGCTTCACTTGAAGAAAGTCTCAATTAGTCAATGAATAGTCCATGTATGCAAAGATGGTCTGATACCTCCATGGGAAGAAATATCATCTAAGTGAACAAGACTGGCACTTCAGAAATGGTAAAGGTGCATGAACAAGGAACACCAGATGCCTGACTAATGACTAACATATCCCAAGAGGAGTGGGCCAGCCACTATACAACAGCAGCAATTAGTGGTGAGACTTTGCTAAAATAAGATCAATTAGCATAAGAAGCACTAAAAAGTAAATACTCAGTACTTTTACCTAGTGTAAAAATGTTAAATTGAAGTATCTTGTAAAAATTATCTGAGAATAATTTTAATAGTTTTTTTTGTGAAAATTAAATTTATTTATATTATCACTGTGAATTTTGTTATATTTTATCCTTAATCAATACCCTACTAGTCCTAACAGAAAGTGTTACAAAGAAGTGTAATAAAATTAATTTAGTAAAACTAAGGAAAATCATTTTTGGAAACACTAGTTTATTCTACAGCAGGCTGTAGTTTGAAGACAATAAATTCTGGCCTGCTAATTCAATTTGGCCTAGTAAACATGATACATGTTTCAATCACATTGACATGAATTGCTCCCTTAATGAGTTTGTAGGTGCCTTATCCTGCAGAGCAGTCATACAATACCAAACTGCTTAAAAAAATGAAGGTTGGAAAACTTAGTGTTAATTGTTGGTGTGCTCAATTGATCACAGATGACTGTAGCTCATCAGTATACACATATACTACAGTCATCTGTAGCTTGATTGCTACAGTCAGTGTCACCCACTGACTGTAGCAATCAGTGGGTGACACTAAGCTCTTTAAAAATTGAAGCTATCAACTAATGGAGCAAGAGTAAGGCCAGTTGATGGTTTAAATCTTATTGTGCCATGACTGTGAATATGTGGTTCATGAAGTCTGAAAATATATATGGTCATGAATGATAAACTGCATCATTAGCACAAAAAGGAAATTAAAATTTTTGAAATATAAAATCTTGAGCTAACAATTTATATTTATACACTCATCAAAAAAATGCCCCACCCTGAAGAAGTAGTGCTACATTTATGCAAATTAGTATTGAAGTACAGGACAGTGATATATGCAAATGAAGGGAAAATCACGGTCTTGGCAACAATGAATAAGTGAAAGTGTTTCATGTTATCATTTCAGGATCAGGTTGCTTTTGAGCAACTATAGATTGGAATGATGGGCAGATTTGCCAAATGGTTTCCCGTGGCCGAGTGGTTAGCACGCTTGGCTACTGATCTAAGGGACCTGGGTTCGAGCCCCGGATTAGGCACGGATGTGTGTGTCGTTTTTCTGCTGAGGTCCTGCCATCCTCTCAGATCTCCTACTGTGGCATATAAACTGACAGGCTCCTGTCAGACCTCTGTGGCAAGCAGCTGCTTGAGGGGGTATTTTTTTTTTGTTAGTACCAGAAACACAACTGCTTGGCAGATATCCAGTAACAGAATGATTGATGGAGTACTATTGATATCTGTCAGTACCATTCATTGACACCTACACAAAGTTGGTATGTGAGGGAGGCACCCTTGGTATAAATTTTTTGAAGCTATTACCTATTTAGCTTATTTTTGTAACACTACTACTTAGTCTTGGAGTCTAGCGATTTGCAAAAACTTCAAGCATATGTATTTCTTTCCATAGATGAAAAAAAAACTTATAAAAAATATAGAAATATCATGAATTATTTAAAATGATAAAATACTTTAGAAGAGATATAAAAATTAATTTTTTAAACAATTTTACTGATGTTAAAATGGGTAAAATACAGTAAAACTCTTCTTCCTCTACTCTGAACAAACACTTTTCATTCTTTCTGTGTGGCATTCAAATTAAAACTAAGATTGTTTGCAACCCTATGGTCAACAATAGATTCTCAAGAACAGGATGATGATGATGATGATTTAAGAAAAAAAAAATGCCTATTAAATTATACTCACTATTTTTTTTTTGCTATTTTCTTAACCATAATAAAATGCTCTTTCCTTTGATATATATATATAACATGACCCATTTCTGTTTGCTTATTGGGAAAAAAAATCATACAGTTGAATCTTTTACTTGACTCATCACAGTTGACAAAGAGTCTTGACATTTCTCAAATTGTATCAATGAGATTCTTTGATGAGAGCTTATCAAGAATTCTTATTTGCATTGACAGATGTATTTTTTTTACTACATGATTCTAAAAAAAATCCCTATTAGAATTAAACTTGTCATCAGTTTTTGTAAATATTTTATTTTAATAAAATTCAGAATTAAATGCTGATTAATTTAGTGTATAATGCCACAATTCCTTTCATCAGTTATTTTGAAAAAAAAAAATTCTAAAGCTCACTTTTTTTTGATTAAGCACAGCTGGAGAGAAGTTTTGCCATTTGTACAATTCAGTTTTCCATGCCTCACATGGTAAGGGTTAATGTTCTACTGGAGGTTGGAATATAAAGTTTCAAAAAAAAGTCTTATAACACCCAAATAACCTTTTAACAAAGGGTCCTAGAGGTGTAAATGTTAGGTCTAACTATAGGAAAGTGACCATGCCTGATCAAATGACAGTGACTGCAGTACCCCTAGTGGCAAATTTGGGAAGTTAACAAACCTAACTCGGCAACAAAGTGAGACAGAGAAAAAATGTAAATTTCAAAGGTTGTAGAGCATCTGCTAATTAGTATGAAACAATATATGGTATACATGAAATGAGTGGATTGAAGGATATAAACACTGACCATTCAAAATCGGACAGTCAATGCTTAGTCACCACCAAATATTGTGCAAAGATGCAGAAATATTCACAAACATATGCACATGATGATGGTGACATAGCACCTGCCCAGCAAGATAAAAATCAGATATGACAGTATATTGAGTAGGTGTACTGTTTGAAGACACATATAGTGGGCTATTCCAATGATCAGTACTGTGAGATGGTGTTGCTATATGGCAAGTGTCAACAAAATGCCCAGGAATCTGCATGGGGGTATGCCATGTGCTTTCTGGCTGGTCCACATCCAACTTCGGTGACCATTTGTTATGTTGTTCAATAGCGTAGAGAGACCAGCAGCATAACAGCCCATCCATGATTGGTAGACCAACAAGATCGGTTATTTGGGTGCATTCAGTGAACATCCTGGGATATGTTCTTGCCCACTGATGCATCAGTACCACCACAGTCAGTGAGGCTCACAGTTTAGCAGCAGCTTGAGTGTGGCAAATACTGCATGAGCATGGTGCACAACTATACCATCCTGTACTATGCACATTTAATGTCATAAGACTATCAGAGATGTTTAGATTTCTGCAATTTGGTACTAAGACCTTTTTTTTGGTACTAAGAAGATAATCCATCCTTTTTGTCTGAGATCCTTTGGACAGATGTGTGCGATTCACATGGGCTGGAACTGTTAACAGGCAGAATGCTCATTATTGGGCTCTTAGCAATCCATCCTTGGAAAAGTGGTGTGAGGCATCCATATATGCTAGTCAACAAATGTCTAATTAGACAAGCATTAAAGACTTGAATGTTATTTGTTGTTATGCCCCCACTGAGGATACCGATGAGGATGAGAAGGATAGGTTTTACAGACAACTTCAGGATATCTTGAATTCTGTCAAGCAAGGAGATATTACCCTTGTTCTAGGACTTCAATCCCAAAATTGGTACTGACTCTGACCTGTGGGATGGGGTGATAGGTCCTTTTACTATTGCAGCTGCAATGGCCAACATTTCCTACAGGTAAGCAAACTTAATGGTTTCAGAATAACTGACACTTGTTAAAAACACCACAACATACATAAGTACATATGAGTTTCACCAGATGGGTTGCATTAGAATATTATTCGATTATATATTAACATCAAATGGATAGTTCTGTTAGGAATCATCCTCATCCTCATCCTCAAGCAGCCATGGGCTACGGAGGTCCAACCAGAAAGTGCAATTTAGTTCTCCAACAAGTCTTGAGGAGATATTTATTATTTATTTTAAAGTGAGGAGCAGAGAAGCTGAAGTACGTTCTCAGACAACTTACAGCATGTTAAATGTGTTTTGGTAAATATGCTTCACTTGAAGAAAGTCTCAATTAGTCAATGAATAGTCCATGTATGCAAAGATGGTCTGATACCTCCATGGGAAGAAATATCATCTAAGTGAACAAGACTGGCACTTCAGATATGGTAAAGGTGCATGAACAAGGAACACCAGATGCCTGACTAATGACTAACATATCCCAAGAGGAGTGGGCCAGCCACTATACAACAGCAGCAATTAGTGGTGAGACTTTGCTAAAATAAGATCAATTAGCATAAGAAGCACTAAAAAGTAAATACTCAGTACTTTTACCTAGTGTAAAAATGTTAAATTGAAGTATCTTGTAAAAATTATCTGAGAATAATTTTAATAGTTTTTTTTGTGAAAATTAAATTTATTTATATTATCACTGTGAATTTTGTTATATTTTATCCTTAATCAATACCCTACTAGTCCTAACAGAAAGTGTTACAAAGAGCTTAATAAATATGCAAAGGATCAGTTAGCTGCTGATAAGAATCTTTGGCTTGATGCCTTGGCTGACAAAAAAAAGGAAGCAGTTAGATAGCACAACAGCAGAGAGCTGTACCAGATAGTTAATATTTAGTGTGGGGAAAAACGAATGGTTATACAGGGATTGAAGGATAAACTAGGTAAGGTTATAGAAGGTGAGGATTCTGTCATGGCTAGGTGGGCTGAGCATTTCAGTGATGTCCTATACAATGTGGTTAGTTCTATTCCCATTGTTTGTATGATGATAGATGCATTGCTGGCTTTAATGTTGGCCCTATAACACAGTCTGAAGTTATTTTGGCTATTTGTAAATTTAAACTACATAAATCCCCAGGGGTAGATGAAATTACTATTGAAATGCTTAGAGCTGGGAATGTTTCGGTTACCACATGGATGACTGAAATTTTGAATATCTTTTATGATAAAAGCATTGTTCCAAAGGATTTTACCACAGCTATTTTTATTCCTATTTATAAAAAAGTGATCACAGTCATTGTGATAATTATAGGGGTATCAGCCTACTTTCTGCTCCAGGTAAAGTTCTTTGCCTGATTGTGCTTAATAGAATTAAGAATCTGGTAGATGGGCAATTGCATGATGAGCAATGTGGATTCAGAAATAGTAGGGGATGTGTAGATCAAATATTTTCACTCAGGCAGATTCTTTAGAAATGTTAGAGTTTCAGAGAACTTTAGTTATTAGTTTAGTTGATTTCAAAAAGCGTTTGATTCTGTTGATGACCATAATTTGTTGTTGATTGTGAGATCATATGGCATACCAGACAAGTAGTTAACATAATGGGAGCTCTCTATAATAATACTGTCATGTGTGAGAGTTGATAAGAGTGTATTTTGTCTTGCATGTATGTTCTGATATTTGACAAGGGTGTATTTTGTCTTTCAATTTACGTACTGTGCAAATTAGTTGGGACAAGCGAAGGAACGCTAAGTCCCTTCCACTGCAGAGTCTAAACTGCTGCAAGTCGAAACTTGTTCGTAACCACCAAGGGTCATGTTTTAGGGATGTTTCATAGCTTCCGGGCCACAGACGCTTCACCCCATTGAAGGAATGATGGACAGCAAAAAGTACATAGGCGTTCTAGAGGCGAAAATGATCCCAACACTGCAGAAACTGTTTCCTAATGGCGATGGGGTATTTCAACAGGATCTGGCTCCATGCCACAATTCTAAGCTTGCTAAGATCTTCTTTACCCAGCAACATTTGAAGGTATTGGAGTGGCCACGAAATTCAACTGATCTAAACCCCATTGAAAATTTGTGGGCCATTGTTAAAGCATGCATATCTAAGATGGATTGCACGATGAAAACCAAAATGATAGAAAGTGTCATGAAAGTGTAGTACCATGACCCTGAAGTGAAGGAGATGTGTGGAAAGCTAGTGGCATCAATGGTTGAGAGGGTGAAAGAAGTAATTAAAGCTAAAGGGGGGGGGGTCACATTCACTATTAACTACACTATTAAACAAATAAATATTTTAGTTGTGTCTTTGTTACTGCATTTTCCTATTGTCCCAACTAATTTGCACAGTACTGTAGTTTGTTATTATTTAACAACGGTTACCACATGGTAATACACATGTTAAAATATGAAGGATTCACTGCAAACAGACGATTTTAGGTTTATAGGTCTACAGATCTGAAAATTTCTGATTTAGATTATGCTGATGATTTGGCCCTGATGTTGATGAGATCACACATGATGGTGATGAGATGAATTCTTTCATTAGAGTTATTGATGACACTGGTAGTAGAGTAGGGTTGGTGATAAATGAGAGAAAAACTAAATTAATGAAAATTGGTTAGTTAATTTGAATGATTGTACCCTTGAGCAAGTGTCTCAGTATAATTACCTTGGAGCTATGTAACAGATCATAGTGATGAGTGGCCTGAGATTAACAGATGAATAGGGATTGCTGTTGGGACTATGGAGAGTGTGGAGAAATAAGTGTACACATCTAAAATTTAAGATTAGACTGTATAATAGTTTGATTCTTTCTAGAGTTAGTTATGGCAGTGAAACTTGCACCCTTGGTAAAAAGGATAACAGGAAATTGATGCTTTTGATACTATATGCTTATGCAGTATCTTAGGCATTAGGTTGTTCAACTTTGTAAGTAATGATGAGGTTAGACAAAGGAGTAAACAACCTCTTTTGAGTAGCATATGTACAGGGAGAAACTCCATTGCTTTGCCCATGTTGCCCATATGCTTAACTGTAGATCAGCAAATTGGGTTATGAACAGTGTGCCTAAAGGCCTCACAAAGAGGGGGAGACCTAGGATGCGGTGGGCAGACAATGTCAAACAGGATCTTGTTAGAATTAGTCTACAGTGGCGAGATACAGCAGATGTAGCTCAGGAGATTGTTTGTTTGGAGAACTAAATTGCACAATCTGGTCTGACCTCCATAGTCCATGGCTGCTTGAGGGTGATGATGATGTAATCATTAAATCTGTGTAATAAATGGTTTCATCACAATTCTCTCTCTTTCTTTCTGTTGTATGTGTCATGTTTTCCACAGTCTGTGGGTTGCCACAACATTCTATGGTGACTAAGTGATTTGGAATGATTGGCATTTATAGCATTCCATCCACTCATTTCATGCGTACCACTAATGCTGTTTCCTACTAATCAGAAAATTCTCTACAACTTTGCAATTTCTTTTTTTTCTAACTCTTTTTGTTGCTGAGTCATGTTTGTTAACTTCCTAAATTTGCCACTAGGGGCACTATAGTCATTGTCATTCAATTGGACATGGTCCCTTTCCTATAAGTAGAACTAACATTTGCATCTCTAGACCCTTCGTTAAAAAGTTATTTGGGAGATTTAGGACTTTGAACCCTGTATAGTTGTAGGTCTAATGACAATCTTTGGACAAACTCTAGATTTTAACATTAAAATTTCACATTTATTTTGTGCATTACCATTAGGGAAATTAAATGCTGATAACTAAGTTGTGTAGAAAAGCAATACCACAGATGATTACAGAAAATATTTACAACAAAAACAAAGAAGTTTTTATCATAAGTAATTAAAATTTTATTACAAACATACTTAAATATTATGAATTCATTTAAATATGCAGAAAAGCAATATTATTTTTAACTTACACTAAGACTAGGCATCAAAAACCAAAATAATTTTGCATAAATACTACATTATTCTACAAATTGGAACACAATATTGTACTTTTCTAACTTGACAACACTTGCCAATAGCAAGCATAATGTAGAATTGAACAGAAAAAGAAATGCAATCTTTTGCTCAATTCAATTAACAAAGTTCAGATAATTTCTGACACTGCTAATTAGGGAAGAGGCGACCGCTTCAGAGAAATTTGAGGGCAGCAAATTTCATAAATTTAAAGATTTGTAGTTGATTCTGAAATAAACTTTTATGGAAAAATTGAAAAATATAAAAGTTGGCAGAGTGGTTAGCACATTTAGCTACTGATCTAAGGGAATTTGGTTCAAGCCCCGGGTAAGGAAAGGATGTGTGTGTTGTTTTTCTGCTGAGGTCCTACCATCCTCACAGACCTTCTACTATGGCATATAAACTAACAGGCTCCTGTCAGGCCTCTGTGGCAAACAGCTGCTTGAGGGGGTATTTATTTTTTATTATTTATGAAATCTTTGGTGCATCCAATTAATATCAATAAACAAAATGCACTCTTGTTGTTATAGACATATCGCAAATGCATTTTAATAAATTTCTGTATCTATAAATATATAAAATTGCTATTTCCTACACATTTTGGAAAGCAAATCATTAAGATTTGCAGTGCTCTTGTTTATTGATCTTGTTGAGGGGGTATCTTGTTTATTGATACAGGGACATAAAGGATAGTAATTAAGCAGCTGCAGAAGCATCACAATGGCAAAAGCATTTCATTTTTAGGGGCAGCACACACATTTTCTGGCTTATGAAGAAGTTTATGTTTGCATATTACGCCATTTTTATTTTGTATAGAAATTGAAATCAAATCTGCACTAACTTCAGCATATTCTCCATATTTGTTATTGTACAAAAACAGTTTTATAATAAAATTTAGTTTCATTGTGGTCTCTCAGGAAACACACTTGTATAGTTAAGTGCTAATGTACATATTCATATATTCCACCTAAAACAAATGTAAATGATGTCTATATAGATGATACAAGATATACTGTATGGGCCATATGCTTTCTTTTACAAACACATATGAACCATAGTGCTGTATCAAAGCTTTGCAGCACAGTAAAAACAAAGTGGTTTAAATTGATACTTTTAATACAATGGTTATGTAGCTTCAAGACCAGATTAACATAATTGTCAATTTGGCCAAGGTTAGGGGTCATGGCCAAGTTGAGACTTATGCTAATTAGACTTATGCTTAATAAGATTTATGGGGCAGGGGTGGCTCAGTCGGTAGCGCGCCAGGCTCATAATATGTAGTTCCCAGGTGGGTCAGCATTGAGATTTATCTCCGCAAAATTCCCCGCCCTGCCCACGGTCAGTAGGGGACACCGATGGGCTTGGAAAGGCAGCCGTCCATCGGATGGGACGTTAAGCCGTGCCTTCATGTGCGGGATGGCCTTGACGGGAGGCTACCATCTGTTTCCTAACAGCTGTTCCAGTGGGTCCCTTCCCCAACCTTCTCTGAGCCTTCAGGGTCCATGTGACCTGGCCATTTAGCCCATGGTGTGCAAAAAAGTGCCGCTCAGAGGTAAAACAACCCAACCCTAATAAAACTTATGCATAAGCTATTTAAACTACAGATTAGGGCCTCATGATATGAAGGGCCTAAAAAAATACATTTTAAGTTTTACTGTGTAGCAGTTATGAATTAGTATTTATAAATAGTGTCAGTCCAGATCAAATTGGGTCCCTTATACATTTTCCTGCTTATAAAAAGTAAATTTTTTGTTTGGTAATGTCTATTTCCCTTTTTTATTTTCATCTACATAAAATATATTTACATTTTTTAAAAGTTTTCTTGAAATGACTGTAGCATAAAGCTTGGGATATAATGGCCCTTTATGGCCATTATGTCCCAAGCTTTATGCTTGATGGGGGATGTTTAAGGAACACCGATTGTTGCCCAATGGAGCTGTTCATAGCACACTTTCAATGCTTGGTTGTTGATGGCTGTTCCCTCTAATCTTGGATGGCAAAATTATTTCACTAAATGGTAGACTTCAGTTTCTTGAGATTACTTCCTTGATGGGGGATGTTTCTCAACAGCTGGCAAAGGACAAACATAATGACAATGATTTTCAGTGCCTCCCAGGAATGACATGTGTAAGTAAGATGACCCGTGTGTGTGTGTGTATGAGGAAAGGTGTCAATAATTTTTATGAGACATGTGAAGTAGGGTAACAACCTTTCATCAGTTGTGGAGCTGTATTCCCCACATCGCAAAGTTAGACTGTCAATGCTATACAGGAGAGATCATTCTGCAACCAGACAATGAGATGAAAATTGTTCTGTCTTGCCACTAATTTTGACATATTTTTCTTACTGTTGATATGATTGATGTGAATTAATAACACATAACTATAATATTTATAATTCAGAATTAGTTAATTGGACTAAATTATTAAATAATTCTTGTAATAGTGTGAAACACTGACAAATTAAAAGCTATTTTATTAATATGTTTCTTTTTTACATTTTTGAATATTTTTTGCATTTTAAATAAAATTAATATATTACACACATCTGTTGGAGACTGGGTTTCTTTTTATATTGGGTAGTTTATTGAGATTTCATGAGATTTTTGATAAATGCTACACCATTTTATATTATCCTGATTTTTCCCCCTAGTAATCTTAAGGCCATCCATTTTCTTTTGTGAAGAACCTTTTTTGCACTCGATTGGTTGAAAGTAATGCAGAATGGCCAAGGAAAGTCCATTAGCCATAAATCTTATAATACACCAGATAAAACTGCCCTTAGTAAGTTCATTTTTACAATTCTGGGACTTATCCAATATGAGATGCGACAAGTCTCTCACCTTCAAATTTGTAGGATAGTTAAAAACTGAGATTAATATTTAATGAATTTTTGCATGCAATGATTTATTTTCATCTTGTTTTGTTATTCTATTGCATGTGCTTTTAAAATTTACCAAAATTAGGTAAAACAAATTGTACCTATATTTTTACCCCCATTGTGATTTATTTTATCCTCTCCTCTCCTAAAATGTTTCTTGTTATATGCCAATTCTGATTTTTACCCTTCGATGTATCAGGTAGAGAACAAACCTGAAGGACCAGTTTTTCAAAATTTGTTATGAACTCTATTCATCTACTGATTACTTAAATCCAGTAATTCAATTATTTCTGAGTAAAACATCATGCAGAAGTTTGAAAAAAAAAATATCTGAAAATAGCTATTTAGACTCCAATTTCAGTAAGAGGAATGAAGTAAAAAAATTAAAACATTTCTCTTCAAACTCATGTGCTGTACCCTAGTTAAAGTACAATTTTTGCATTTCAGTTTATTTTAGAGTTAATTATAAATGACAGAAGAAAATCTGTGTCCACATAAATTGAAAATTCTCTAAAAAGGGTTAAATGCTCACGATTTCTTCGCTTAACCTTCCATCATTCTATTTTGGCTGATATGCTTGCTTCACACAATTTACTCCGAAATGTGGTTTTAATCTGCATTAAAATGGAATGTAAAATCAGAATTTCTTGGATGCCTTAAATTACTTTAGGCTGAATTTGGAGGCCAAAGCATTACAAGCTGGTGTAATGCTTTGGGCAATGTTCTGCTAGGAAACCCTGTGTCCAGTCATTCATGTGCAGGAAATCATGACTTCTACAACCTACCTAAACATCATTGCAGACCAGGTACATCCTTTCATGGCAATGGTATATCGCCCTAGTAGTGCCTTCTTTTAGCAGGATAATGCGACATGGCACACTGCCTGGATTGTTCGAGAATGGTTTGCGGAACATAAGGAAGACTTCCAGGTTCACCCTGGCCTCCAAATCATTCAATCAGTTCACCCTGGCCTCCAAATTCCCCAGACCTCAATTCAATAGAGCATCTGTGGTTTGTGTTGGAAAAGCATATCCAATCTACAGCAGTTCAACACGTAACTTACAAGAGTTAAAGGATCTGCTGGTATCATGTTGGGACCAGATACCACAAGATGCCTTTTATAAATCTTGTAGCATCCATGCCATTTTGTAAATGTTTTCTTTTTTGGTGTCATATGCTTTTTTATTGCTGGAGTATCTGTTGCTCCTGACAAATGCTGATCTTATTGCGCTCTTTTTAGGTCTTAGAGGATGCACTGATGTGTATATTATTGCACTCATTTTTGCAGATTTTTGATATACCTTGTTTCCATGTGGTCTTGTTTTCTTTCCAATAAAATGTCAAGATATGGTATTATATTATTTTTCTTGTGCTCGATCATGAATTTAATAATGGGGTATATTTTTTCCATTACTTTCCATAAGTTTTCCAGGTAGTGTTGTTTATTTTCTTTGTAAATTATTATATCATCTATGTATCTTTTTTACATCAAGGGAGGGGTTTGGTGCCTTTTAAGCACTTGTTCTTCTATTACTTGGATGACTATGCCTGCAAGAAGTCTGGATATTGGTTATCCCATAGGGGTGTCTTTCTTTTGATAAAAAATAAAATAAATACCTCCTCAAGCAGCTGCTTGCCAGAGATCTGACAGGAGCCTGTCAGTTTATACACAATAATAGATCTGTGAGGATGGCAGACCTCGGCAGAAAAACAACACAAACATCCATGCCGTACCTGGGGCTCGAACCCAGGTCCCTTAGATCAGTAGACAAGCTCGCTAACCACTCAGCTATGGGATGGCTCTTTAAGGTGATGTTTCGTTATTAGTTTTGAAATAGCTGTTGCTGGTTACAAGTTTCAGGGTTCTCATTATTAAGTTTCTTTCAGATTGATTTGGTCCATCTTGCTCTTATAATCTATCATATTTTATATATAAGGTGGTCATAATGCTTTGGCTCTTCGATGTACACTGAAGTGCCATTGAATTAGGGATAGGAGACGTTATCCAAATTCAGTACCGCAAGTCCCACATTTGCGTGCATACTTGGCTGAAACTCTGGTCATATATAGCTGTCAGCTTTGGCTTCCCCAAGAACTCGTCATGAGAAATGTAATGGGAAAGGCATGGGATTTTGATGCATTTGACAAAGGGCAGATCATAGATGCCTGATGGATGGAATATTCGATCTCCGTAATTGTCAAGAACTTGGATTTTCTCGTATGACAGTTTCAAGAGTGTTCTGGGAATATGAAAATTCCAGGAAAAAAACAAATACCCCAACAAACTGCAAAGGACAACCAGCCTTGAATGATTGTGGGTTTTGCTGTCTGACCCGCATTGTATGTATCAAAAGGGGCCAGATATTATCTGAAATCACCTCCCATCTGAACACAGGTTCCAGCTGGGAAGTCAGTGCATGGACTGTGCAACATTCAATTCATTGTCTTGGCTTCGGGAGCTGCTGATCTACGAGAGTCCCACTTCTGATGGCATGACGCCGATGGGAGATAGGGTATGGTGCCAACCCCATGAAGCCATGGATCCTGCATGTCAGGTCAGAATAGTACAAGCTGGTGGCAGCTCAGTGATGTCCTGGAGTGTCTTCAGTTGGATATCTGTTGGACCTTTGGTATATGTACTGACTATTCTCAATGCATCCCAGTATATAGAACTCATGGCTGACCATTTACACCCATTTATGGCCATCTTGCATCCCAATGGAGATGGCATCTACCAGCAAGACAACTGTTCATCTCACAGGTCCATGTTGGCTACTGCATGATTGCAGGAGAATTCTGTCGACTTTGAAATAATGAATTGGCCACCTAGAAGCCAAGATTTAAATCCCATCGAAAATCTTGGGATACCATCGAGCAGAGTGTTTGGGCCCATGTCCCATCAGCAATGACCTTGAGAGAATTGTGGACAGCTCTGGAGGATGCATGGGTCGCCTGTGGAACATTTATGCAAGCTTGTGGAGTTCTTGCCTCGTCGTGTGGCAGCTGTTATCAGGGCCAGAGGGGGTCCAACATGTTACTAGGTTGCTATCCCTAATTTAATGGCACTTCAATGTATATACAAATATTATTACATTGATATGTTGTTCACAAGGGGATACTCATTGTTAATGGAGGGTGTTGGTTTCAATACTGATTCTACTTTTTGTTATTGAATTCAATGGATGCCACTGTTTTGCTATAGCATTGCCCTTTAATGCAATGAACCTAAATTTCCTTTACTTGCTCACAATACCAAATCTTATTGATTCCTTCTTGATGAACATTGGCTTTTTATGGGATTTTACTATAATAGCAGTAGATTGTGTTGTTTTAGACAGTCACATTAGCAGAATGGTGTCTAGAACCTATGACTAGTAGAGATATTGAAATGTTTAAAAAGGTAGTTCAAAACACAGTTTTCAGTTTAACAGAATGTTGGAAAATGTGGTAATTGAATAGGAGAATTCAATAAGAAAGCAGGTTAAATGACTACTTAAATATTATAATATGTTTTGGAGGATATAAATAAGTGGATTTTATGTTAGGAGTTCTGATGATGAGGATGAGACATGATTTGTGTATGGTACTCAAAAACTACTTATTCTAATGCAATATTCTGTTTTCTGTAGGTGATATTCTTTTCATACCCAGCAATTTGATGCAGCAGAATTTTAGTTTTGTCAATGTAGGCACACTTTCCCTAACTACTATTCTTGCAGAACTCCTATACATAGTTGGCAATTTCCACAACAACTTTAACACTTACAGTATTAGGCCTGAAAAATTGAATTGTACCAGGTGGCCATGGTTAGAACTTTTCTGTCAAAAAAATAATGAAAGGAAATATGGCATGTTACATACTGAATTAAACAGCATTTAATTCTGGATTTTATAACAAACATTTAACAAAACTGAGGATAGCATTAACTTTAACAGGACTTTTTTTATTTGGAAGGATGTAGATTAAAATAAAGATCTGGCAATGCAAATTAAAGCTTAAGTTTATTAAAAAAACATACTACTGGATCAATATAATTGGAATGCATATGAACAGAATGGTTATTTATTTCTGAATAACATAAAAACAAATGCAAATGTTTTACTTCAAACAAGAAATTTTTTCCTTCTATATTTTTCTTGGTGATATACTTTGAGAAATGTCAAGACTTTTTGTCAACTGCACTCCATCAAAAACAGATTAAACTTGAAAGATTGAAAGCAAAATTTTAATTTAAAGTAATTTTTCAAGAAATAATTCAGTAAAATTTAATAAGCTTTTTTAAAAAAAGGAAAGCTTTACTGTATATTTTCTATTTAATTCCAGTAAACTTAATTTTTTTTGCCATCTTTCTAAAGTATTTCATTATTTTAACAAAAAATTTCATAGTATTTCTATTGTTACTTAAATTTTTCATTAATTTTTTTCTAAATTTTTAGTCTTTATTGCAAACACTTAATTTATATGCAAGGATTTTTTGCTGATCAGCAAACTTCAAAACTATGGCAGTACTGTTACAAAAATTAATTTTACTTTAAAAAATAAGACATGTTACCATAAAAACTAAAAAATATATAAAAGATAAAGAGCTTCAAAAACAAAAATATTTCAAAGCAAATAAAGAAATATATTTAATTTTAACAATTGAAATTGGAATTAAACCATTCCAAATCAATTTTCATTAGAATATATTTTCTACAGAAAAACTGAACTTTCCAAAAACGGCAAAAATTCAATTAAAAATCAGTTTCTTCAATTCTGGTTAAAAAATTACTTCACTTAAAATAGCACTGAAATAAATCCTATCTTTTGTAAACTGAACTTTTTGTTATAATGCCAATCAGATGCCTCTTAAAGAAACTGCCAGTTGAAGTGATGTACACCTAATGATTTAATTTTTGGTCATTTCAAATTAATTATTTCTAATTGCAGCATATGCTTGAGAAAAAATATAAATTCTAGAAGTTGCAAAGTGAAAAATATTAATGCTACTAATATTCACCTGAAATCAATATTTCCCTTCTGAATCATGGAAGCCTAAAATAATAAAAGAATATCAAAATATTTCCATAAAAAATTGTGATTTTCCATATCTACTTGATGAATACAATGAAGACATCCTTCAGACTGAATACACAAAATGCAACTGAATGAGTTGCATTGAATTGCAATATAAATACAATGAACCATTCAGACTGAATGTATGCACTAAAAGTTTCAAATCAAAATCAGATGTTCACAACTATATGCCAGTCCTGTGATCAAAGATATCACTATACAGGGTGAATCTGAAAAAGTGGGCAAAACTTTACGGGGTGGTAGAACACAGCTATACGAGCAATATTCGTCATAGAAAGTATGGGCGGAACGCAAACGGCGAGCCACTAGGTGGCGTTGGAAATGGTATAAAAGGGTCGGTCCTCGCACCCAACGGCATTTCTACCGTGCATTGCCGAGAGGATGACTGGTTATACTAACCACGAAATGGCGGATATGCACTTTGTGTACGGTGCGGCGGACAGGAATGCAAGTGAGGCACAGAGTATCTCCTGTCCTTCTTGTGTTCATTCTTTAAATGTGACAGTGGAAAACTACCTTTTAACTTCTCACCGCTTGCGTTCCGACCATACATTCTATGACGAATATTGCTCGTATAGGTGCGTTCTACCACCCCGTAAAGTTTTGCCCACTTTTTCAGATTCACCCTGTATAATAAATATAAGTAAAACATTATCAAAAGATCTGAAAGGTTATTATGTGTCTAATATCTGCCCATTTAGAATGTACATACCATGATTCAGAAAAGGAAAGTACTATCCAATAACAAAAACTGAAGATAATGTGGAAATTTGAACAAAAAAAGATTTTTGCCTTTGTATTTGTTTCGTTAAATATATCTGATAATAGATAAAAATAATTTAGAAATATTGATACACTTTTAAATCACAAAACATATCTAAATGAAGCAAAAAACATTATGGGCATACTTTTCTGCAAATCACTGAAATCTTCCAATAAAATTTTCCTCAGAATCCGACTTCATTTGATTAAAAAGATAGATGAATAAAACAATTGTAAACAAGTCAGTTATCAGCCACAAGGTAGAGGAATGCTCTAAATATAGAATGCCCTCAACAAGAATAGCGTAATATGGAAAATGTTAATGGTAGTTTGAAGGATTGCAAGGGTTTATTATTTTCTAATGCATCCACCAGTTGAGGAATAAATTTAAAAGATTAGGATTATTTAGGAGCTCTGAAATGCATATTTTTAATGTATAAATAAATACAAAAATTAGCTTGAAATTTTGTATTTTAAAATAAATTAATTTGTTAAAAGTATCTAATAAATTAAATTGTGTGTGTATTTATACTCATTTTCTATGTATTGCATTAGAATGACTAAACAAGGTAGTCCTACCTTGGTCACTTTGCATGAATTTTGCAAAGGGAATATATACTGCTAAGGTTATATACTGTGTATTATACTTAATTATATCTGTTGTAAATGTGCCTATAGATTTCATTGAGCAACTGAAATATACATATAAACCCCACAAATTCTTGATGAATTAATGAACTAACCTGACATTTTCATGAAATCCACCAAACACAAGAAGCTTCTTTCGGCTTACTACCATTCTGTGTCCACTACGAGATGAAGGAGCTCCTGAAGCTTTTATTTGTTCCCACTTTCGTTCTGCAATGTGGAAGACCCATAAATCTTTGTAGTGGTAAAATTGTGAGCGAGTAGGACTAGCAAATTCTCCACCAAATATCCACATCTGGCCTCCTCCTTGTGATAATGACACAGCCTTAAAATAGATGGAAATTAAGAAGTCTATGTAATATACAATATTTTCAATTGGAACAAATTTCATTAACAGAAAATGTTCAGAGGAAAAAATCCCATAGAAATAAAGTAGTCTCAAGGTATGTTTCTGGTACCTTCCATGAAAGTGCAAATTCATGTTAGGACTGCCATATAGAAAACTATTGTACATATAATATATGGAAAGCACAATTTATTATATACACCCATCCACAAAAACTACCCTACTCTGCCACAATAATGCAGCTGGTTGAAACCCCTTGCAGGCTATAAATAGGTTAGATAACTATCTGCTGTATAGTGTACCTGCAACTATTATCATGGTTAACTTAGCAACCTGAGTGAGTTCGATTGTGGATAGTAATTGGTGCATGGAAGATGGGGTGCTTCATATCTGCAAATGCTGAATATCTGGGATTTCTGTGAGCAATCATCAGAGGTGTTACCAGGACTAGATCAAAAATGGCAAAATCTGTAACCACCAAAAAAAAAAATGTGACTCTAACCAGGCTGTTGATGTTCAAGGTGAGCATTGTATCTCCCATATCATATCAGAATAGAGAGCCACAGTGCAGAAGATATGTTGGCATTCAATGAAAGAGCAGCTATAAAGGTTTGTGCAAAGACCATTCAACATACAATGACATGACTGAGCTATGGCAACCAATGCCCAAATTGACCTTGTTAACCTTTGTTACCAGCACGTACCTTTGTTAACAGCACGTCACTGGGTTATGAGGCTGCAGTGGGTGAATTACATTGCCAATGGACCATGAAAGACTGGAAAGAGGTAGCTTGGTCTGACAAATCAAGATTTTAACTACAATATGCCGATGGGAGATTGCATGTGTGGCACACAGACCATACAAGACCATGGACAACAACAGTAAAGTCAGGGGAAGGTGGGGGGGAGTTGGTGTGTTTTAAGCCGGTAGGTATAATGTTCTGGACTGTTTAATGGGCCACCTTAAGACCTTGTACTATGGAGACTGCTATCAGTGCACAAGGCTATATTGTTGAACTCGCCAACCACTTACACCCATACATGGCAATCCATTTGCCTCAGCAGGATGCATTTTTCAACAAGATAATGCATCATCTCATTGCTTCTGTTTGGCGAAAGACTGGTTGGAGGATCATTCCAGTGAGTTCACAACACACGAATGGTCTTCTTACTCTCTGGATTTTACTGTTATTGAGCATCTGTGGGATGGAGAGTGGCATTTGAGCCTGAAAACCACCACTGGCAATTCTCAGAGCTTTATGCATGGCTGTCCTGGAATCATGGGCCCCAATACCATCCAAACATTTTCAAAACCTGGAAGAGTCCCTGTCAAGATGTGTTGCTGCAATTGTGAGGGCAAAAGGTGGACTCACACTCCAGTGTCCAGGTCATTTGTACACATTGATAGAATCCAAAATAAGAGGCTGAGAATGTCTATATCCAATTTTAGTACAACAACAACAACAACAAAATATTTAAATTAAAAAAAAAATTGCCATTTGAATATATATATATACCTTATAAAAATACATTATTTAGGCTTGAAAACAACACTTTTTTTTTCATTTGATGCATATTTGATTAAACTAGGATATAAATAAGTAATGAAGTATCACAAGAAATGTCCTGTTGACCTGAAATACTTGAAATAATTTGCTGCAAAAGATTTAGTTGATGGAAGTAATATTTGTCATTCATGCTCAGTTTTTATAAATAACTCAGTAATAAAGTGACATAATAAATTATATAATAAATCCAGCAATAATTCAGAAAAAATCCAGTTTTTTTAACAAATTATTTCAAGTTGTGATGAAAATAACAATATAGAGGATATGATCAGTTCTTGTTGTACTCTCACTACATTCTTCAAGAGGTCTGGGTTACAGAATCACAAATCAATTGTTGAAGGGTGATGCAGCTACCAGATGGAACAGCAAACTTCATATGTTCACCTCAATATATTCACAATGGGAGATCCTTGAGGTTCTTATGGAGAAGAACCAAGAAAACTCGATAGACACTACCAACAAAACATGCTGGGTGAGTTCATTTCCTTTCTTACTCTCTTCAACGATGCTTCTGTGAACTGGCAGCCTCGAAGTGACCATCCTCTATTTAGCAGTATTATGGAAACTGAAGCTTCTGTTATGTTGGAGGCTAAATCTAAATACACAAATTTCACCAAAATTTAAAGAAAGCTGTATGAATTTTAGAAGATAAATGGGCTGTAACATTAATCTATAAACTAGCAACTTTCTTACACCCAAAATACAAGGGCTTGAAATTTCTTACAGAACTAGAAAAAGAACCAGATGTGAGAAGGTTAATAAACATTAACTCCAAAGAGCATGAAAATGAAAAATTTCTTGGTTGTATTTAGCCTCCAACATAACTATAAGCTAATAAATATTGAGATAAACTCAGATAAACTTGACAGTTCAACATCCAGTAATAAATAGACACTTTGACGTTGATTTCAATTTTAGAGGAAAAATTGTCTGAGCTGGGTGGGATATGAACCCACGACCTCCTGATAACATGTCAGGTGCTCTGGGCCACTGAGCTACCGGCTGCCGATCAAGATCTCCTCTAATTAACGCTATGAACATTCCCTTTATGTCACATATAGGCATTATTTTAGGCATTTTTTTGGCCCTAGCGGCTTTCTATTTTTGTCAATAGATGGAAAGCATGTCTTACAAGTATGCTAATGAAAATAAATATTGAGATAAACTCAGATAAACTCGACAGTTCAACATCCAGTAATAAATAGGCACTTTGACGTTGATTTCAATTTTAGAGGAAAAATTGTCTGAGCTGGGTGGGATACAAACCCATGACCTCCTGATAACATGTCAGGTGCTCTGGGCCACTGAGCTACCGGGCGCTGATCAAGATCTTTAATTAACCTGCACCTGACATGTTATCAGGAGGTCGTGGGTTCGTATCCCACCCAGCTCAGACAATTTTTCCTCTAAAATTAAAATTGACGTCAAAGTGCCTATTTATTACTGGATAACTATAAGCTTCAGTTGAAAGTGAAAGTTCAGTGAAAGTGAACCTCCAAGAGGGTTGGGTTGTTTTACCTCTGAGCGGCACTTTTTTGCACACCATGGGCCAAATGGCCAGGTCACATGGACCTCAAAGGCTCAGAGAAGGTTGGGGAAGGGGACCCACTGGAATAGCTGTTGGGAGACAGATAGTAGCCTCCCGTCAAGGCCATCCAGCGTGTTCTTTAACATGCACAGGATATGGCTCTCCTGCACATGAAGGCACGGCTTAACGTCCCATCCGACGGACGGTGGCCTTTCCAAGCCCATCGGTGTCCTCCTACTGACCGTGGGCAGGGCGGGAAGTTTTGCAGAGATAAATCTCAACACTGACCCAGCTGGGATTCGAACCTGAGAACTGCAGATTACGAGCCTGACGCGCTACCGACTGAGCCACCGCCGCCCGAACCTCCAAGAAAGAAGAAAATATTAAGAACAGGAAATTTCAAAGAATTTGAGAATTCATTCGACGAGGAAGTTTCTGCAGAGAAGGCCATGTGTGCTTCGGCTTCACACAGAGATGAAGTGCTCAGATATGGATGTATAATGGTTGACTTTACAACTCTTGAGTTACTTCCTTGATGGAGCCAGCACAAGAACAAATTTCCACATCTGAGTAAAGTTGCCTATTTTATTCAATACATCCCAGCATCCAGTGCACAGTCAGAGAGAGCTTTTCTAGTGCATGATGTTTGATATAAGATCAGTGCACCTGCCTAAAACTCAGCTCAGTCAATGACATATTTTTGAACAGTAAACTTCCAAAATGAAAGCTAGTGTCAAACTTTTGAGCTTGCTACTTCAGAATTTGGAGACACAAATGTATGCAATTTAAATAATTCAGTATCTTAATAATTAAAAAGTTTGCATTGGTTAAACATAAAAAATAGTTTTTTCTTATATAAACAGGAAAACAAAGTGCAACATTTTTTTTATAAGCTTTGGTCTGAGTTCACCCAGGTGATTCTCTGCCAGAAATCATCTCCAATATCTTTACCCTCAATTTTTTTTTATCTTCATGGAGGGTAATATAATTCCAAAACTGACAAAGGGGGCAGTATAAGAAATTATGAATTGAAGTATTTTATGTATTGTAAGGAACTTATACTAGAAGAAAAAAAAAAAAAAATAAAGCATGCATTAATTTCATAACTATTTCTCAAATTGTCATTCCATGTTCTAAATAAAAATAAAAATACCCTATTCTTTATTCAAAGAATGATAATATTTATTTAAAAATACAGTACAACCCACAAATTTTCCCAGGGAGAGAAAAGGTAGCATGCCACGCTTGTAATCTGCAGGCCTCAGGTTAGAGTCCCACCTGGGCTAGCATTGGCATTTATCTCTGCCAAACTCTCCACCCTGCCCTCAGGTCAATAGGGGACATCAATGGGCTTGGAAAGCTGCTGTCCATATGATAAGATGTTAAGGTGTTGGTCCATATGTGGGAAAGCCATACCCTGTACATGTTAAAGAATATGCTGGATGGCCTTGACGGGAGGTTACCATCTGTGTCCTACCGGCAACTTGGGCAGTTGCCCGGGCGCATCATGTGCTTAGGGGTGCCATCAAGGATCTTCCAAAAAAAGAAAAAGTGAAAATAATAAATAAAATATTTTTTCAATCTGACGTTTTTAAGATGGAAAAACAACAGGTTCATGTATATATATATAGAGAGAGTGTGTGTGTCACTTTTAACGACACACAAAGATGCTCAGTTGCCAAATCTCTAGTGTAAGTTCATGCGGAGTTTATTATTGATATTGGCGTTACTGTACGATACGTTTTTTCACTAGAAAGGCAACAAAGTATCTGTTCAGTATCTTCTCAGACATCAAAGTGACAGCTGTCAATTTTTCTTTTGTTTCTGAGATTGTTCTTGTGTTTTTTGTTTTCTGTCATTTATAATGATATACTGTAGTGTTTTTATTGGTTTCTTTAGACATTTTTGATTTATTTTATTTTTCCTACTCCTAAAATTAGGAAATGCCTCCAAAAAAGTTATCTGGCTATGAAAACAGAAAAAGACGTCTTCAACAAGAAGAAGCAGTCAAGAAACACCCAAAGGTATCAAGTTTTTTCAGTCCTAAGTCAAACAGTGGGAACAATGCAGACTCAACTTCTTCAGCTACATATATCTGTCCAGATTTGTCATCTAATGATTGTGAAGTCAAACCCACTGAAGATACTGTACTTTCTGAAGAAAAGAACAACTGCATGCATGAATTAAAAGATCAGGATCACAACTGTAATGCGGTTGAAGACTTAGTCTTAGGCAATAATGTCACACTCACAGCAGGGAATACTGGGAATGTTGAAAGTAAATTTGAAAACTCAACCAAAATAAATGTCAACTACAATGATCCAGCACAATGGCCAGATCAATTATCAATAGCTGAAAGTGATCACATCATTATGAATGGGCCACATCCTATTAATAAACAGTACAGTTTCCAAAAGATGCAAATAAACGTAGTTTCTATGTGACAATGATGTATAGGAAAATGAACAATGGTGAAAATTTTCTTAGAAGGTGGCTTATTTATCCAGAGAGCACCAATAAAATTTATTGCTTTTGTTTCAAAATTTTTGGCTTCTCCAGTAAGTCAATGTTAGGAAAATCTGGAATTAATGACTGGAAGCATACTCACGAATACTTAGTCACATGAAAATTCAGTACATCACCTGGAATGTCAAAAGAAATGGTTTGAAACATCACTGCGATTAGTCTAATAAAACTATTGATAAGGAGCTTCAGTCACAAGTGGAAAAAGAATGAGAGCATTGGTACAAAGTTTTAGAATGTTTAATGAGCATCACTCAGTATTTAGCTGAAAGCAATTTGGCTTTCAGAGGAACTTCAGACACATTATTTACACCACATAATGGGAATTTTTTAGGTCTTGTTGAGCTACTTGGAAAATTTGATTTAACAATGAGTGAACATTTACTTCATGTTGTGTCTAAAGAAACTCACGTTCACTATTGTGGAAAAAATGTTCAGAACGAAATAATCAATATGTTGGGAAATTCTGTTCAGGAAAATATATTTAACCGAGCTAAATCAGCCAAATATTTTAGTCTCATTTTAGACTGTACGCCAGATATAAGTCATGTGGAACAGTTTTCATTTACAATATGATTTTTAGATGTAGAAGACATTGCAATAAAGGAACATTTTGTTAGCTATAAACCTGTTACAGAAACTACAGGTCAAGGATTATATGTAAGTATACTTGATTTTATGAGAGAGAGCAACCTAGACTTACATAACTGCATAGACTTACGATAATCAGAGAGCTACGATAATGGTTCAAATATGAATGGAAAAAATAAAGGGGTTCAGGCACGGATCATGAAAGAAAATCCACGGGCGTTTTATATGCCATGTGGATGTCATAGCCAAACTTAGTGGTTGGTGACAGTGCAACAAGTTGCCTGGAATCCACTTTTTTTTGGTACTGTCCAGTGCATATATATTTTCTTTTTTGCCTCTCCTGGGCGATGGCATGCACTGAAAAAAGTGTTAACTGCCTCACTGCAAAACCTTTATGCGAGACTAAATGGGAGTGCAGAATAGAATGTGTCAAAGCCATTAAATATGAAATCATGGGAATTCGAGAAGCTCTTTATGAACTTTCAGAAATGCCTGCATCTCGTCTGATCCTGTAGTGCGACATGAAGCAGAGACTCTTGTAACACAAATAGAAGATTATGGTTTTCTAGTGATGATAAATGTCTGGTATGATGTCTTAGGCAGGGTAAATGTTGACAGCAAAACTATGCAGAAAACCTCTGTGGAACTATCTACTGCAGTTTAACTAATGAATAGGGTCTCTGATTACTTAATTGATTATTGTGCAAATGGATATGAAAAAGCACTAGAGTCAGCAAAAGAATTAGCTACAGAATTAGATGTAGAGCCCATTTTTAGAAGCAAAAGAATAAGCAGAAGAATGAGGCTGTTTGAATATGAGTGCACTGATGAGGTTACAAATGCAGATGACCAAGAAAAAAGATTTAAAAACCATGTGTTCAATGTAATACTGGACAGAGCTATTAATTCTTTATCAGAGAGATTTGAACAGTTACAAGGGGATTTTTAAATGACCTAAAAGATCTACCAGATAAAAATAAACTCAAAGTAGCATGTCAAGGTTTGGAGAATAAGTTCAGGTACTAAGAAAATAGTGATATAAATGGATGTGATCTTTTGACTGAACCAGAGATAGCCAAAGAATTATTTCCTGAAGATGTAAAGCTTCCAATAGAATCCGCTAGGTTCATAAACACTAATAAGTTACAGGATGTCATGCCAAATCTGTGGATTGCATTAAGAATAATGCTTACAATACCTATTACTGTGGCCGCTGGCGAGAGAAGCTTTAGTATACTAAAGCTTATAAAAACATACTTACGGTCGGTCATCCATGTCTCAAGAAATGAATTCTTTGGCAATTTTGTATATAGAAAATGATATTGCAAAGAATTTAAATATAGAAAGTGCCATGAAAAGATTTGCTGATCTAAAGGCTAGAAAAAAAAAATGTTTTAGGTAGGCTAATTGTTCATACTGTCCAAATACTGGTTGAGAAAAAAAAAAACAATATTATTGTTCATTGTTTGTTAAAAAAACAACCCAGGTAATAAACTCATTTCTATATTTTTAGTTTTTTCCCTCGTGAAAATTTTTATAATTATATTTAAAAAGGGCATCGAATTTCAGCTTGCCCAGGGCACCAGCAACCATAGGGCCAGCCCTGGTCCTAACAGTTGCCCAGGGGTTCCCTCCCCCAATCATTTCTGAGCACTTGGAGTCCTTGTGAACTGGCCATTTAGCCTATTGTGTCCAAAAAAAGTGTTGCTCAGAGGTAAAACAGTCCAACCAGGGCTGAATCTAAAAAAAAAATAATAGCAGAGAGGAGGGTGAACTGGAATGTCTTTCTGGTATAAAAATTTTCCTTCATTTTAGTGATATTTAAAAATTTTCTCCAAAATTTTTTTGTGCAATATATATTTAATATTGTTCCACCTCTGTTTCTGTTATTATATTCTCAAAAGAGGGCATAATCTCTTGCAATCTTCTCCTATATATCTGGCCCCAATTAGACTTATTTCTTTTATTCATAAACATAATAAATAATAATAATAACCCCCAAAGCAGCTGCTTGCTACAGAAGTCTGACAGGAGCCTGTCAGTTTATATGCCAAAGTAGAAGATCTGAGAGGATATCCGTTCAAAAAAACCTCAATGGTTATTAAGTAACCAATATAGGCAGACAAAAATTTGTGGATGAAGATGCGGGTGTGGATGCAGATAGACCTTTCATTAGCCATGCAGAGTTCTACACATAGGTATGTAATCAAACTTTCTAATATAAGCTTTACATATTCTTTTTAAAGATTTGTAAAACTTCTCAGATTTATCATATAATACAGTTATATCTCAGTGAAAAATGTCAGTCAAACATATATAATAGTCTCTTTGTTTATTTCACTGTAATTCATTTGATATATACAATGTTAAAAAATGCCTTGAAGAATAGTGTAGTAGATGGAATAATAAGAAGGCAAAACAACTTTCAAATGCTTATACTTACTAAATTTCATACACTAATCATAGGAAGCAGGTGGATAAAATTAATAAATGAGATGTTAAGCATTGTAACAAAAATATAAAAGATGTTATTGATTTCATCCCAACTATTAGGAACTTATAAAACAACTTATAAAATAGGAAAATTTTGAAGTTCTATGTTGTAAATTCGAATTCTAGTTATGATGTGATGCACAAGATATGAAGTCTAATGGGAGAGGTCAGATGTCTTGAGAAGTGCTGGTGATTGTTGAATTATACTTGGATGCCAAATTTTTACTTAACCCTTCAAAAGTGGCATAAAGTCTGTCAGATTGATTGAGAATATATTTTCCAATAATTTTACAACACAAAAGTTTATAAACAAAAACAGAAAATTTATTTCAAATTTATTTACTATAAACTTTTGGAGAACATTTTAGCATAATTGAGAGATCAACGCCATCTCTTTATTTCTATCATTCTACGCCACTTCTGGAGGATTAATATCTATGGTAAAGACATTACTTTGTGGAAAATTTTGTAATAAAATTTTCCATGCTGGATTTAGTTGTGCTTCTTTAGTTTTACAACAACAGTTTTTGCTGACAACAGTTAGATTTTCTGTGAATGATAACTTGAAGTTGGAGGTCATTGAATTAGGGATTTTGTTCCCTCTAGTATAACAGTAGATGAAAGAGTTGTGATAGTTTGCTTTAATCTGATATTTCCTTGGTATCTTAAGTTATGCTTTCTTAAAGAGTTCTTTTGGTTTGTCCTATGTAGCCGAGATATTTGGATGGACTGTAAGAGTCTTATTCAGGGTATTTGAGGAGTACTAAATATATACTACCTGTAAGTGAAGATATATCTCTGTCTTTTTATGAAAGATAAAATATTGAACGAGTTTGGTAGGTACTTTTCAATTATAAGTTTTCATAATATTGTTGACGGTACAGCTGATAGCTGGAAAATGGATGAGGTATATTTCACACTTTGAAAACTGTTATCTTGAAAGCGAAGGTTGTTGATTTTATCTCTGGTGGAAAGGTGAATTTTCTTTATGAAGTGTTATGGATAGCATGTGTCTTGACATAGAGAATATATAAAGGAAAGTTCTTTATTAAAAAAATATTTGTTGCTGCAGACTTTGTAGGCTCTGAAGAATAAGGATTATTAGATATTATTAGATAATTATTAATTCTTAGATTTATTTTAAAATTGCCTTATTTTTAAATTAAAGAAAAAAAAGGGGGGGGGGAGCGGAGAAGTTACTCCCTACACAAAAAATGGAGATAACCTATGAGTTCTATTGGGCTTGTCCTGGTTTCTCATGCAACATACAAACACAGTTTAGTGGTCACCACTAGACCAGGTATGGGCTGTCCTATCAATCAAAATATATCAGCCTCATTTATATTAGCCCTCAGTTTCTGTCTTTGGGGACCAAATTTTTGGAGCATAAAAAATATGTAATTAAAATACTTAATATTATGTATATTACTTATCTAACATTAATGCTATCAAGTTTAAAGAATATGTTAAGTTCTAACTTTATGTTTTTGCCCACTAATGCATATAGACTTTTATGAATATAAAATCTCAAGATTTGAAAAATCCAATGGAGGGGCAAATTCCCAATTTGTTTCCCTTGCTGATACTTATGTCAGTCACCAAATTATAAATCTGTTTTTAACTTTCATCACATCATTTCATCAGCTTCCTACCTGATGTACTGTAGGCCCATTATATCAAACTTTTTTGTACGGACATCAAAAGCCTTCCTATTGGTAAAACATTCTCGAATTCTGCAAATCTATGAAGGATTTATTATGTGAGATAAGGCTAAATAATATGAAACATTTCATGATTAGCGATATGGAATAAAAGCTTGATTAGGTGTGTGGTGTAGTGTAAAAATTGTTGCTTGCCAAAAATTTTTACAATAGAAAGAAGCAATAAGTTGCTTTTAATGTGTCTGAAAAATGAAAATTATGCTTATCAATGCCTTAGATGAATTTTTTAATATACTTGACAATAAACCTACTGAAAGTTGTAAAAAATTTTATCATTGAATTATTCTGTTTCTCTTTCAAGTTAGTTATTTTTATGTAGTAATGTAAATATATTTTTTTTCCCATTTAGAGACCATTACACCATTTAAAAATCCCATTAAGTAAAGATAAACTTTATTACTCACTTGATGAGAGCAACGTGGTGGTGGCTTAGCAGGACATTGAATAACACTCCACTGATCCTTCTTAATGTTATATATATACAAATCATTGTACATAAAAGTCTGAAAAATAAAAATGTAATATACAGAACATTAATATATGAATCATCTATAAATGATTAATGAAATCTAAGTTTTACTGAGAAAATGCAGTTCACATCATATTAACCTGCTTTCTTGCTGATATAGAGAACTGTATAGAACCTCTTGTGAATATAGCATTTTTGAAACTATGAATACACTTTAAAAAACTTATTTTTCAAAATATAAGTTTATTTTCTAAATGAGCAAACTCTGTAGATATTTGATTATAATACTTAAATTATGGACTGTATTTTAGTTGTTTCCTTTATTTTAAATTAGAAACATTTATGTAATCAGTTCTAAAAACTGGTATAAGATAAATAAAAACTTACATGTATTTAGATGTTTGCTCTTACAGCAGAAAAAAAACAAGAGCGATAAAAGTCTGTTACATCATGCTTGGATTGTACATTAAGAATAATTAGGATATGAAATTCTGACAAACATCTTCTACAGAGTACAACAGTTTAACTTTTGCAAAATCTACTCTAGAATTTCTGTTTGAAAATTAAAATAACTTCAAAGTACCAAATATATCAGTTTAGCAAATTTAGCTTCAAACATGTAACTTTCATTAATTTTATTAAAATCATGCTGTTATTAGGATTGTGGTAGGATGATTATGAACTTTATGAAGGAGAGTGGATTCTCAATTATATAGTTAGCTTAAAAGTAACTCTTTGTGTTAAGCACCTGATGTCAAGTGTCTTAAGCATGAAGATAGTGTCTTCACATCACTGATAAATATGTTCTAGAATAGTACTATGTTTTCAATCATTCAAATTGTCATAGGTTTTATGTATTTATTGGTACAGGTACTTCATTTCACCATCAAGCCTCACTGCCAATCATGACCATGAATCTAGTTCTAGATATTATGTATTAAATGCCTGTGGTTTTATTGGGTACCTAAATGAATGAAATTTTGCTGTTGGATCAGAAAATAAAAATACATAGGAAGAACAAGTTTTAATAAACAACTTCACACTCTTATTTGTGAAGTTACAATTGTTACAATTCTTATTTGAAAGAAGAAATTACTCTATGCTTAATTCTCATATGTAAGTACAAAACAAAAATAAATTCATTCATGATGTGGGAATTATTGTGTTGGGCAGTTATCTATAAATTTTTATTATACCAATTTTCATTTATCTTAATGTTTTAATTAAAGTGTAAACTTAATGGTAAATACACTGTCTATATACACTATTAGATCAAGCTGTGATCAGAATTAATGGATATATAGTATCTTAATGAATATAGTACTTATCTATATACACTATTAGATCAAGCTGCAATCAGAGTCTCTTAATGAATATATTGTTGCTTGTCAATTGCATTGTTAGCAAATTGGTATTTCTTCAAAAGTCCAAAAACTGCACAGACTGATTGATGTATTACAAGAAAAATGTATTATACAAAATGGATTGTTATCATCAATCCATTTTGTACAATACATTTTTTCTTGTCTCTTAATACACTGCCATATATCCAGCAGAATAATTATGATGGAGTGAGTTCCTTGCAAAATAGGAGTTCCAGTCAACATATATCAGATGGTAAACTGTATATGGATAGTTACATCTTTCAAATGTGTTGCTTCAAGATTCATGGTGGTCTTATAGACAAAGTCCATATAGGCACAGCAGAGGCCTACCCAAACTGACATTGTTGTTACTGAACTTAATATAATGATGATGATAAGTGGGTGACTCATGACTGCACTTAATTCACTCAACATTATGCCATTAACCACCTGAATGTCACTAACCTTCCATCTAAGTTAAACCTTTCATCTCTGCAAAGCAGAGTTTAAAGCTTTCACAAATTGCTCTTCAACTTGTACATTTGCAAATTGTGTGAACTCTCAGAAGATAACAGTACCTAACATATAAACAGGTGCTCATGTCGACTCAGGAAAGCTGTCATTATTTTTTACTCATTAAAACTGCTTTTTATCAGGATATTTTTAATGCTTTTTTGATCTTTTAATTAAAAAAAACTATTCTCAATAGTGAAAATCAAATATATAAATTCTATTTCAGTTAAGAAACAGAGTGCTTAAGATACAAGGTAAAAATGTTACTTAACTCATTAGTTTAAACAGCTGGTGATCTGCTACCTGCATCATACTGAACTAGTTAGTAAACCACCAGTGAATTGCTGGTGTGATGGTCCATTCATTCACTTTTACTTTTCCTTAACCAGTTTTGCTTTATTTATATTATATTTATCATTTTGGGGATTTTAATTCATTTTTGTGTACTGTCTTAATCCTCGTTCCGAGTGCAGGAGTTGCACATGCGCAACTCCGATCTTTTGATTGACAACTGCTAAAGAGCGTGCAGGTCACAACCTCTCTTGCGTCATAGCTTGCACGATTGTCAGTTTATGCAAATGTCTTTCCCGGTATGCAACACGACACGTGCCAGTTTTGTAGACGCTTGTTATAACTTGGTGACATTAGGTCACAGAGTTAGTACTGAGATTGTGTAGAAGTGATGAAGTAGTATTGAGATTGTGAGAAGAAGTGATGATAGAGATGTAGTAGCAGAGTTTTTGTGAATTAGTGTAGACAGAATTTTTGTTTGAGATGTAGTCGAGATTTTCACTTTGAGTTTGGTGAGTTGAATCTTTGGAAATAAACTTTGTTTGTTTTAGAAACTTTTGAATCTTTGCTATTTTTTCTCTTGAGCAACGTATTTGATGTTTTGATTAGATTGTATTTGAACTTGACAATCATTTTTGAATTCTTACTCGATAAGTAACACTTGGCAAATATTTAACAAACCCTATTTGAACTTTATTTGGCAAGTTATTATTGCTTGGCACCCAATAGAACTATCTGGAATTTGAATAAAATTGGATTAGACAAAAGGTCCAAACTTTAAAAAGTTATTAACCTTTGAAGCGTTACACTGGTCACTCATTTCATCATCCGCTGGTGATGTTTATTGACATTTGAATACAAAAAATAGGACACAAAAGAATGAGATGTGCAGCAGTTTAAGCATAAACAAAGGAATGAGCTTGCCACATTACACTTCCCAAGTGGAAAATTACTGATTTACCAAAAATGAAGAAGATATAATAGTGACAGAGATTCCAGCAATTTTTTTAATGATGCAAATAATGAATCAAACAGTGATCATAATGAATGTGAAAACAGTGTATAATCATAATAATTATCTCTGTTAAATTCATTACTTGTTCTATATTTGTCAGAGTCTATTCTTTTAGTTTTACTTAGAGGATTCTATGTCATCAGAACTGAGCCATTTTCATTATTATCATAATTATTATACAGCTATGATGACACAGAATACTCTAAGTAAAACTAAAATAATAACATATAGCTCTGTCAAATATAGAACATTCATTTTCAAAGAGAATGAAGTTTTCATTATTAGAATTTTGAACCCTCTAACAATGGAAATATGAACCCTGAATTTGAATTGAAATTTGAAATGATGATGAAGAAAATGCAAATAATAATTTAATAATAAATATAATAATACATAATTAGTATTAAATAATAATAGTAATAGTAATATATAATTTTTCAATTTCCTCTTAAAATGAGAAAGTTACATTTTCCCACCCACCCCTGAGGTTAAGGGGGCAAATTGTTGTCAGTGTAAGATCTTTGTCCATTACACTCTACCAGCAAAATTTTTAATTTCTAGCATAAAATAGATCATTTGCTTTAAAACAATTACCCCTCATGCAGTTGCTTACCACAGAGGCTGACAGGAGCTTGTATAATACATGACAGAGATCTGTGAAGTAGGCAAAACCCAGTAACAAGGGCAACACTTGAAAAGAACATCCATATCTTATCCAGGGTTCAAGCTCAATTCCCTTTGATCAGTAGCTATTTGGGTTAACTACATGGCCACCAGGTTATTCATTTAAACTTACCAGTTGCAAAATATAGCACCCTCCAAGTGGTTAATGCACTTGAGTACTGATTCTGTGTTTGAGCTCTGGATAAGGAATGGATGTTTGTTTTGCTAAACAAACATATGTGTGTTTCTGCTAAGGTCTTGCCTTCCTTACAGATATTCTGTAATAATATACAAAAATAATAATTTTATTTTGCAGTACAAAGATGTAATATTAGTTATTGTAATACAATTCACATAAAGCGGAAAAAGGAACATTAGGTTAAAAAAACTCAATACAGAATTTATCAAATTGGGTTGCTTTATCTGTGAGTGGCACTTTTTTGAACACAATGGGTTAAATGAACAAGTCACAAGGACCCTAAGGCTCAGAGAAGGTTGTGGAGAAGGGACCAACTGGACAGCTGTTAGGAGACATATGGTAGTCTCCTGTCAAGGCTATCCAGTGTGTTCTTTAGCGGGCATGGTATGGCTCTCCTGCATATGAGGCCATTGCTTAATGTTCCATCTGATGGATGGTGTCCTTTCAAAGCCTATCGATATCCCCTACTGATTGAGGGCAGGGAGTTTTGCAGAGATAAATCTTAACACTGGTCCAACTGGGACTCGCACCTGGAAACTGCAGATTACAAGCTTGGTAAGCTACCAACTCAGCCACCCCTGGCCCGAATTTGTCAAGACTGAGCACTTTAATTAAATTATATTAAATGAAAAAATGTGGCAAATATTAACTATGTAACACACCAGCATTTTAAGAATGGCATATTAGGCATGGCATTATCATCTGGTAGCCGTCCTGTGGCCGAGTGGTTAGCGCGCTTGGCTACTGATCTATGGGACCTGGGTTCGAGCCCTGGATAAGGCATGGATGTATGCGTCATTTTTCTGCTGAGGTCCTGCCATCCTCTCAGACCTTCTACTGTGGCATATAAACTGACAGGCTCCTGTCAGACCTCTGTGGCAAGCAGCTGCTTGAGGGGGTATTTATTTTTATTTTTATTATTATCATCTGAAGGTTATTGTCAGACCTCTGTGGCAAGCAGCTGCTTAGGGTGGAATTAATTAATAATTTTTATTAATGATGAAAATTAAAACTGCTGGAGGATTTGAAAAATGTGAATAATATTTCATTAGTAGTTATCAAACTGATAGTTTTTTCATTTATTTCTTTAAAAGAATGTCTATATTCATTTGACATCTCCTCCTAGATAGTCAGAGCTGGACCACCAAGCATAGTCTACAACTTCATCTCACCATATCTTAGTGCTCTCAGACTCTCAATCAGTGATCATCAGCACAGAGATAGAGGTGAGACTCATCGCTGAATATGACATGGTTCTATTCATCCTACCAAGCATCTCTGGTACAGTACTATTGTAATCTTGTGCGATGATGTGTTGCGGTGAGTGGTAGTCATCACAATGGCTGCCACAGCCAATCTGTGATTCACAGTCAATGACAACACAGATGTCCATAGCTGCCTACACATTGCATCGAATGTCATCCACTGTGGATTGTGGGGCTGCTATTGCTTGCTGTCGAATGTGGCATTCAGATGTCTACCTATGTGCACCAGTTCCACTCAGCAATGCATGCTACCTTCCTCCAACCACTGTCGACAAATTTGGCCAACAGTTGTTGCATTCCAATGCATTTCTGCTGCAATGCAACACAGGGATCAACCAGCCATATGTATCCCTATGATGAAGCCTCTGGTAAAGTGTGGTCCACGTGATGGTAGAATTTCTGATGACGTCAGCCAGGCATTCTCACTCCTTACACTTGCTTTTGCCACCAAAATCACTATGCTTTAGTGCTCCACACGCCTGGGTTAAGGCGACCAAAATTAGCTATGTCAAACCATTTTGATTTGTTATCTCCCTCACCTGTTACGATTGATTCACAACTGCACTCATTTACATAACCCAACTGTTGACACATATTCACTTATTTGCATGGCGCTCTGACAAATACTTTCCAGTGTGGCATTTTCTATATCAAGTAGTGTATATTAACAGAAAGGAAATTTCTTTCTGAATATAATAAAATTCACCAAAACTAGACTTATGTTATTTGTATATATTCTTTTTCATCATAATACTTTAAAACATAAGCCAAAATTGCAGACTCTGTGATCAGTCTAATCAATCTGTGCAATTAGTGAATGCAAAGCCCAAGGCTTTGCACTGTTCACAATTCATGGGGCTTTTCTGTCCAATTTATGGAAGTGGAGGAACACTTTTTTGGCTGTTTCTTTTTCTGAGTACAATGGATTTTTTTCTTTGGATGGTACAATTTGGGTATCTTGGGAAAATGCTAAAAACTTACTGCATTAAGGATACAAAAACTTCAATAACCTTAAGGAAGTACAGTCAAGTACTTTTCTTTTTGGGAGGAGGGTGTGTGTGTGTGTTAAAATCATTCAAATAAAAATAATTTCTTTGAAATAGAGTTTTGCCAAGGAAAAGGTGGTTAAAACCATCTCAATGTAGCAGTAGAAAAAGGTGGGGATAAAACGATTTTCACAAAATTGCTTTCACAACCATAAGTGAACTGATTTCTGTGCTAATGAAATGATTTATTGCTTCTGCATTTAAGACCTTAAATAATTAGGCAAATATCAAGGGTATGTTTATATAAATATTAATCTTATTTATTTCTTTGGCTGGCAAATTTTTTAATGAGACCTGATTGAAGCTTGGGTTATCTCTGAGAGGCACATTTTTGCACACAATGGGCTAAATAGCCAGGTCACAAGGGCCCAGAAGGTTCAGAGAAAGAACTGCACATTACAAGCCTGGTATACTGCTGACTGAGCCACTCATGCCCCTCCTGGTTGAAAGATGGGTTTCTATGATGTGTTCTTTATGCACTGATAAAATAGATAATGCATTCAACCTTCCTACATCACAGAGTTCCTTAAAAACGTTTATATGAAATTCAGATTGCTGAATGAATATTATGCCTTGGCTGTAGACCCAGATGTCACTAACAATTTGCAAAAACTTTGAATCTGGAAATATGTGAAGAAAATAACTGTATATAGAAAGGATACTGATGCACAAACATTTTGGAATATTACCATATGTGTTACTCTTGCAAATGACAGATTACATTGCATTTAATGTGGTATATTTAGAAAACTAAATACATGCAATATTCCAACTATGCCATTCATATATACACTGGTGTTCAAAATTCAAAGAAAATGTCATATCTTAAAAAGCATATTTGGGGATGGCATGAAATGTGGCCTACATGTAAATATTGCAATGTGAGTTTGGTTGTTTTACCTCTGAGTGGTATTTGTGCACACAATGGGCTAAACTGTCATGTTGAATGCTACTGACATAAAGGATTGTAAGTTGGGTAGGGAATCCACTGGAAAACTACTAGGAGACAGGTGGAAGCCTATTGTTCAAGTTATCAAGTGTGTTCTTTAAGCTGCACTCCAGGATATGGCTTTCCTACTTGTGGGACCATGGCTTAAAGTCCCCTCCAAAGGACATTGGACTTTCTAAGTCCAACAGTGTCTACTTTTTTACTGACAGCAAGGTGGTGGTGATGGTGGTGGTGGTGGTGGTGGTGGTGGGGGGGGTTCAGCAGAGATAAATCTCAATGTAGGCACAGATGGGGCTCAAGCTTTGCAATGTGGAAGAAAAAGCAAACATAGTTAACCAATGCGACCATGAACATGCAAATTAGGATTGTTATAAAAGAGCACATGGTTGCAGTACCATTCATTTCTGTTGCAGCCAGCCTAACATTACTTCAGTAAAATTTTGATTTCACCAAGTCACCTAAACAATATATATGATGATTGTGTACTCTGGAGAGCAACAGTAGGGTGGAAGGGGATCAATCCCAGCCTGAGATATCTAAGACTTTAAATGTTCTCTCAAAACTTTGGAGACAATTTCAAGAAACAGTAGAAATCTATTGTAGACCATGATGATGAAAATTAGGCAACTATTTTATGAGCTGCCACAGGGACTACAGAAACTGTAAGAAAGCGAAAATGAGGATGTATAAATGTATGAAAAAGTCTGTATGCATAATGAAATACCTGGATCTCAGGAGGGGGGGATATGCCCTCCATCCCCTTGAAAATGCTAATAAGGGTAATGGAGGCCAAAAAATATTAAACTTCTGCATATTTCATGCAATTTTCAAGAACTCTTTTTTAAACCAAAAATGAGGGGAAAATGTTACACTGCAATGGAAATCCAGTCTCTTGCCCCCCACCATTCTGGCTTGATTGACTTGCCCCCCCCTCCCATTTTGTCTATATCAGGGCTTGCATGACAATCAATGGTTGTGTTCTTCTTACCTCCTTTAAATAGAAGAGCTAATTTAATGTGGTACAGGCCTTTGAAGCCTAGGCCAGTGGGAAAATGTGATCTTCAGACATTAGCATATATTTAGTTTGAAAATTGATTTTCTATCTGTAATATATTTGGAGAGACACAGAACTTGCTCCAGTTGCTGTAACATCAGAGAAAAGAAACGTTTTGGTAGTATGATGTAATGGACTGGCATGCTGATGATTGGCTGCACAGAGTTTCACCATTTCCAGAGGCATATTATGACTGCTCAGTGATACATAAATAAAATTATTGAGCCAAATATGAGGCTTTTCAGGAGTGCTCTCACCAAATTTCATTTTTATGGATGATATACCTTTCTCCACAGGGCTCAGGAGGTTGATTTCCTTTGAAAGTGACAATATTTATAGTGGCCAGTCAGATGCCCTAAGGAGATGAATTACAGGACTCCTTTTTGCTCCCACCCAGAACTATCCATGAGATCATATCTGCTCTTGTAGAAGAGTGGGCCTTATTGCCACAAAACCTCCTCAACAGCATGAGAATATGTTGCATGAGCTATATGGCAGTTAGGGGTGATCATATATCTTATTCACATCTCCTGTCCCCTAATTCCAGTACCTGCATTATGGGAACTAATCAAGAATATTACACGATTTCATCATTATCTCACTTGCTGTTACTCAATCATGTCACAATATCATTCTACCTGATATTTCACAGTATTTGAAACCATTTTAAGCTATATACATTTTTGTCCATTATCTTTTAATTTTATGCACCAGGTATCCATCAATCTTACTTTTGTTATGCAACAAAAAAGTTAACAGGGAAGTAAGGTATTAAAATTTGTGTATGTTATTAAAAATGCATTTAACAGAAATCAACAATTATCAATTTTTTACATCTTAATTTAAGCAATATGACTTGAGTGCAAAGTTAAGCAAAATAAAACTTTTTCATAATTTTACATAAAATGCAATATTAAAATGGCAGAAACTTCGCTTATGAAGGTGAAGTGCAAGTACACTTTAAGTGACAAAGATGCTGAATTTTTAGTAGTCACACAGTGATGGCACTGAAATTAGTGATATGAGCAGTCTATGTATTATAGGTCATTGATTAGCTGTCTGCAAGCAAAGGACCACTACAGACTTGGTTCCAACTCCTAAGCTATTGTAATTGAGAAGTGTCAAAAGTTGAATAAACTCAACTCTACTTTGGCATGGTAAATAATAAAGGTTTCTGGGCCCTTCTTAGATCTCATTATGATACCTGAAGGTAATGGATGACAGTTTTGAACTTATTGCTTCACCAAAAATACAAAGTGAGTAAAGAAAAAAAAATGGCAAAATGCTTTAGAAAACAAATATTCATTTGAATTTTGAATTTTATTATTCTTTCTAATCTAGAGTTTAAATTAACATTTTACTTATAAATCACAGAAATTTCAGTTTGGTCCAGCCCTTGTGGTCTCTAATGACAAACTAACCCCTGCTTGTTTGAAGATTTTCTTTTTTGCTTGCCATTGTGGTTCTAAAATGTAATAAATAATGCTATGCTTAAGGCATTTAATAAGAATAAATAAAAAAAAGAAAATGCACACACCTTACTCCCATTGAAATATTCTCCACCAAAGAGTAGCAGTTCATCTTTATCTGGATGAGCACATAAAGTAAAGCTACTCCTGAAAATAAAATATAAAACATCAGTGAAAAAGAGGGAAAAAATGTAAGCAGCATATTTTGAATGATATATACAATGAAAGGATTTAACATAATTTTTCTACACAAAGCATTTTTGGCACATTTTGTGTAGCTGAAAATTAACAATTTTTAGTAATAAAAAATAAATACCCCCCCCCCCCCCCACCACCACCACCACTCAAGCAGCTGCTTGCCACAGAGGTCTGACAGGAACCTGTCAGCTATATGCCATAGTAGAAGATGGGCTTGGAAAGGTCATTGTCAGCTGCTGGATGGGGCATTAAGCCATGACCCTGTGTGTGGGAGAGCCATACTCTGCAAAAATTTATATGTTGAGTGAGATCTAAACTCATCCCCTCTTGTTACATATTAGATGCTCTTATCAACTGAGCTATCAATTCTGCTGATAACTCAGGTGATAATCTGTTGCACTGATTATACAGGACATGAAGAAAATACCATTATTTAATATCCTAATATCTCATGAGGCTGTATAAAGAAAACTTGTTATAGAGTTTATTTATTGTGAGAGGTAATGTCCATCACTATCAATGACTCTCTAATTGTAGACAAAAGGCAACAAATCATTATTCAACTTCTAAAGACCAGAGCAGGACAAGAGTTGGAAGGAAATGAAAAAAAAAAAACATGCAACATGCTCGGAGATAAGTGGTCAGCAACAGGACTACAATTGTTCATGCCTTAACAGAAAAATAAAAGCTAACTATTGAAAATTAGATCAATAAGATAAACTTATTTGAAAGCTCCTTCTTTCTGTTCCCTTTCAGGAAAATAATTTTCTTTGAAAAGTTCTAACAGTCCCAACTCATGATAGTGGAATTAGACATCAGATGCTTTTCTTGAACAATTTCAAGCATTATCTCAGGGGAATGGTGAAAGTTCTTATACTTAACTCCTAGATAACATTATTTAAATACATGCAACAAAATAGCAACATTTTCAGCAATATTAATGGATCAAATCCATAATTTTTTCTAAAGCATTATTCTACCTCTGGTATCAGGCATAATAAAAACAATACAAGCATGTGAGGTCTATACAAATTGTGTAGTAGACACTTCACTCTCATCTTGCTATATATATAAAATGAGTGCAAATTCAAATCCACCCAGCTATGTAGCTCATTTCCTCTTCTATAGGGGTGGGGATGGCTCAGCCAGTAGTGCACCAGGCTCGTAATCTGCAGTTCCCAGGTTTGAGACCCAGCTGGGCCAGCATTGAGAATTATCTCCATAAAACTCTCTGCGCTGACCATGGGCAGTAAGGGACATTGATGGGCTTGGAAAAGTCATCGTCCATTGGATGGGACATTAAGTCATACTCTGTGCATGTTAAAGAACATGCATGCTGGATGGCCTCGATAGGAGGCTACCATCTGTCTCCTAACAGTGGTCCAGTGGGTCCCCTTCACCAACCTCTCTGAGCCTTTGGGGTCCTTGTGACCTGACCATTTAGCCCATTGTGTGAAAAAAGGTGCCACTCATATGAAAAACAACCCAACCCATCTTCTATATTCCAACTTTGTGACAATAAAAACCCTGTGTGATGTTTGTTTCCAATTTTAGACAGAGACAAGATGTTGAAATGATTAAATTTCACATGTATATTGTGAAAATGTTCATACCAAATGCATAGAATATTATAATTTGCATGTATCAAGTGATTACAATTTGACTATGGGAGATGACCCAGGAAGTTGTCTGGAGGTGAACTAGGTGTACCTCTGCTCTACCCTGAGGATCAGCAGGAAAGTGAAATTGCTTTATTCTGAGAGAAACTGTGAAAACAATGAAGGAATTGCATTTGATTACAGAAGAAATGCTTGAAACAAGATACACTTTAATCAGTAGAAAAAGTTCAATTAAAAAAATAAAGGATTAATCTATTTTGTATAATTGTAATAAGTAATTAAATTATAAGTAATCTAATTTTCCTTTGTTACTAAAACAAATAGTACATTTTAATATTTTAATTTAAATTTTGATACAACTTAGAGAACAACTGAATCGCTGATCTGAATTCATATTGGCATATTTCAGCTTATAGGTGTACAGCAGTGTTAAAGTGGACTATGCTATTAAACTTTTAACCTGGTCTGACTTCACATATGTTATGCAAAAGGAAACTCTACCTCCTATGATCATGAAGCTAATTAATTCTTTTTATACACAGCTAACCTACATTTTTTATACCAAATTATTTGAAATTTATGTATCATAAAAAGTAGGTTATTAATGATAGATATTTTTAGAAGAAACAGTTTGCTGATTTAGGCATCTGGTAATTGTTATAGAATGGGGCCCTGTTGATCCATTATGCCAGAACACCAGAATAAAATTTAAATACAGTTTAATAAAATTATCTTAAAATTTTTTGACTGATTGTGAAGTTTATAATTCTATTCAACCTTTAAATTTTTTTGTTCTGAAATATCTCAAACATTTGTCTCTATCACTTTGATATTTGGTACAAAATCTTTACAGAAACACATTAAGCTCAAATATAAAATACATGCATCATTTACATAAAAACGAGTGAACAGTACATTTTTTTTATACAGCCTCATGAGGTTTCAGAGAAGTTTTCTTCATACAGCCTCGTGAGGTTTCAGAGAAGTTTTCTTTATACAGCCTCATGAGATATTAGGATATTAAATAATGGTATTTTCTTCATGCCTTGTATAATCAATGAATGCCTGTATATTCAATCCTGTATATTCTGCTGATTGCTCAGATTATCACCTGAGCTATCAGCAGAATTGATAGCTCAGATGATAAGAGCACCTATATACAACAATCAAAATAGATTTGTTTAAATGCTAAATAATGTTTCTAAATCCTAAACCAGTAGAAAACTGGTAACAGTAATCAGTATTCCATACTTTGCTTTGTGTTTATTTCTTCCACTTAATATTGAGTTATCAAATTTATGATCTACTGATTTGGAAAAGTACTGGTGTTTTACTATATAAATTTTACTTTCTACTGCCAGTAGACTGGTTAAGTAATAACAGTCTCCAAGGGTACTTACCTAAGTAGTAGGATATTTACATCAATTTATAAATTTCATGAAGTCCATTTACCTCTGACCCACTAGTTATATTATTTATGGCTTATGTACTTTATAATTGCTATCAAGTGACCATAATTTTTGCATGTGCTGTTTCCTCTAGCACAATGGCTGTCAATGACTTTTAATAGAACTATATGTTTCCTAATTTTTATTACATATTCATCTAATAAGAATTACCAATTGGCTTATAAATATTTTTACACTAAACATGCATACAATTACCATTTTATGAAGTGGAATTAACACATTTTTTATGAAAAGTTTTACACTAAATGTTTAGAAATATCATTTTTGAGTGGAATTTCACCATATATAATATGCAATTTTTCCTAATTTTTATAATATGCAATTTTATTCAATCAGAACTAAACTGAGGAATAAAAAAATTACAGAAAATCATTGACTTTTTACTTGCAATATGTTGAAATGATGGAGGGTTTTTCTTGTGGATTTAAAAGTTTTTTTAAGGGGTGTGGAATACCTTGAAACACTCAGAATAGCACAGGGCAACAAAGCACTTCTCACATTGGTACTCTCTCATCTCATTTATTTTCTTACTTTTCATACTACATAATCTCTAAAAGAATTCTTTTTTTTATTTTTATTTTATTTTTTTTTTTTGGGGGGGGGGGGGGTATGAAACTTGCAAAATGGGTCCACTGTATTGCCAGTACTCTTGCTGGCAATATTTTGGGATTTTACCTTTTATTATAATACGACCAATAATTGCAACTGATTTGTAAAAACAACCCCTGTAAGCACTTTGTGATGGTTTAGCTTCCATCTGTGGAACAGCATCTGACACTGACATCTGACTCCTCTGTGTCAGAAGAGGCATGTTCAGAGAAATGACTAAATATAAATAAAAATAAATACCCCCTCAAGCAGCTGCTTGCCACAGAGGTCTGACAGAAGCCTGTCAATTTATATGACATAGTAGAAGGTCTGTGAGGATGGTAGGACTTCAGCAGAAGAACAACACAGGCATCCATTCCTTACCCGGGCTGGAACCCAGTTTCCTTAGATCAGTAGCCAAGCACACTAACCACTCGGCCATGGGACAGCATCAAGAGAAATGACTACAGCTGCTTAAATATCAGCGAGATATCTGTGTATGAATGGGCTTCATTTCTTCAACCATCTAGATGTCTGTGTAAGCCAACAGTTAATACCCCATTAAACCTAAATCATGAGAATATTTTCACATCAAGAATATTTTAACATGAAATTTCATGTGAAAATATTTTTACTCCATACATATTTCAAGTTCTGAAATGATCATATCTTAACTGACACTGCTAATGCTTAACTTGCCTACAAGTAGGTGGTGCACACTGTTCCTCTCCAACATGACAACGTTTTCTATCTTGTTCTTGAAACTCAGCAATAAGCTTCTCAATATCATCCTATATATAACAGAAAAAAAAAATGAAATAATAAATTCATACATATTAGTTTATTTACTTCATTTATTGCTTGAAATAATATTAGCTTATTAAATTGTGTAATTATAGTTCTGTATATTTTCTGTTCATGAAGTGTCTATTAAGAAGTATATAGTGGATACGTGCTTTAGAACTGGGTGCAATGATGAATAATATTCCTGGACCTTAAGAAAATCCACAAAAATGACCCTGATTTTTTGGCAAGTGTTACACAACACAACAAAAGTGATTTTAGCAATACTGCAAAAGATTGTGAAGAATTTATAACTGCGAGTGAATAGTTATTAGAAAAAAATTTATATCAAGCAGTTTTAAATTTTTTTAACAAATGGAACTAAATGTATTTCTGGTATGAAAAACACCAATGTGTGATGGAAACAAAACTATTTTATATTTTTTCCTTATATTTGTGTATAAAGTGATTTTAGCATTAATAGGATATACACCCAGTGCTCAACTAACATGAATTCTACTAACACAATTTTTAAAGTATGATTTTTGACTAGTACAACTAGTCATTCAGCCTAACATGATTTCTCAACTACTTCTTTATGATCATTTATATTAATATATTTAAATTATAAGAAGATACCTTGGATACTTTTCTTGTCTCACCTATTGGGCTTAGTCCAATTCCAACACTTTCATAAAGATTTTTCACATTTGCATATACCAATTAGTGTGTAACTGCTATAAAAAATATTTTATACAGAGGTTGTGATGCCCCCTCATTCACTTTTGCTTTACCTTAACCAGTTTTGCTTAATTTATGTTATATTTATCATTTTTGGGATTTTTATTTCATTTTTGGCATCACAGCACTTGTTTCCAAGAGTTAGGAGTTGCGCATGCGCAACTCCAAACTTTTGATTGTCACCCGCTAAAGCGTGTGTACAAGGACACACCCATTCTTGCGTCATAGCTTTCACTGTTCGTCAATTTATGCAAATGTCTAGCCCGGCATGCAACATGACACGTGTGGGCTCTGTAGCCTCTTGTTATAACCTGTTGACATGTTAGTCACAGTCAGTGTTTAATCAGTGGAGTTGGTGTTGAGTGTTGGAGTTTTGTTGAAGAGTTTGTAATGAGTTTGAAATGATGTAGTATCTTCTTCATTGAAGTTTCGATGAGTGATTTTTGGAAATAAATTTGTTTTGTTATTTAAACCTTTTTGAGTCTTTACTAATTTTTTCTCTTGAGCAACATTAATTATTTTGATTAGAATTAATCTTTAAATTTTGACAATCATTTAATATTTTTGAATTCTTACTCATTAATGCTCGCTGGTATTTTGAACCCTAATTAAACCTTATTTTTTGGCAATTTGTTAATTATTGCCTGGCGCCCGACTCAGCTATCCGAAGTATGAAATAATTGGATCAGACAAAGGGTCCAAAACTTAATAAACTTTAAAAGTATATAATTCTTTGGAGCATTACAAGGTCACTGCCTTTTTTCATTTGGAAGACCTAATGCATGTGGCCCTGAAGATATTGTTTGTCTTGTAGCCACAAGAATCATATATAATTCATGCCTGTGCTTGTTTAGTCCTGTTAGTTGCAATCTGTAGTTTGCTAGTTCCTGTCAATTTCATACATCTATAACATCAGGTTGGTTATTTATGTGTTTTCAAAGATAGTACAAAAATGCCTAAAAATTATAAAGAGCAAAAGAGGCTTGAAGCCTTACTGGATGAGGTTATGAAAGATAAGCATGATGCAGATGTAGACCACAAAGAATAAAAATCTGAGAAAGGAAGAAAATATGCCATAAGAAGGTGCAGGAAAATGATGCACAAATGTGAAAAGTGCAAATCTTACTTTTATGTAGAGTGCTTCTTCAAAAAACATAAGTCAATTAGGCTCTAATAAGAACTTCTAGGTAAAAATTTGTGTATTATTTCTGTAATACTCTAAAAGTTAATAATTAAAAGAAAGTATTATCTACTTTTTGCAAAATTTTGAATGCCAAGCAACTAAAACTGCCCCTGGAGTCTCTTGCTGTAATATCCCTATGTTGCAGCACATATGCACAGTATATGTAAACCACATGGCTCCATAAGCAAATATACATTGGAGTTACATTTGACTTGTATGGCAGTCAATGAGTTAAACAGCTATAACAAGTAATATATTTGAAAACAACGAAGAACATTTTGATTCACTGACCAAAGAAATATATAGAAACAGACATTGTATAAAGAAATTCACCTTGATTGGCTCAAGATTATAATTTATTGTGTGTAGAGCAGAAAAGCTTATAAACATACAATTAGCATTACTTGAAAACAGTTTTTACAACAATCAGTTTCTCATTTTGAGCCTTCACAATGCTTGACAATATGTATCATGTATTAAAACTGCATTTAACTGTTTTTCTTTCGTTTCTAAATTATTTTCTTTTCTGTAAAAATAAGTTAGATGTATGAAATATATATAAAAATAAAACAGAAAAAAATTAACTATAGTCATAATAAAATTAAAAATATGTCATTCAGGTTAGGATTCTGTAACATATCTCCCACTATTCAGATTATTATGAGAAATATCTGTCCAACTCAGGGGCATAGTCAGAAAAGTTTCTTAGGGGAGTACATTTGTTGACAAAAAGTGCGACCTCGATTAACCAACTTTTGATAATCCGATTACTGTACCTCAGTCTGTGGAGTGTCAAATTTTGTACAGGTATCACACAGTGATAGAGCTACACTTTCCATCCCACCCCCTAACTCTTTCAAGATAGTGTTAAAAACTTGTTAGAGGAAAAACAGTAGATTAAGATCACTTAATTTTTTTTTTAATTTTACAAATGTAGTACTAATTTTTTCTGTAAATATTTCAATTAATATATTTATCTTGTGCAATGCTGCACTCCTCCTTTTTCCCTGATTAATGTATCATAAAATATTTTTTAAAAGCTTTCATCATGGACAAAAAAATTATTCAAAATATTTACAGTGGAAATCACTGTTTTATAAAAGAACATCTGAATAAGTCATATTATATTATGCTTCTTTGCATTGTTAAGATAATACTAAGTCTCTTTGATAGCTATTCACTGTGTAGAGTAATTCTCTCAATATAATTTTATATTTATCATTATGCCTTATTAATGTTTCCATTTCCTTTTATTGTTCATAATTAAACTGCACTTCCACTTTTTCCAGTCTTTTTTAATTATTCTCATTTCCTCTCAAATATCCAAATATTTTGATGTATTTGATTAATCGAAGTTCTATGGTACTCGGATATCCATATTACCAATAACCACCTGAGGGATTTTGTAGCCCTGGTAATGATGCCAATTACTACATTTTCCTTTTTGTTTTAAAGGGAAAGAAACTTCCCTGCAAAAAGGACAGAGATAATCTAAAAGCTCTCTTGGGCTTGTCCTGATTTCTGATACAAAATACACACACCTATACAGAGGATCATAACCACTGGTTTAATAGTAGGATAAATTAACCATTAGTTCAGGAATGGGGTAAATGGACATTTAGTCAAGAACATTTTTAACTCTTAGGTATAAGAATGTCTCATAAAAGGCTTTAACATTTTCGTGCCTTGGGCACATGGGGCAGGGGTGGCTCAGTCGTTAGCGCGCCAGGCTTGTAATCTGTAGTTCCCAGGTTCAAGTCCCAGCTGGGCCAGTGTTGAGATTTACCTCCACAAAATTCGCCGCCCTGCCCACGATCAGTAGGGGACACCGATGGGCTTGGAAAGGCCGTCGTCCGTCGGATGGGAGGTTAAGCCATGGTCCCATGTGCGGGAGAGCCATACTCTGTGCACGTTAAAGAACACGCTGGATGGCCTTGACGGGAGGCTACCATCTGTCTATCAACAGCTGTTCCAGTGGGTCCCCTCCCCCAACCTTCTCTGAGCCTTCGGGGTCCATGTGACCTGGCCATTTAGCCCATGGTGTGCAAAAAAGTGCCGCTCAGAGGTAAAACAACCCAACCCTTGGGCATATTGTGTAACTTCAATTTGCACAAAATATTTTCTTTGGAAGGATACATATTTTCATCATACTCACTAACAAACATTATTAGCAATGACTCTCATTTATTGCTGATATTTGCTCATCAGCAAGACATTTCGAACCACAAGAAATCACTCAAAGTAAGCCCTTTTCCCTTGAGAATATCTTTAGCAAAGAATATTTTCCTTCTTTTAAAGAAAAAAATGTAAAAATATTCTTAAGATTTTTGCAACCAGAGAAGTTTTCCTGTTTCAGGCAGTCTGGAGTGATTCCACATAATAGATATTCAAGAATATTTACAAAAGTTTTGAAAGAATGCAAAAATACACAATTATTTTAGAAACCTCACAAAAAAGCATTTTTTATTGTATACCAGTGTAGTATTAACCAGTGTTGTCAGATGTGTGCTTCATTTTCCTAGTATTAGATTAAGAACTAAATGCATCTGATTTCAGGAAAAGAAAAACTTCTGTTTTATGTTACATTGCCATCCAGAAACAAAATCAACAATATGACATAAAATGAACTATAAAAAATAAAAAAAATAAATCCCCCCTCAAGCAGCTGCTTGCCACAGAGGTCTGACAGGAGCCTGTCAATTTATATGCCATAGTAGAAGATCTGTGAGGATGGCAGGACCTCAGCAGAAAAACGACACACACATCCATGCCTTATCTTGGGCTCGAACCCAGGTCCCGTAGATTAGTAGCCAAGCACGCTAACCACTCAGCAACGGGACGGCATAAATAATAAAAATAAAATAAATACCCCCTCAAGCAGCTGCTTGCCACAGAGGTCTGACAGAAGCCTGTCAGTTTATATGCCAGAGTAGAAGGTCTGAGAGGATGGCAGGACCTCAGCAGAAAAACAACACGAACATCCATGCCTTACCCGGGGCTCGAACCCAGGTCCCGTAGATCAGTAGCTGTCTTCTTTAAATTTAATGAAATCCACAGATTCCACGATTTTCAATAAAAATTTTTTCTTCTTGTCCTTAAAATAATTAATACAGCAAACAACTTGTTTGTAAACTAAGCCACTTATTTTGAACTAAATTATAGGTATCATAAGTATAATACATTATAGAGGTTTGTGAAGAAAGCAAGAACTCAGCAGAAATACAATGCATCCATTCCTTATCCAGGAGCTCAAATCCAATTCCTTTGATCCACAACCAAGCACATTAACTACTAAGCCAGTGATTAATTTTTTTTTAAAACTATGAACAAAAATATTATATTAAAATCATCCCTGAAAGGAATTTTAAGGAGAAGACAGATGAAGCTCAGCCTTTTATACTCTTATGCACCACTACAAATTCCACCTGTTAGAGAAAACTACTACTACTTCAAGACTTGCAAGGTCATCCTGGTTCCCCTTTCCTACTAATCATTTACTCCTAAATCTTCACATATTCAGTTCATGTTCCCAAAATTTTTTACTGTTTATTTGCAGAATCATTTCCATTAATCCCTCTCACAGATCCAGAGAAGCCCCTAGCCAATGTAAAAACTGATTGTCGTTAATATTTTCAAAGGTTTTTATTCTAATTTCACAAAATCTATATAAAAATGTATTCCTTAGATAAGCAGAAGTGCATAGTAGCTTGTTTGTTCGACATGCCAGAGAGATCTATGAGTAATGCGAGAACTCAGCAGAAAGAAAACTTCAGAAAAGAAACATTCATGCCTTATCTGATGCTCATCAGTAAAAAATTATATCTTTTACTGCTGAATCCAATATGAAAGGAGCAAGGGTTGGCTCAGTCAGTAGAGTGCCAAGCTCGTAATTTGTAGTTCTCAGGTTTGAGTCCCACCTGGCAGTGTAGTGCTTTAAGTGCAGAAGTATAGATCAAATATGGAGTGCCACAAGGATCGGTACTGGGGGCAATATTATTTTAGTTTATATTAAATCTGATGCTCATCAGTAAAAAATTATATCTTTTACTGCTGAATCCAACATGAAAGGAGCAAGGGTTGGCTCAGTCAGTAGAGTGCCAAGCTCGTAATTTGTAGTTCTCAGGTTTGAGTCCCACCTGGCAGTGTAGTGCTTTAAGTGCAGAAGTATAGATCAAATATGGAGTGCCACAAGGATCGGTACTGGGGGCAATATTATTTTAGTTTATATTAATTATCTTTGTAACTTGAATTTATATACTAATATTATAACATTTGCAGATGATACAACTTTGATTTTTGCTAATAAGGAGGATTTATTAACCTATCAGATAAATAAAGATCTAGAAAAAAATAGGTGATTGGTTTCAAAAAAACAGATTAATTTTAAATATTAAAAAGACAAAACATATGAATATCAGAATTAGCGAAAATGAACTGGATATTTTTAAAGGAAAAATTTTGTATCATATAAGAAATAGCAGACTCAGACTATGCAATTCAGAATGTATTGAAGGAGTGGAAAACTATTGTTATTTGGGAATAATGATATGGGATTTACAAATTGATAAGGTATGCAAAAAAGGTTATTGCAATCTTTCCTAAAATTTATTGTATCAGGAAATTTGTAGATATTTTGCTTCTCAAAATTATTTACAATGCCTGGATAAAATCATATTTAAACTATGAACTTCTGTCCTTGTCCACACATAAGACCATTAGAAGTTCAAAATCATATACTTCTATGTATTATGAAAAAAAAGAAGAGAATGTAAATCAATGTTACTGGTCATTAGAAATCATGAAATTAAGAGAATTATACATATTTAACTCAATGAAACATTTACAAAAATCTAGGAACAAACAAAAAATTAGACATTTTGTAGTAGATACCAGGTTGTCAGAAAATTTGTTAAGCGTTTATGGCTAAGAAAAATATTGTCACCAAACATTATATTTATTTAGCTGTAAAAAATTATAATCTGATCCCAAGTTGTATAAAACATCAAATATATAAAAAATGAATTTATCAAGGATATTAAAAAACGATTAACATTTGATCTGTTCAAATCTGCTTCTTTCTGAAACACTTAAGACGATTGCTCATCTATTACAGAGATCACCTAAGAAACTTTTTTTTTAATAAAGAAGAAACCGACAATTGGAAATTTAAAGCCTTAACCAAAAAGGCTACTGCTTGGTGTAATATGTAGTTCTTACCTCTCCTTTAGCAGCTAACTCTTTCTTCACTTTCTGCAGAGCTTTCTTCTCCGTTTTAGCAGCTGTTTTTTCGGCGCCTTTACCTTTCTTTTTGTCTTTTTTACCCATTCTGTGTATAATTAAAAGTATAGCGAAACAAAATTAACTTTTGTTTACAAGACTCAGGATACACGAGTTTTAGCTATAGTAGTAGTATTTCTAACTTCCAAAATTTAAGAGAATTAATCACTAGTTCATATTAGAGGTTTTATATAGGTAGAGGTCTTTATTTCAAAATTGGACGCCATGTTTTGTCGTCGCTTGGATTGTTCAGCATGCATAGCTGAATGGTATTGCACGGTACTTATGGATTCCGGAAAAGGGTAGCGTAATATTTGATACAGTTTTCAATGTTCGTGATTGGAAGCACTTTAGAAAACGGTTAAAAAGGAAAAGTAAATTTTGTGGTTTTTAGAAAAAAAGATAAAATTTCGCTTTGTTGTCAGTCCTTTTATGTGATGGTTCTTGATGTATGCCATCCCATGGCCGAGTGGTTAGCACGCTTGGCTACTGATCTAAGGGACCTGGGTTCGAGCCACGGGTAAGGCATGGTTGTGTGTGTTGTTTTTCTGCTGAGGTCCTGCCATCCTCTCAGATCTCCTACTATGGCATATAAACTGACAGGCTCCTGTCAGAACTCTGTGGCAAGTAGCTGCTTGAGGGGGTATTTATTTTTATTCATTTATTTATCTTGATGTAGATATCGAACTTTTTTGCTCATACAGACAAGCAGGGGCGTAGTCATAGGGTGGATGAGCGGGAGGTTCCCCCCCCCCAAAAAAAAAAGTAACTCGGAGTTGGCCAAATTCGAAGCGACTTCGTAAAATCTAGGTGAGTTGTGAAAATTTTTAATTTTTTTTTTTTGGAAAATTAAAGGGAGTTGTCAAAATCGAGGTAACTTGGCAAATCTAAAGCAGTTTGGAAAATGGAGAGACGGCAAAATTTAGAGCAGTTGCCAAAATTCGAAGCCACTAAGTAAAAACAGGAGAGTTGGTAAAATCGGGACAACTAGGCAAAGTCTTAGGGAGTTGGCAAAATTTGGAGTGACTTGGCAAAATTGTAAGGAGTTGGCAAAATTCAGCTGAGATGTGAAAATTTCGATTTTTCTTCTGTAAAATTATGGCGAGTTGACAAAATCTAGAAGAGTTGGCAAAACTTAGAGAGATGGCAAAAACTAGAGGCACTTGGCAAAATCTAGAGGTAATTGGAAAAACTACGAGCAGTTGGCAAAATTCGGAGTTACTTAGCAAAATTGTGGAGAGTTGACTAACAAAATTGTGGAGAGTTGACAAAATTCAGGTGAGATACAAAAATTTCAATCTTATTTCTGTAAAATTATGGCGTGTTGGCAAAATCGAGGCAACTACGCAATATCTAGAAGAGTTGACAAATTTTGAGGGAGTTGGAAAAATTCAGAGTGACTTTGCAAAAATCAGATGTGATGTAAAATTGGGAATTTTTTCTGTAAAATTGTTGCGAGATGGCAAAATCGAGGAAACTTGGCAAAATCTACGGCAGTTGACAAAATCTAGGACAGTTGGCAAAATTCGAATCCACTTGATAAAATACGGTTTTGATAAAATACGGTTTTAAATCGGTTACGATTTGTGAAAATTGGAATTGTTTTTGTGAAATTAAGGAGAGTTGACAAAATTGAGAAAACTTGGCATAGTCTAGGGAAGTTGGCAAAACTGGAAACCACTTGGTAAAGTACAGGTGAGTTGCAAAAATTGGGATTGGTTTTGTTAAATTAAGGAGAGTTGGAAAAACCAAGAACTCTTGGCAAAATCTAGAGGAGTTGGCAAAATTCGAAGCCACTTGGTAAAATAGAGTGGAGTTGTGAAAATTGTGCCTTTCTTGTGCAATTAAGGAGAGTTGATAAAATTCGAAGTGACTTGGCAAATTCTGGGAAGATGTAAAAATTGCGATTTTTTCTGTAAAATACGGCGAGTTGGCAAAATCTAGAGTAGTTGGCAAAATTCGAATCCACTTGGCAAAATATAGTCGAGTTGTGAAAATTGGGATTTGTTTTGTGAAATTAAGGAGTGTTGGACAAATTGAGGAAACTTAACAAAATGTAGGGCAGTTGGTAAAATTCGAATCCACTTGGAAAATACGAGCGAGTTGTGATAATTGAGATTGGGTTCGTGAAATTCAGGTTAGTTCACTAAAATCGCAAAAACTTGGCCAAAAAAAAAGTTTATGGTTGAGAAATCAGATGAGCCTGGGAATCTTCATTTTGTGGGCAATTAGTAGCTGTCTGCTGAGAAGGGATGATTTTCGAATGAGAGATGGGAATTGGGTCCAAGATTTGGGCTGCAGGTTCCGAATGCTGTTGCCTTTGTTTGGCGAACAAATCGCAGTTTGAAAAGTTTGAAGTGAATTGGCAAATTTAGGAGAGATGTAAAGGTTGGGATTAGTTTCGTGAAATTAAGGATAGTTGGCCAAATGAAGGTAAAATTCACACTGACATACTACAATTCAGACTTGATGTAAATGTTGGGATTATTTCTGTGAAATTATGGCTAGTTGGGAAAATTGGGAGTTATATGGCAAACTACGGTTAGTTGGCAAAATTGGAAGTCGAATGGCAAAATGAAGGAGAGTTGTTAAAATTGACCTAACCCCCGCTCCACACACACGCAACACCACGGAACGAAAATCTAAGTAAGTTTGCTCAATTTGCAAACTTTGAAGTTCGAGTTGGAAAATTTTTGATATCTTCTCCCCAATCATAAAACCCCCTGCAGACAAGTAAAAAATTATTTTTGTGTTAGATAGGTATAAAGATATATTATGATTTATATTTTTCGAATATACGAAAAGATATAACTGCGCCCTCTAACGGTGGAAAAATTTGAAAATTCCAAAATATCAAACGAGTATTTCAAACAATGTAGTTATGTTAGAAGCTTGAAATTTTGGTGTTGAAATGTGAAGTTTACGAAGTAACATTGGCAACAATAACTCGACCCTTTAGACCCGAGGGGGGGGGGAGGTGAATACACCTTTTTTGTTTTAACAGAAAAGTGAATTTTTTAGAGATAAATTAAAAATTCTTTTTGGATTGGACAGGTATTGATGAAATATTGCAATTTGCATTTTGCGAATTTCACAAAGGCTATAATTGTTCTCTCTAACGGTGGGAAAATGGAAAAATCCCAAAATTTAAAACGAATATTGCAAATGATATAGTTATGCTAGAAATTTGAAATTCTGGTCGTGGAATGTGACAGTCTTGAAAATCTCATTGACAACAATGAGTAGACCCTAAGCCTAAGGTAGGTAAGAAACGGAACGGTTTTGTTTTAAGAGATAATTGAAAATTTTTTTAAGGTGGTTACTAATGAAACGTAATTCGCATTTTCAAAAGTAGTTTTAATTTATATTATTAGAGATCACTAAATATCGAAACTGCAAAACTTTTAACGAATGTTTCAAATGATCTGTTTATGGTACAAATTCCACTGACAGCAATGATCTGCCCAGTATTTTCAGAGGAGAGAGAGAAAAGCAACTTTTTAAATTTAAGACAAATACTTTATATATTTTATAATTATTAATAAAATACTACTATGTGCATTTAAATCCCATCATACATTAAAAATAAACAAATAACACCTCAAGTAGCTGCTTGTACAGAAGTCTGACAGGAGCATGTCAATTTATACACCACAGTAGAAGGTCCATGAAGATGGCGGGACCTCACAGAAAAACAACATGAACATCAATAATTGAAATTCCTAAGGAGTGAAAAAGTAGACAAAGGAAGAACTTCATTCTCTTTGAAATGAGATTCCCATATGCGTCAGAGGCGATATGTGTTCTTCTAGTTATTTAACACTTTTAGTACCTTCTGAGAGTGAAAATTCAAACTACTGAATAATTGAAAAAATAAACTATTAATATTTTCTCACTACCTGTAAAACACAAAAAATTTTTCATTTATCTCTTCAAGCAGAAAAGTTGCATTTTACTAACGGGACAAATAATTACTATTAGTGTAAACCATTTGATCATTACACTCTATGGTAAAAATTTTGGTGGTAGAGTTCCGTTATTGTAGAAATTCCACTGACAGTAATGCTCTGTGCACTATTTTCAAGGAAGTGGGAGAAAAGCAAGTTTTAAAATTTAAAAACTAAAAATAAATACTTTTTATGCATGCTAAATATTAATAAAATGCGGTTATGTGCTATAACCAAAAATTTAGGTTTCCAGCAAAAATAGATTGTTTTCAATATTTATTTAAAGTTTTGGTATTTTCGAGATTTTTTCCCCCGCTAGAGGTCGCCTTTAGAGTTTTTATATACCGCCTTTATCACTCTCTAACACTGGAAATTACACTGATGGGTATCCAAAAAAGGTAAATATTAATATTTCTGTGGAAAAAAATTTCTCCTACATACGGGATTCGAACCCGCATGTCTCCAGAAGCTTGTCAGAATATTCCAACCTGTTGAACTAACGCCGGCTTGTTTCACAAAAAACATTAATTGATTTATAAACGTTTAAACGCCTACAGATAACACTAATATTATAAAATATTGTTTAAATCATTAATATTTTGTTAGTGCCTGTAAAACAAAATATGTATATATTGTTTCGTTTATCTCTTAAAAAAGATTCATTTTTGAACCTCCTTTTGGCTAAGATGGCAAAGCTTTGTTGCCATTTGTGAACCTTCTGACCATAAAACTCTACTACCAAAATTTCAGATTTCTAGTGTAAATAGTTAGTTTGTAATATTCCTTTGAAATTTTAGCATTTTTCCATCTTTCCCCATCGTTAGAGGGCGCTATTAAAGACATTGAAATTTTTCAAAATTGCTAATCGCGATATTTGTTCGATACCTATCCAACCCAAAAAGAATTTTTCATTTAGCTCTAAAAGTAAAAAAAAATCGATTGTCTATAGACGGACAGACAGGTGGAAAGACAGATGGACAGACAATAGTTAACAGAGAGACGGGCAGACAGACAAACAAATATTGGCATAGGCAGACGACAAAGTGAAAACATTAGCTCGTTTTTCAAACGAACCTTAAAATAAATTATTTGTTGGTTTCCAATTAGCTCATTTCACTTTTGCAGCCAATTGCCGTCTTCTGATGGAGTTTCTCGGAAAAAAATATTCATTAATTTATTTCTTTGAGTGAAATTTTTACACCCAAATGCAGCGCAGTGAGACATTCATAATATATGACAGCTTTTATAGACAAAAAAGTGGTAGAAATGTTTTTAACTACAACAACTGAGAAGATTCCACTTGGTTATAGTTTGGTACACACACTAACTCATAGGCTTTCGTCTCACGGTACGACAAAACATGGCGCTCATAAACCATGTGACTCAATCAACACCGAGATGGCCAGCCACTACATATTACAGAACCTCTAAAAATAACAAGATCAGCTCAATCACCTCTGACGCATATGGGAATCTCGTTTTCAAAGAGAATAAAGTTCTTCCTTTGCCTACTTTTTCACTCCTTAAAAGTTTTAATTATGAGTACTCGTGGCGTTTTTTTTGATGAGGTCCCGCCATCCTCATGGACCTTCTACTATGGCATATGAACTGACAGGCTCCTATCAGACCTCTGTGGCAAGCAGCTGCTTGAGGGGTTATTTAAAATTTTTAATGTACGATGAGGGGGGGGGGGAATGCACATAACCGTATTTTATTAATATTTATACAGCATAAAAAGTATTTGTTTTTAGTTTTTAAATTTAAAAAGTTGCTTTTCTCCCACTACTCTGAAAATAGTGCACAGAGCATTACTGTCAGTGGAATTTCTATAATAACAGAACTCTACCACCAAAATTTTTACCATAAACAAATAACTTGGAACATTCGTTAAAAGGTTTTGCCGTTTGGATATTTAGTGATCCCTAATGATATAAATTAAAATTTCCTTTGAAAATGGGAATTATATTTCATTAGAACCAACTTAAAAAGAGATTTCCAATTATCTCTTTAAACAAAATCGTTCTGTTTCTACCTACCTTGGGCTTAGGGGTGAACTCATTGTTGTCAATGGAGTCTTCAAAACTGTCATATTCCACAACCAAAATTTCAAATTTCTAGCAAAATTGTATCGTTTGTAATGTTCGTTTAAAATTTTGGAATTTTTTCCACCGTTAGAGGGCGTAATTATAGCTTTTGGGAGATTCGGAAAATGCAAATTATGATATTTCATCAATACTTGTTCAACCCAAAAAGAATTTTTAATATTTCTCTAAAAACATGCAATTTTCTGTTTAAACAAAACAGTTATTCCCCCTCCCTGGGGGCGGGGGTGGCTCAGTCGGTAGCGCGCCAGGCTCATAATCTGTAGTTCCAAGGTTCGAGTCCCAGCTGGGTCAGCTTTGAGATTTATCTCCGCAAAATTCTCCGCCCTGCCCACGGTCAGTAGGGGACACCGATGGGCTTGGAAAGGCCGCCGTCCGTCGGAGGGACGTTAAGTCGTGGTCCCGTGTGCGGGAGAGCCATACCCTGTGCACGTTAAAGAACAAGTTGGATGGCCTTGACGGGAGGCTACCATCTGTCTCCCAACAGCTGTTCCAGTGGGTCCCCTCCCCAACCTTCTCTGAGCCTTCAGGGTCCTTGTGACCTGGCCATTTAGCCCATGGTGTGCAAAAAAGTGCCGCTCAGAGGTAAAACAACCCAACCCAATCCCCCCCCCCCTAGATCTCAAGGGGCAAGGGATTATTGCCAATGGTAACTTCGTAACCTTCACATTTCAACACCAAAAATTTAAGTTGTAGCATATACCGTTTGGAATATTCGTCTGATATTTCGGAATTTTCAAATTTTTCCACCATTAGGGGGCGCAATTATAACTTTTGGGAGATTCGAAAAATGCAAATCGTAATATTTCATTAATACCTATCCAATGCAAAAGGAATTTTTGACTTCTCTGTATAAACAAATAAAGTTCGATATCTACATCAAGAATCATCAATAGGACAGAAAACAAAGCAAAATTATATATTAAAAATAAAAAGCCACAAAATTTATTTTTCCTTTTGAGTCACTTTCTAAAGTGTTTCGAATCGTGAGCACTGAAATCTGTGCCAAATATTATCCTACCCTTTTTCGGAATCCATAAGTATCCGTTTAATACCATTCAGCTTTGCACCCAAAACAATCCGAGAGACGATAAAACATGGCGTCCAATTTTGAGATGGCCAACATCTACTTATATCGGGCCTCTAGGTTACCGTTGCATGTTTCCTCCCACTTGGCAGGGGTGGGGATGGCTCAGTTAGTAGCGCGCCAGGCTCGTAATCTGTAGTTCCCAGGTTCGAGTCCCAGCTCGGTCAGCGTTGAGATTTATCTCCGCGAAATTCCCCGCCCTGCCCAGTCAGTAGGGAACACCGATGGGCTTGGTAAAGGCCGCCGTTCGTCAGATGGGACGTTAAGCCGTTGGCCCGTGTGCGGGAGAGTCATACCCTGTGCACGTTAAAGAACAGGCTGGATGGCCTTGACGGGAGTCTAGCATCTGTCTCCAAACAGCTGTTCCAGTGGGTCCCCTCCCCCAATCATCTCTGAGCCTTTGGGGTCCATGTGACCTGGCCATTTAGCCCATGGTGTGCAAAAAAGTGCCGCTGAGAGGTAAAAACAACCCAACCCAACCTACTTGGCAATCAGTGTTGCCAGCCACAAAAAGTAAAATACCCATTTGCCTGGAGGTGTTTATATAGGAAGATCTTAATAGGAGTCAAAATGAGCATTAACATAAAAACGTGACGTGCTAGTCACTTTTTAAGGCCAGTTCTGAAATCAGCTCCTGAAAAATAGTTGACGGCAGCTACAATTGTTCATGTTATTAAAACACTGTAAACCAGTATTATTAACTGAATATGAGAAATGCCAAATTAAATAATGGGTAAAAAAAAATGATATATATAATTAAATACGCTTAGAAAGCATAAAATATTTCATTGCAAAGAAAAATGAAACTTTTAAAAATTACAGAAGAAAAGGATTTTAAAAAATTCTACTCATAAAATGTTGGATAAATAGATTGGTAAAGACTTATATAGATTCTATGCTTATTGCTTGGCCAGATATGAACTATCCCGTAGCCTTCTTCATTATGCTGCTGCAACTCCAGCTGCGAGTGCCGAATATTGCCGGTTTCTACTAGCGGTGAACGCGAGTGTCGATCACAGAGTTCACAGGAGCCAAAATCGGCAACCCCATGCCCAAAGTGCATATTAGACTTGAATGTTTTTAAATGTAAAAATAAAATACACTATTTATATTTGAGTAGAATCTAAAGTTCTAATATTACCAGTGGCGGCTCGTAGCTAAAATTAGTGGGGGTGCTGCTCCAGAAAATTTTCAGCCTTTGTTTTAAAATTGTGTAAAAGGAAAAAAACGAAAAAATAAAGAACCGAAAAAAAAAAGAATCAAATAGAATAGCTGGAAGCAGGATAATAATCTAATTCTACACTTTATCACATTGAAGAATATGGTACACGGTTTTTAAGCACAACACACGTGGAGTAAAAAAAAACTACCTTCAACCAGCACGCCAGGGTCTGCACTGCGGGAACGACAGTGCTCTCTCTCCCTTGCAGCCTCGTGTGTAGCTTCCTATGTGCGCATGCGCACAACAGTCAAACACCTCGCCGCTAGTACTGTGAAGCGCACAGTTCCATACAAAGATTTTTGTATCTTTTTCATAAACTGGGGGATGGCTACTGACATTAAGCTTAAGGATTACATATTGTACAAGTATAAAGAAAGAATTAAAGAAAAAAGGACTCATTATATTAAATGTTATCGATAATATCAAGTTGAAATTGGGGGTGCTGCAGTTCCACAGTGCCTATACGCGAGCCGCCACTGAATATTACTCATACAAATTCTCATCATAACTGCAAAAAAAATGTTATTTTATCAAAAAAAAATACATATATATATATGTAAATGCTTTTATAACTGTTTGACGCAGCATTCGAGTTCGGGCGACCACATTGAGGTGGTCGACCGGGGGAGAGTCCTAAATGAGTTTCGCCGTAACAAATACGACGGCCGTATATTTGTGTCTAGAAACACTGTGCCAAGTATGTGTTAAATATCAAGTTAATTTATTTACTTTACATGATGAAAAATTACTCTTGCTGAAATATTATTAATTGATTATAATAATGGTCAAATTAAATAATACACAAAAATGATATAGATATAAAAAAATACATTTAGAAAGCATAAAATATTTCATTGCAGAGAAAAACGACTTTTGAAAGACACAATAAAAAATGATTTAAAAGTGATTTAAATTTCCGAAATTCATTTCACAGTAATGCGATAACTTGTATAGATGAACTATTTTTTTTAAAGAAATGAAACAGATTAAACTTTTGAATTTAAGGATCATTGAAGCATGATTCGATATGCAGGAGAGAATGGGCTGTTTTACTTCTGATCGGTTCCTGTTTTTGGGCTCACAAGGATCCCAATGGCTCAGAGAAGGTTGGTGTAAGAGGATCCAATGGATAAATGTTAGAGGACAGAAAGGAGCCTTCTGTCAAGGGGGTCCTTATGACTAAGCCATGCATTGTGTTCCTAAAAGAGGAACTTTAATTAATAAAATCGTCGGTATTTTGTATCAGAATGCACTCTGAAAGTCCAGAATCAGTTAAAATTATATTTAAGGCAATATTATGATAGCCTGTTGAAAGCAAATAATTTTGCTTTAATTTAGAACCTGAAAAAAAATTTCAGTTATCAAAGAACAATTTTTACTAAGAGATTTCTTCCCATGCATATCTATCAAAGAGAAACATCTCCGTTCTCAATATCAATCGTCTGCTTAATTTAAAATTAAAAAGGATAGTATCATGATTTTACGTTATTTAATCTCTGGATTCATTAAACATAAAGAAATGGGAAAAGGTTTGCATACCGAATTTAAACTCAGTTTCTTAAAGTCATAAATACAACAGAAAGATGTTTTCACGTTATAATGTATAATTTTTTATTTTGATTGATTTGATAAACTTACTAGGGTAATATAATTTCCTGTATCTGCTTTGAAGGGTTATTCTTACAGCATAATGCTGAACAGGAAGCCATAATATACAAATCGCAAATGGTCAACTTTTTATACAGCAGGAATTGCTTATTAATACAGCTAGAACTCATGCTTTGAATGCAGCAACATGGCTGCCGCGCACTCATTCTAGCATCAACTTTAAGTGTGAAGGGCGTTTCTTCTTTCTTCCTTCCACCATGGAAACATCAATTCAGAGTTGCCAGTTACTCACGACTAGCTGATTCAAACACCAGTCGAAGAACTTGTTACCTAGCCTAAATCTTCATTTGACTGTAGGAGTGAAGTGGAGAACACAAGAACAAATATATTTGTGAAGAAATCAAGAATACTAGAACCATTAAACTTATATCACGGGTTTCTCTAAATATTAATATAAGGTTCACTATCCTCTTGTTTCGTTGAAAACTTTCTGTTTCCTACTTACGTTTGTTGCCGCCACAATTAGGGTTTCTTTCTTGGTCTCTGGCACAGATGGCTCGCGGATGTTGCTGTTGTTGGGCTGTTCTCTCCTGTACTCATTGTTATAATTGGATAAAGGACGGTTCTACAGCATTTCGATGTTGTGAACAATCAACAAAAAGTTATCTGATTCACCAGACATAAGAATGTAGACAAGGTTTTACTTCATGTTAGGTAATATACAGATGCGTTTCGGATCACTCTTGATCCATGATCACTGTGAAGACGAAAAGATTTAAAGATCATGGTAGAGTCAAAGTGTCTTCAGAAGAAGAGAAGAATTCTGCGAACTTATTAGCAAGGTGTTTGTAGAGAAATCCAAATCATGGATCAAATATTTTCAACTAGAGACTGGTTTAACAGGCTGACCACAGATTTAATAATTTTCCAAATCTTCCCAGAATTCGAAAAATTTTAAATTCTCACAAAACTGTTCACACTTAACTCGTCTGCCTTCCTTTATCTTCTTCTTAACATAGGCATTGATTTTCTTATAATAGACCAAGTGATCCAATCTTCCTGTTCTTCTGGCCCTTCTCTCTTCGCTATTAGTCTGTTAATAAACACAGTGTTGTGTTTTAGGTATTTCGCATTGTCCACAGGAATTGTACCTTTATCTCTGGCTTCCTCAAATATATTAATAAACTCTTTTATGGAGATAACATTCCGTTGCAGTTCTTTCTCTAGGTTGTGTGAAATATGCCCAATTTGTAAACTTAGTTTTATTTTGTAACTTATTTTAAGATCTACCTAGACTAGTGATTATAATGGGAAAGTGATTTGTGTTATTCAATGTAAAACAATCAACAGTTGGGGCGATTTCTGGATCTACCAAAGTAGGATCAATAATTGAATCTTGTCTACCTTCCAAAAAGTTGCCTGGCCATCATTTTTAATAACCAAATTAAATTCTTCAATGATCTGATATATTACAATTGCACTTTGATTTTCCATAGCAGATCCCCACAGGGGGTTATGGGCATTGAAATCGCCCCAAAATATCTAGAGGGAGGCCAGGCCTTTAATAAATAATCAAATACTTCAAAAGAAATGTCTTTTTCTGTGTTGTAATAAGAAATAACAGTGAATTTATTATTATGAATCTTTGTCTGCACTGCAATTGCTTGTATTAATGAATGATTATCAGGTAAAACAATCTGTCTTTGTATCAACTTTCTGTTTACAAGTAAAGCCACTTCCCCTCATCTTTGTTTTTTATTGGTCTGGTAACAAACAAAATCTCGGATCTTCACCTGTTTCTGAAAGTTGTCCTGAAATGCCAGGACTTTTAAATTATATTTGGTAATCAATCAGTTTAAATTGAAATATTTATTTTGAATACTCCGACAGTTCCATTCTAATGTATTGTTGCGAATTAAAAAATGGATAGGCACTGAGCGTGAGTATTAATAACTATATTTTAAAACCAATTACAATACAATGCAAATTATTACAAAGACAATATGGATGAAGTACCTTATAAACAAATTAACTACTATCATGCATAAGTCATTAATCTTTTTGTACAGAGTATACAATATCAGCTCTGTCTATTCTACTAAATACTACCTCTTCACTTAGTTTACCATGTCACTTGAATATCTTCAGACGTAAACAAACTCTCGTCCTGTGCTAGTTCACTAAACTTTTCACACTAGCAAAACAAAACGACCGCCCGCGCACACATCAGATAAAAGATACTTATTTTCACTTAACGCGCACTGACTGAGACTATCTTAACGTCTTTTCAGATCTCACAACTTTAACACACTGCACTGCTATATTTTTATTCTTCCGAATCGTTCTAAGTTCCAAATCGTTGGCTAATTGAATCTCACGTAGAAGCACACACGAGGGCTCCAGCCACGTTAAGTCATGAAGTCACTGTTGCTCGTTCATCTGTCGTAACAGTATTATAAGAATCTTTAAAGATGGTCATTTTGCATTTGATTTTTCTTGTCATTTTAGGGATTTCAATTCTTCTGTTAATTTAACTTTTGAAGTTATGAAATCAATACACGTGAGAACAAACGCTAGAAATTTATTAATATATCTTTGTATTTTGTCACCGGAGTCCTCTTCTTCCTCTTTACAGCTAGGGAGGTTTGGAAAGTTACAGTTGCCATACTAGGCAAACACTGAGGGTGAAAAGGCATGGAGTTTTGGATTTTAGGGTAGGATACCTCTTTGTCCTCTTTGGAAGTTGAGGAGGAATTTTTTTGTTTTGACAGCTTGATCCATGAACCATTTTCTTGTAGTTTTTTAATTTGACATGCTTTTATCCTTTCCTTACACCCTGCGTATGTAGCCGGATGATCAAGGCCACAATTGGGACAACAGAATTCTTAAACAGTGAACTCTTTATATCTATGGTTTCCTACGCATTTTTTTACACCTAGTTGCGTTTTTACACATGTGGCTACGCTGATTGCAGTTGTAGCAAAGTATGAAAGGTTCGCTACATTTCTTAATAGGAAAGCTACAACTGCTAAATAAATATTACACGATGATTTGCTTTCGGAAATGGTTAGCACAATCTTATCAGTAATCGTTCTTTCACATGGGACGTCCTTTCCCCCTTTCGAGAATCTGACCATTCTTCTACAATGTAATTAATTCCTTGTTCCTTTAGAGCACCTAACACTTCTGACTCGGACAAATCCTCGCACACATCAGAAATCAGTCCCATTGTTTTGTAATTTCTGACTGGCAAACTGCAAGAAATATTCAAGCCCAACAAAGTTTTAAGCTTTTTCAGTCTTTCAGCTTGCTGCTGTGTCTCCAGGTAAATAAGCAGATTATCATTTCTGGTAAACATTCCCCTAACTTTAAAATCCAGGAATTTTTCCAGAGTTTTTGATACCTTTAGTACATTTAAAGAACTTCTTTGATTCACAAAGCAGAATTGCAACCATTGTTCTATTCTCTACTTTTTGTGATGATTTTCTTGTTCGATTCTTCTTATTTTTCCCATTTTTAAATACGATAAACGAATCCAAATTCCGTACAGGCGGCAGGGAGGGCAGTTCTAATTCAGCCATGTTTGTCATCATCAGAGACAGCACTCTCTTCCATTTCAGAAAAGTCTATCATCTTAATAGCTATGTCTCATTTCTTAGTTTTATTAGTAACCGTGGAAGACCCAGAGCCATCAGGCTTTACTTTCATTCTTTACAGATCTAGTATTCTTAGCTGCAGCTGAGCTCATATTAGATCACCGATTTCAATACAAACTCTATGAAAGTTAATCTTTCTCCTCTGTCTGAAAAACATAACTTGTTTAATATGCGTACAGTCGCTCAAAAATATCCGAACACTGTGGTTGATTACAGAATTCGGAAAAAATTTCTGGCAACGATTTTTTTTAGAAATTAGTGATCTGGCAACCTTCGTGTCTGGCTACCTTCGTGTAGGTAACCTTCGTGTACGTACACGAAGGTAGCCAGATCACTAATTTTAAAAAAAAAATCGTTGCCAGATATTTTTTCTGAATTCCGTAATCAGCCATAGTGTTCGGATATTTATTTGAGCGACTGTACCTTGGTGTGAGGCAGTAAAGGAGTCTTAAAAATTCACTTAACCGAGATCAGAATCTTCAGCATCAAAACGCGATCCAAACGGGATCTTAACACCATCCACAGGAAGAAGTCCAAAGAAGTCGTTTATTCAAAGATTAGTCTCAGTGGTAGAATTCCAGCCAGAGAATTCTCTTGTACCCCTCTGATCAAGACATCACTTCCGAGACATGCCGCATACTTGGTGATGGTGTAGGTTACACTCAGAAGGGCTGTTTTCAAAATATGAAGCTTCAGCTAAGATACAGTCCAGACGAGAGCAAACAGTTTCTAAAAACAAGAGGCAGAAAAAAAAGAAAGTTCGAAGAACTCAATTTCAAAATGTCTCTGGAACAGTCAGCACAATAAAGTTTAAAAAGGGTAAGTCGGAAAAGTCTGAAGAAATTAGTCTTCTGTCTTCCGCTTGTTCACCAACTCGATCTCACTTGGCGGGAAATTCAAAAATGTCCGGTATTACTCAATAGAACACACATTCTGTCTCCGATAACGGATAAAAAGCACACCTGCCACTGAGGTGAGGACTGAACCACCTGCCACTGAGGTGATGATTAGAAGTTTAGAACCTTCTAATCCTCACCTCAGTCACCGATTGAGTGAGCATTTTCGCTAAATAATGCGTTTTGCGAATATTTGAAAAAGAAAGAATATGTGTATTATGAGCATCGTTCCAGTCCGATACAGTTCAATTCCTGCCTGCGCTAGTCAACGTATCCCACGAAACATGTTAGTAACGGACCGCCACTGTGTGTAAAAGGGGCGGGGGTGGCTCAGTCGGTAACGCGCCAGGATCGTAATCTGTAGTTCCTAGGTTCGAGTCCCAGCTGGGTCAGCATTGAGATTTATCTCCGCAAAACTTCCCGCCCTGTCCACGGTCAGTAGGGGACACCGATGGGCTTAGAAAGGCTTCCGTCCGTCTGATGGGACGTTAAGCCGTGGCCCCGTGTGCGGGAGAGCCATACCCTGTGCACGTTAAAGAACACGCTGGATGGCCTTGACCGGAGGCTACGAGCTGTCTCCCAACAGCTGTTCCAGTGGGTCCCCTCCCCCAACCTTCGCTGAGCCTTCGGGTTCCTTGTGACCTGGCCATTTAGCCCATTGTGTGTAAAAAAGTCCCGCTCAGTGGTAAAACAACCCAACGCTTACATATGAGTAAAGATTCGGGCCCGTGTAGTGGTTACGGTCCTCAGTCGGATGTATTATGTATTAAATAAATATTATTATATTTTCTGCTTTTTAGAGCCCTATAGAAAGAGAGGAAGTTTTTAAAAATTTTAATTTATAGTTTTTGAATTATTCACACTCTAATAATGGGAATTCGAACTAAGAAATGATTAGGAGTATCCAAATGGCAATTATATTAGCACCTGTAAAATGCGAAAAAAATTAATTCATATCTTAAAAATTTTGCATTTCCTCTACCTGGAGTTGAGACGTAGTTCTTGATGTTCACATTTCGCGATCCAAATTCTTAATTCCTCGCATACACAGATTGTTTCTAATACCTCTTAAAATTTTGTCATTTTTCAAAATTTTCCACCGTCCGTTAGAGAATGACATTAAAACAGTAATTAGGGAAGCACGAAAATTAATATTTCTTTAACTCATATCCATGGGTGCGGCTCAGTCGGTAGCGCGCCAGGCTCGTAATCTGTAGTTCCTAGGTTCGAGTCCCAGCTGGGTCAGCGTTGAGTTTTATCTCCGCAGAACTCTCCACCATGCCTACGGTCAGTATGGGACACCGATGGGCTTGTAAAGGCCGCCGTCCATAGGATGGGACCGTTATGCCGTGGCACGTGTTCGGGAGAGCCATACCCTGTGCACGTTGAAGAACACTTTGGATGGCCTTGACCGGAGGCTACCATCTGTCTCCCCACAGTTGTTACACTTGGTTCCCTCCCCCAATCTGAGCCATCGGGGTCCATATGACCTGGCCATTTAGCCTATGGTGTGCAAAAAAATGCCGATCAGAGGTAAAACAACCCAACCCCAATGCATATCCAACTGAAAAACGATTTTTCGTTTATCACTATAAACAAAGACGTTGAGAGACGTCTAGAGATTGATGATGAGGTGAAAACAATTGGTATTTTTTCAAAAACGAGTAAAAAATAAATTGTTGCGGTTGATTTAAGAAATATTACCTTCTTTTTGAAATTTTAATTTAATAAAAAATTCTTAATGGACTTTTCAGTTGGAATTTCCTCATTTGTTTAACCTTGAGAAATTTATGCTTACAATTTTAGCGTATTAAAATCGTTACCCAACATTCTTTGAATTTCGTTAGCGCAACACCCATTGTTCAGGGATTTTCTGCTTAAACAACCAAAAACGTTAAATTCTCAAAATCGGAATTGAAACTGAGTAAAAGAATAATTTGATAAACAGGTTTTAGGTGACTGTATTAGAAAAAAATCCCCAAAACATTTCTTCACAGTTGAATTTACATTGTAAAATATATTTACTCTGTTACTCTGTAAATAAATTGAAATTGTGTAAATCACAGGCTTGCACAAACACACACCCACGAAAAAATGAACTCTTCCTGAAGCAGTGACGATATTCCGTATATTCCTATATATTTTATATATGTAATAATATTTATGTAATATTCGGATAACATGGTTTATTCTTTTCACGAAGGGGGTCATGGGTGAGAGGGGAATCACTCCCCCCCACCTTCAATACACCAGTGGTATAATGCAATTAATTTTTTATTCATGGTGATTGAAAAGAAATATTTTTATTCATGCTGATTGGAAAAGATATATTTTTATTATTGGTGATTGGAAAATAAATATTTTGATTCAAGTAGGTTACTTGTAAATATTTTAAAGAATAATTTGAGTATCAAATGTCAATAGTTAAATTTTAAAGGCAATTTTTTGAATGAAGAACAAAGAGTGAAGTCACATTAGAAGGAAAATACCAAACAATATCTGTTTGACGCAACAATATCTGACCCCGTTATTATCGAAAGAAACATTGTCCAGCATTTCTCCTAAACATTTCCTTTCTGATTCAGCCATTGCTTAGGGCAGACATGTTGAGTGTTTCCTCAGATAGAACTTATTTAATGATTGGAGGACGGCATGAACACTAGGAGTTAAGAGGTAGGAATAGATTTAAGAAAAACACTTTAAAAAATTTAGAATTATAATGCTGATATGACTAATTATTAGTATTAATGGTTCATTGCTAGTTATTTTTCGCCATTATTATTTGAGAAGTGAAGGCTTTTTTTTTAAAGCAGTTCTGATGGTAGCTAGAATATTTGAATAAATTGTAAAATATTTAAAATGTTCTAATTGAATCCAGTTAATTATTACAATTTGTCAAACAAGATGGTTTATCAATATTTAGTCGTCAGCTTAAAGAATGTTGAAAAGATCAATTTAAACATGCTGCACATTAATTATTACTTAATAGCAATAGGCTCTCATAATTATTTTCATTTGTATTTAGATGTAGTATCAAAATGGCACCACTTCTATCCATCACTTGCTAAATCGGGTTTGACTCGAGCGAATTATTTCTTTAGCAAGTATTAATTTTCCGCTGGTATTTGTAAACCCGAATATTATCAAAGGGAAGTGGTGGGAGAGATTGTGTTACGTCATGTTAGGTAATTGAATTACATGTGGAGCACGCGACCATAACAACACTGCAACATACTACTACTACTACGAGCACAATAGTTAACGTCGCCGAGTTTAATGTTTATTGCCTTCAAGGTAGTTCCTGTGTATTATCATTAGTTATTTTAATGTTGACAAAAATTGCCGTAAACGGCGTTATGCTTAGGAAAGACAATTAAAATTTCTCACATGCACATCTATAGAACACATGACGCTTAGCAAGTCATGATCGTTTTAGTTGAAAAACGTCTTAGTTGTGTTTGTCAGATTTATTGCTAGTTTTTTTTTTGTCAACTTTATCAGTAGATCTTGACCCCTTTAACGCATTCGTTCCTGTCAACTTTATTCCAAACTTTTTCTTGTTGGCCTTATTGCTAATTGTTCTGGGAGGTTTTTTTTTTATCTAGTTGTTCTCATCACATTTATTCGTAGTTAGTGAGAGGAAAAAATTACCAAAAGCGACTGAGAATGTGTGGCCACACTCCATAAACCTGTCGTATATAAAACAAGTATGTACACAAAGCAACGCGTGCAAGGGGATCGAGATTATGAGGCTCCAGAAATCGGTCCTTTAAAAAAATGTATAAATAGTGAAAAAAAAGAAAACAAAAAAATGGCTAGAAAGGGATCGAGATTACGGGGCTTCAGAAATCGGTCCTCTGAAAAGTGAAAGAGGAAAAAATTACCAAAACCGACTGAGAATGTGTGGCCACACTCCATAAACCTGTCGTATATAAAACAAGTATGGACACAAAGCAACGCGTGCAAGGGGATCGAGATTATGAGGCTCCAGAAATCGGTCCTTTAAAAAAATGTATAAATAGTGAAAAATAAGAAAACAAAAAAATGGCTAGAAAGGGATCGAGATTACGGGGCTTCAGAAATCGGTCCTCTGAAAAGTGAAAGAGGAAAAAATTACCAAAACCGACTGAGAATGTGTGGCCACACTCCATAAACCTGTCCTATATAAAACAAGTATGGACACAAAGCAACGCGTGCAAGGGGATCGAGATTATGAGGCTCCAGAAATCGGTCCTTTAAAAAAATGTATAAATAGTGAAAAAAAAGAAAACAAAAAAATGGCTAGAAAGGGATCGAGATTACGGGGCTTCAGAAATCGGTCCTCTGAAAAGTGAAAGAGGAAAAAATTACCAAAACCGACTGAGAATGTGTGGCCACACTCCATAAACCTGTCCTATATAAAACAAGTATGGACACAAAGCAACGCGTGCAAGGGGATCGAGATTATGAGGCTCCAGAAATCGGTCCTTTAAAAAAATGTATAAATAGTGAAAAAAAAAGAAAACAAAAAAATGGCTAGAAAGGGATCGAGATTACGGGGCTTCAGAAATCGGTCCTCTGAAAAGTGAAAGAGGAAAAAATTACCAAAACCGACTGAGAATGTGTGGCCACACTCCATAAACCTGTCCTATATAAAACAAGTATGGACACAAAGCAACGCGTGCAAGGGGATCGAGATTATGAGGCTCCAGAAATCGGTCCTTTAAAAAAATGTATAAATAGTGAAAAAAAAGAAAACAAAAAAATGGCTAGAAAGGGATCGAGATTACGGGGCTTCAGAAATCGGTCCTCTGAAAAGTGAAAGAGGAAAAAATTACCAAAACCGACTGAGAATGTGTGGCCACACTCCATAAACCTGTCCTATATAAAACAAGTATGGACACAAAGCAACGCGTGCAAGGGGATCGAGATTATGAGGCTCCAGAAATCGGTCCTTTAAAAAAATGTATAAATAGTGAAAAAAAAAGAAAACAAAAAAATGGCTAGAAAGGGATCGAGATTACGGGGCTTCAGAAATCGGTCCTCTGAAAAGTGAAAGAGGAAAAAATTACCAAAACCGACTGAGAATGTGTGGCCACACTCCATAAACCTGTCGTATATAAAACAAGTATGGACACAAAGCAACGCGTGCAAGGGGATCGAGATTATGAGGCTCCAGAAATCGGTCCTTTAAAAAAATGTATAAATAGTGAAAAATAAGAAAACAAAAAAATGGCTAGAAAGGGATCGAGATTACGGGGCTTCAGAAATCGGTCCTCTGAAAAGTGAAAGAGGAAAAAATTACCAAAACCGACTGAGAATGTGTGGCCACACTCCATAAACCTGTCCTATATAAAACAAGTATGGACACAAAGCAACGCGTGCAAGCGGATCGAGATTATGAGGCTCCAGAAATAGGTCCTTTAAAAAAATGTATAAATAGTGAAAAAAAAGAAAACAAAAAAATGGCTAGAAAGGGATCGAGATTACGGGGTTTCAGAAATCGGTCCTCTGAAAAGTGAAAGAGGAAAAAATTACCAAAACCGACTGAGAATGTGTGGTCACACTCCATAAACCTGTCCTATATAAAACAAGTATGGACACAAAGCAACGCGTGCAAGGGGATCGAGATTATGAGGCTCCAGAAATCGGTCCTTTAAAAAAATGTATAAATAGTGAAAAATAAGAAAACAAAAAAATGGCTAGAAAGGGATCGAGATTACGGGGCTTCAGAAATCGGTCCTCTAAAAAGTAAAAGAGGAAAAAATTACCAAAACCGACTGAGAATGTGTGGCCACAGTCCATAAACCTGTCCTATATAAAACAAGTATGGACACAAAGCAACGCGTGCAAGGGGATCGAGATTATGAGGCTCCAGAAATCGGTCCTTTAAAAAAATGTATAAATAGTGAAAAATAAGAAAGCAAAAAAAATGGCTAGAAAGGGATCGAGATTACAGGGCTTCAGAAATCGGTCCTCTGAAAAGTGAAAGAGGAAAAAATTACCAAAACCGACTGAGAATGTGTGGCCACACTCCATAAACCTGTCCTATATAAAACAAGTATGGACACAAAGCAACGCGTGCAAGCGGATCGAGATTATGAGGCTCCAGAAATCGGTCCTTTAAAAAAATGTATAAATAGTGAAAAAAAAGAAAACAAAAAAATGGCTAGAAAGGGATCGAGATTACGGGGCTTCAGAAATCGGTCCTCTGAAAAGTGAAAGAGGAAAAAATTACCAAAACCGACTGAGAATGTGTGGTCACACTCCATAAACCTGTCCTATATAAAACAAGTATGGACACAAAGCAACGCGTGCAAGGGGATCGAGATTATGAGGCTCCAGAAATCGGTCCTTTAAAAAAATGTATAAACAGTGAAAAAATAGAAAACAAAAATATGACTAGAAACGGATCGAGATTACGGGGCTTCAGAAATCGGTCCTCTGAAAAGTGAAAGAGGAAAAAATTACCAAAAGCGACTGAGAATGTGGGGCCACACTCCATAAACCTGTCCTATATAAAACAAGTATGGACACAAAGCAACGCGTGCAAGGGGATCGAGATTATGAGGCTCCAGAAATCGGTCCTTTAAAAAAATGTATAAATAGTGAAAAAAAAGGAAAACAAAAAAAATGGCTAGAAAGGGATCGAGATTACGGGGCTTCAGAAATCGGTCCTCTTTTAAAGATAAGAAGAAAAAATTTCCAAAAGCGACTGAGAATCTGTGCCACACTCCATAAACCTGTCCTACATAAAACAAGTATGGACACAAAGCAACGTGTGCAAGGGGATCGAGATTATGAGGCTCCAGAAATCGGTCCTTTAAAAAAATGTATAAATAGTGAAAAACAAAAACAAAAATATGACTGGAAAGGGATCGAGATTATGGGGCTTCAGAAATCGGTCCTCTGAAAAGTGAAAGAGGAAAAAATTACCAAAAGCGACTGAGAATGTGTGGCCACACTCCATAAACCTGTCCTATATAAATCAAATATGGACACAAAACAACGCTTGCAAGGGGATCGAGATTATGAGGCTCCAGAAATCGGTCCTTTAAAAAAATATATAAATAGTGAAAAAAAAGGAAAACAAAAAAAAAAAAATGGCTAGAAAGGGATCGAGATTACGGGGCTTCAGAAATCGGTCCTCTGAAAAGTGAAAGAGGAAAAAATTACCAAAACCGACTGAGAATGTGTGGCCACACTCCATAAACCTGTCCTATATAAAACAAGTATGGACACAAAGCAACGCGTGCAAGGGGATCGAGATTATGAGGCTCCAGAAATCGGTCCTTTAAAAAAAAATGTATATATAGTGAAAAAAAGCAAAAACAAAAAAATGGCTAGAAAGGGATCGAGATTACGGGGCTTCAGAAATCGGTCCTCTGAAAAGTGAAAGAGGTAAAAATTACCAAAAGCGACTGAGAATGTGGGGCCACACTCCAGAAACCTGTCATATATAAAACAAGTATGGACACAAAGCAACGCATGCAAGGGGATTGAGATTATGAGGCTCCAGAAATCTGTCCTTTAAAAAAAAATGTATATATAGTGAAAAAAAACAAACAAAAAATGGCTAGAAAGGGATCGAGATTACGGGGCTTCAGAAATCGGTCCTCTGAAAAGTGAAAGAAGAAAAAATACCAAAAGCGACTGAGAATGTGGGGCCACACTCCATAAACCTGTCCTATATAAAACAAGTATGGACACAAAGCAACGCGTGCAAGGGGATCGAGATTATTTGATTCCAGAAATAGGTTCTTTATGTAAAAAAATAATGTGTAAATGGGATCGAGATTAGGGGGCTGTTTGAAATAACATAAACTGTTAGTCAATGACTATAAGGTTACTTCTTACAGAATTCGAATTGCAGGTTTGGAGGTTTAATGTAGTGATAAAATATATTTTTTAAAGGAAACTAAAACCAAATGAACAAACAATGAAAAAATTAAATTTTTATATATCTCCACCGATTTCTGCGTTGTACCTAGTAATTCCGGATGAAAACTAACAGTGCTTAAGCAGATAACTTGAGTAGTATGGACAATATAATTTGGAAGATATAATCTTAATAGAAATACTTCTGGGGAATTTCTGTAGCTCATTTCAGGAGTCGAAATATTGCTAGACCTTCCTTCATTTCAATGAACTTGTAATAATTTCCTTTGTTCCTTTCAATAAATAAGATAGAGAAGAATCCTGGAAGCTGTTTCTATTTTAGCATGCCTTCTCATATGAGCATCTGTCATTGTAATATCGAAATTTTTGCCGAGTAGATTTATTTTTAAGTGTACTAAGTGGCCCCTTGGCCCCCAATTGTTAAGGAATTGCTTTCGTAATATTAGAGGCCGTTTGAATACCGTAAGACTAATTTATTTTTTTTTCCGCGTCAGGTCCCTGGACCTCTAGATCCGATACATTTGATCACTGACTCAGTACAGAACGTTTGCTCTCTGGAACAATAATTTGGCAACCAGCTACACTTCCAGTTAAGGCTAATTTAGTAGACGGTAACACCTATTCCAGGGGAAAATAAGTAAAAGTTATAGAATGATTAACCAAAACAGGGCTCTTGCACATCACTTTGAGCGTAGCCAAAATACGAGTGATTTTTATGGTTAAGCACAGGTAGCTCTGTTAGTAGGATTTGTAATAAAAATATAATTTTTTGTTTCTTTAGATTTATTTATTCTCCTCATCTCTTAGAGCTGGTAATAAGTTCTCTAGTTGTTTTCTTGCAAATAAGTCTCGTAGCTACCACTGTTTTAATTCGACTTTGATAATTTTTTAATTTCTTTATTAATTTTTCTTGGTGTTCTAATAAAAACGTCCCATCATTTATCAATCCTTAGACGTTGAATATGGTCACAGAAGTGAGGATTCTGTTGGCTCGGAAAACAACCCCCCTCCCCCCTCCCCAGCATTGGAAGGGTCAATTTCTTGAAGGGACCCATATCTGCTTCTACGCTGGAATGGCTAATGGTGGGCAAAATGCAGTTTTCGATTAAGCTATAGTTTTTTATCGTATTATAATGTATTTTTGCAGTTGCAGAAGCTGCGAAATTACCCTTTTTGTTCCACGTGGACACATCCACGAACGCAATTGGTGAGCTGAAGAAGATGAGAGGGGACTTTTATTCTAGTGAACTGCAAACACATCTATCCACGGAACATCAGGAATCCTTCAACTCTCTACATACCGAGACAGAATCTACAGATCTATCGTGCGGGTGCACTGAGCACTACGACTTCGAAGGCCACTACGTTTACTTTTGAATTTTATCAGATATAAAGGACGATTGCTTCTGTACGAATTTTAGGGCAAGAAGGCTGGAAGGAATTCTGGTTAAGGAGTTTAACATATGTGTAAATAATGTCAATGTCATTAATTGGCGTAAAATATTTGTATTAATTTAATAAACATTGAACATTGTTTTATAGATACTATCTCAAGTGTTATTCTGTGTTCGTTGTTCATTATGTCATTGTGGGATTCTCCAGTTTCGTGGCCGGGGTTGCTCAGCCGGTATTGCTCCAGGCTCGTAATATACACTTCCCTGGTTCGATGGGTTGTTTTAACTCTGAACGGCAATTTTTACATACAACAGGCTAAATTGTGCAGGTCATAAGGACCACGAGGGCTCAGAGAAGGTTGGCGAAGGAGACCAATTGGTCAGCCATCACTTCCTATAACGGAAGGCTAGTGGACCGAACCATGACGTCACCATAGTTAGTTCTTAGCTCGCACTTCGTCAAATATTTTTTTTCTCATTTTTGAGCCGTTCCTTTAGTTTTCTTCAGAACAAAGATTTTTTAAAAATCTTATTTTAATTTTTCGTATTTTTGAGAACCATTTGCAGTTTTATAATCATATTATGGAAGAATACGATGTGAATATTTCTAGCAAGGAACTGAATCAGTAACTTTTATGGTCACTTTTCTCCTCAAAAATATTAGAAACAGAGCTTTGAAATTAACTTTTAAGGAAAATTAAGAGTATCATTTTGTGCAAGAGTTGAAGCATGTGGCTACCGCAAAATTTAGTATAATATAATGTTTTCATTCTCGGTAAACGTTAAGAAAATATCTTACAATAACAATACTTATATTTTGTAAACAATATGAAGAAAATTTAAAAGCACAAAATACACCGAAGAGCCAAAACATTATGACCACCTCCCTAATATCATGTTAGTACTCCACGTGCCGCCAAAACAGCTCTTACCCGGCGAAGCATGGACGCTACAATATTTCTTAAGATGTCTGGTGGTATCTGGTACCAACACGTTACCAGGAGATCCTTTAACTCTTTAAGTTGCGTGGTTGAGCCGCTGCAGATCGCTTATTACTGTTTCATCACAAACCACAGATGCTCGATTGGATTGATATCTGGGGAATTTGGAGGCTAGGGCAATACCTGGAAGTCTTCATGTTCCGAGAACCATTCTCGAACAATCTGGGCAGTGTGGCATGGCACATTATACTGCTGAAAGCAGGCACTACTAGAAGGGTTATACCGTTGCCATGAAAGGATATACCTGGTCTGCAATGATGTTTGGGTAGGTGGTAGACGTCATAGTTTCCTGCACACGAATGACTGGAGCCAGGGTTTCCCAGCAGAACATTGCCCAAACCATTACACTATCTCCACCGGCTTCTTTTCGTCCCATGGTGCATCCTGGTGCCAACACTTCCCCAGGTAAATGACACACACTTTCCGGGCCATCCATATGTTGCAACAGGAAAGGAGATTCATCGGACCAGACGATCTTCTTCCAAGCATTCAAGGTCCAGTTTTGATGCTCGCGTTCCCACTGTAGGTGCTTTCGACGGTGAACCGAGGTTAGCATGGACACTCGTAGAGGCCTGCGGCTACGCAGTCCAATTTTCAGCAGGTTTCGATGTATTGTGTGTTGCGACACATTACTCCCAATCACCAGGATTCAAATTACGGGCGAGTTGCGACACAGTATCCGTTCTGTTGGCTCGTACCATACAGGATAGCCTTCGCTCACCTCTAGCATCGATGAGCCGTCGGCCCAAACCTTGCTGGCAGTTCGTGGGTTATCTCTCCTCGGACCACTTTTTGAAGGTACTAACCACGGCTGTCCGTGAGCACCCCTCAAGCCTTGCCATCTCGGTAATGCTGTGATTCAGAAGTCTGACCATTACAATATGGCCTTTGTCAAACTCACTGAAGTCACTGCTTTTCTCATCTGAAAAACAAGAAAACACTGATTAAGAGAGCTCAGTATCAGGTGTTATTTATACCGTTTCATGACCTTCACACGCACTGTCGTTTACCTGCAGTTGCTTCGATTTGCATAAAAACACGCTGGTCATAATGTTTTGGCTCTTCGGTGTATATATATATATATTACACTTTTGTTATATAATATTTGTATATACATTACAAAACAAAGTGTAATTGTTATGAGCAAGGCAAACAGGGCGCACTCTTCAATTTTGTTAAATTGGTACTTAAATCTTGCTTAATATAACTCGATTAATATTAAGACATTGTTTTCTTATCGTTATAAAGAATTACAAAAGAATTTTACAAATTGTATTCCTTACTACATAATATACAGTACAATGCACTGTGCACATAAAAATCGCAGTAAAATATCTACTGATGAATTATAACTATGTAAGGATATACTATTTTTACATTCGAAAACATAATGTCAAACAGCACTTCAGACTCAATGATAAAGTATGATTTTCTCAGAATAGAAATGTGGTACTTGTGGGATCTGTTCAATTGACACTTAATAAAATATTCCAAAATTGCTCCAATTGTTTTTACAAATTTGCTGTACCCAAATTTCTGATTATTCTCGATAATAAAAGAATTTTAAAATTATGTATCACATTTTTCAATTTAATTCCCAGGAAAATAATAATGCATATCTTCATACATCCCCTACCACTTCTGAATCCACATTGCTCATCACGTAATTCTCTGTCAACCAGGTTCTTAATTCTATTAAGCTCAATCATGCAAAGTACTTTACCTGGAACAGAAAGTAGTGTGATATCCCTATAGTTATAACAAAAACTGCGATCACCTTTTTAAATATTGGGATAATAATAGTTCTGGTAAAATCCTTAAGCACGATGATTGTGTCATAAAATATGTTCAAAATTGCATTCAGCCATGTGATAACAGAAACCATGTGTTCCCATCGCTAAGCATTTTTTAATTTATTATTCTTTAATCATAATGCAAGTAAATCTTATCATTACAGGTGATCCGCAAAACTTAAAGCTTATCTGCAGGATATAGAATCATTTCAGTAGCAATTTCATCAACCCCTGCGGATATAGGGGCGGGGGGGGGGGGGCTCAGTCGGTAGCGCTCCAGGCTCGTAATCTGTAGTTCCCAGGTTCGAGTTCCAGTTGGGTCAGCGTTGAGATTTATCTCCGCAATATTCACGGTCAGTAGGAGACACCGATGGGCTTCGAGAAGCCGCCGTCCGTCGTATGGAATATTAAGCTCTGGCCCCGTGTGTGGGAGAGCCATACCCTGTGCACGTTAAAGAACACGCTGGATGGCTTTGACGGGAGCCACCATCTGTCTCCCAACAGCTGTTCCAGTGGGTCCCCTCCCCCAACCTTCTCTGAGCCTTCGGGGTCTATGTGACATGGCCATTTAGCCCATGGTGTGCAAAAAAGTGCCGCTCAGAGGTAAAACAACCCAACCCTGCGGATATATGTAGTTTAAATTTAGAACTAGCCAAAATAACTTAAGACTATGATATTCTGGCCACATTAAGAGCCGTAATGCATCTATCATCATTACAAAGAATGGGAGTAGAACAAACCCAGGGCCGGACTTTGACCTTCTGAGGCTCTAAGTGATTCAAATTTAAGGGGCCCAAAAAATTCGAAATATATTTATAATTAATCTGATTGAGGGAAACAATGGAAACATTATTCTATCATTGCTAACAAAAGTTTGCAAAATAAATTAAATATTAAAAAAAATTTGTAATGTAGTAAAACTTAAAATACATTTCTTTAAGGCCCCTCATATGATCAGGTCCTAAGCTGTAGCTTAGTTAGCTTATGCGTAAGTCAGGCCCTGCTTACGGTTCCCAGATTCGAGTCCCCACTGTGTCTGCACTAAGATTTTTCTCCTCTAAATCCCTGCTGATGATAAGGAAGAGGACACCGATGGATTGAAAAATGTCGGCATTCGTCAGATGTGACTTAAGGATGCGTGCCTCACTACTTTATTTGCTTACATTTTGGTACGGGGCTCTCGGACGCAGGCGGTTGAGGCGGAAGTGAATGCCAGTTCATTTTGTCCGTAGTCAGGGGAGGGGACTGAATTTTATAGAGAGAGAAGGCAGTCACATACAAAAAAATTAAATATAAAGATTACAGATATTATGAACTTACAATTACTTTTTGTCTGAAGACAAAAATCTACAGTTCACCGGTTTGAGTCCCCAGCCAACCAGCGCCGAGATTTATCTCCGGAAAACTTCCTGCTCTCAGTCAAGAGGGAACACCGACAGGCTTGGAAAGGACACCCTCCATCAGATGGAATGTTAAGCCATGGCTCCATGTGCAGGAGAACGATACTCTGTGCACGTTAAAGAATATACTGGATAGCCTTGAGGAGGCTACTCTCTGCCTACACTCTCCACTAGGTCCCCTCCATCAACCTTTTCTGAGCCTTCTGGTCCTTGTGACCTGGCCATTTAGCCCATTTTGTTCAAAACACGCCGCTCCGAAGTGAAACAACCTAATCCAACTTAACAGCATCAAAGTCAGGCCTAAAGAAATTTGTGTAAAACTGACAGTTATTGAAAGAATTATTTGCATAAAATTCTAAAACATACGCTTATTTTATAAATGATTTGAAACAATTCTTGTTTTTAAAAGTTTTAATTAACTTCTGATGTGAATTCTTATGATTGACATCTCTGTTATTCAATATTCAAACTTCTATATTTCTTTAAGCCTGAACGGATTTTGTTCAAAATCGAAATGTAGATAGATTAGTAATAAAGTATCACAGGAAAAAGTCCTGTAGACAAGAAACACTTGAAATAATTAGTTCGAAAAAAATATTGTTGTCTTGAGTGAGAATGGAACCCACGTCTCCCAGAAGCCTGCCAGGCGTCCTGACTGCTGGATCATCAGAAACTGACAATCTTTTCAACAATTGACGTTTTATATGCATTCCCGCAATTTTTTTGCTAATTCGGCAATGGCGCAATCTATTGGCAGGAATGGGGCAGCCGAGCCACCACATTTGATGGTGGGAATATTTGTCACACACTTCACAGCGTTTATATCAATAATTCAGTAATAGAGTATCACAGGAAAAAGTCCTGTAGACAAGAAACAAGATCGTAATAAATACTTATGGAAACATATGACTGAAGATAAATATAAGATTTCAGTTAAGCTGTCTACTTGAAATAATTAGTTGAAAAAAATTGTTCTCCTGAATGGGAACTTTTTCCTGTGATAATTTATTACTGAGTGACAGATAGTACCACCATCAAATGTCGCCAGGCTCGTAATCTGTAGTTCCCAGGTTCGAGTCCCAGCTGGGTCAGCTTTGAGATTTATCTCCGCAAAATTCCCCGCCCTGCCCACGGTCAGTAGGGGACACCGATGGGCTTGGAAAGGCCGCCGTCCGTCGGATGGGACGTTAAGCCGTGGCCCCGTGTGCGGGAGAGCCATACCCTGTGCACGTTAAAGAACATGCTGGATGGCCTTGACGGGAGGCTACCATCTGTCTCCCAACATCTGTTCCAGTGGGTCCCCTACCCCAACCTTCTCCGAGCCTTCGGGGTCCATGTGACCTGGCCATTTAGTCCATGGTGTGGAAAAAAGTGCCGCTCAGAGGTAAAACAACCCAACCCAACCATCAAATGTTGCGGCTTGGCTGTCCCATTCCCCACTCAGCAAAAATGTGCGGGAAAGCATATAATGTTACTTGCTGAAAAGATTGTAAGTTTCTAATAGTTCAGCTGTCAGACCCAGGTATTCTTCTGGGAGGCGTGGGTTCGATTCTCATTCCAGACCATAAATTTTTTTTTCAACTAGACAGTTTAACTGAAATCTTATATTTATCTTCAGTCATATGTTTCCATAAGTATTTATTTAATCAGTTACAGAAGCTCGAATTTGATTTTTCATTGACGTGAGATGAGGATGTTCCCATTTTTCCCTCCATTGCTTATACTTGAGATAAGGGAAAAAAAACCTGTTATGAAAATTCGTGATTATATTCAGTTTAAAAAGAATAACATTGAAACATTAGGATGAAATGCATGCATGATTTCAAAATGCATTTACGCAAATTTTCATCTAATATTTAGTAAAACATATGTTTCTGTAATAAATTCTGTTTTTTTTTTTATCACAGTACATTTTTTCAGTTAATTATTAATCATTAATAAACCATTTGATTGAATTCTTTTACGCACAAATATCAGATTTCAGGCATTTGCGAAACCTCGACAGTAATTACATTACAGGAAATATTTGTTAGGGTTTTTGGCGCAAGAGCAACTAAGGTTATATTGCGTCACTACAGGAAATAAAAAAATGCAACACTTCCAACAAGTTATGCAAATGTGACGAAATTTAGGGAGTCGGTAGTATATGGAAATGCATGGAAATGATTAGGTTTGCAGGACCATCGAAACGATTGGACAAGCACGAGCTAACCTCACAGGTGCTGAACAGTCAAACACAGATAAAGGCAACCAAAGCTCCCTGGTTGACAAAACGTTACGGAAATTGCTCTAAACCGCTAAAGATTCCCTTATGCAGACGTCGACAGTCGTTCCAAAAGTTAACATACTTTGAGCGTGGAAGGATCATCGGCCTTAGAGTAGCTGGTTTGTCCATACAGAGATATGGCCGTCCTTGTTGGCCACAATCCCAGCACCATCGTATACACATGGTGCCATTGGGTTCAAGAAGGATCCAGCACACTCCAACAAGAATCAGGAAGATGACGTATGACTATGGAGTGACAGGACAGCCATTTGCGACGCATGGCATTGAGTGACAGATTCGCGTGACAGGACAGCCATTTGCGACGCATGGCATTGAGTGACAGATTCGCGACTACAACGCAACTGCAAAGGGACTGGCAACAGCTAACATATCGAATACCTACCAGGCAGATGATAAACAACAGGCTTTTACAATTTTCATTGCGGGCCTATCGTCCAGTACTGCGTTTGCCCCTCACATCTGCCCACATGCAAGCACGTCTTCAGTGGTGTCTCCTCAGATAGAACTGGATCGAACAAGAGTAGAGTACCATGGTGTTAAGTGACGAATCTCATTTTTATCTTGGTCAGCACGACAGTAAACAACGTGTTCGCCATCATCCAGGGGGAAGGAACTCCACCCAGTGCGTGCGACATCGTCACACAGCTCCAGTACCTGATGTCTTATTGTGGGGTGCCATTAGTCGGACATCTTGGTCATCATAAGGGAATCTCTAACTGCTCAACGATATGTTACCAACATTTTGCAGCCAGTGGCTGTCCCATTTTTCCAGCAGCACAGAACCTTTTACCAGCAAGATAACGCCCGTCTCCACACAGCCCATATTAGTTTGCAGTACTTAAACGAGCAAAACGTTCAGATACTACCATGGCCAGCACACTCGCTGGACTTTTACCTATTGAACATGTCTGGAACATGATGGGCCGACAGCTCCAACAATACCCAAGAGATGTGCCAACTACTGTCGTTGAAATGGTGCAGCGACTTCGCGCTATTTGGCATTCTGTCCCTCAGGAGGACATTATAGAGCTGTATGATACCCTTCCCCGCCGTGTTCATAAATGCATTGCTGCGCTGGGCAAGTTCAATATCATACTAATTATACCATTTTACCGGGAAGGTAAAGTGGTAATTTTCCATATTTTTTTTTAATAATGTAATCAATCGCACATCTCAGTGTTTGCTAACAGTTGCCTGCGTTTCAATAAAATGGCATTAATCCTTCCAAGTGTTGCAATTTTTTTTCCTGTAGTTTAGATAGATGATAGCAGATGCTGATAAAGATACGCAGCTGCAGATAGAACTTTTGTTACCGCACAGGTCTCTCTTTATGAGTACGCTTCTTCCGACTCTCATGCAGGAGAGCCAACGGGTTTTCAGGTTGTTCCTTAATTTATGGATACTCATTTAGAAATGAATTGTAAAGAAGCGCAGCTGAATATTGAAATGCTGCCTGTGAATTGTAGTGTATAGTGTTTGTTGGGACTTACACTATACAGGCTCATTTCTAGATTAAAATCTTGGGTAATGGTGTGTGTATCTCTGATAAATGCTGGAGAATGGGATGAGAATTACTACAAATATTTCCAAAATAAAATTTTTATCTTGGGACACACAGCATGTAAACAGCAGCATATATAGGGTTAGGTGACGTAGGAGGCTACTTGGGGCCTCGTTCCTCCTAGTGAACTTGGCAAGCAAGGAACGAAACAGCTATTTCTTTTCAGGCCATTACTAAAAAAGGGATAAAGCATAAGCGACAATGTTAAACACTTCACCCAACACTAAGGAAATAGCAATTTTACCTTAATATTGATGTAATATTAAGTTAAAGCTACATTAGTTAGTATAAAGGCACCGAATTTGATCTGCGACCAGAGCCCTCTCCCTCCCCGATCAGGGCAGGACTTAGCCTAAGTTAACAAAGTTACAACTTAGGGCCTTACGATGTGAGGGACCCCAAAGAAATCCATTTTAAGATTCAATGTGCCACGAAAATATTTTCAATATACTATGCAAACATTATCCATCTTAGCTTTAAACAGTCATCATTTTTACTAACGCTAGAGTAATGTTTTCACCACATCAGTTTCATGTTTTTTTATGTTCCCTTCAATAACAATAAAAAATGGATATTTCGAATTGTTGGGGCCTCTCAAATTTGACCTTATTTAGTGACTCTTTAATTTGCAATTGTTTAGGTCTTCTTAAATTTGTCATGAGCTTAGGGCCTCTTAAAGTTGTCATTAAGTTGGAGCCTCAGAAGATCCAATTCTGGCTGAAATGATGACTAATTAATTTTTTTCGTTGCATTTTGTTGCATTGACAGAAGATGAATGATTGCATTTCGATCTTTTGGCGTTTAACGTTTATACACTGCTTGCCACTGAAATTGCCTCATTCAGAAGGAGTGGTCATATTTGCATGCAAGGAGTAACATCATCAACGGAGGGAGAGAGAAAAAAAAATCTAATATAAATAATATCAGTAATTTATTCTTGGCGGTTGCCTTTGGCTAGACTTCTGAGCAATGACAGCGAAAATGTCTACTGACCTAAAACTTGGAAACTTTTACATGGAGCGATAGAGATAATAGAGATAAGAATAGAGACGAGAACTACTTGATTCAGTATTGATGTAATTTAACTTTTTTTTCAACTGATTTGGACGATCGCTCGTAATTGTCTAAATTTTTGACTTCGTAGCCCCAAATTTAGCACACGGGTTTCTCCCATGCCACTCTATGTTGCTTTTCAAAACATCGAGTCATTATCCTTAATAGAACCAGAATTTGAACCTCACAATTCCCCTTGGAGTGGGTCTGGGGGCGTAGAGAAGGACTAGGACTACGGGTGTGGGGGGGAGAGAAATAAAAAACTCGAAAATTGAATTTTGCCAACTGAGCAAATAATGTCTAGAGATTTTCGCGCTCCGTGGGGGGTGGGGGGGTGAGGCAATTTTTCACAACACTTTTGCACTTTTGCCATTTGCCTTCCAGTTTTGCCAACTAGCCATAGTTTCACAGAAATTATCCCAATATTTACATTTCTCGTCTGGATTCTAGCAAATCAGTGAGAATTTTCCCTTGATTTGGCCAACTGTCCTTAGTCCTTAATTTCACGAAACTAATCCTAATCCAATCTTTACATCTCTCCTTATTTGTCAAATCACTTCAAAATTTTTAAACTCCACAATATTTTACCAAGTTTTGTCGATTTTGTCAACTATCCTTAATTTCACAAACCCAGTCCCAATCCTCCTCCTCCTCCTCCTCCTCCTCCTCCTCCTCCTCCTCCTCCTCCTCCTCCTCCTCCTCCTCCTCCTCCTCCTCAAGCAGCCATGGGCTACGGAGGTCCAACCAGACCGTGCAATTTAGTTCTCCAAGCAAGTCTATCCTGAGCTACATCTACTGCATCTGGCCACTGCACACCAATTCTAACAAGGTCCTGTTTGACATTGTTCGCCACCGCATCCTAGGTCTCCCCTTCTTTCTGAGGCCTTTAGGCACACCGTTCATAACCCTATTCGCCAATCTATAATTATTCATACGGGCAACATGGCCAAACCAACGAAGTCTCTCTCTGCACAATATGCTGCTTAAAGGAGGTTGCAAACTCCTTTGCCTACCTCATCATTAGTTTTCAAAGTTGAACCACCTAATGCCCAAGATACTGCGTAAGCATCTGGAATCAAAAGCATCTAGTTTCCTGTTATCTTGTTTACAAAGTGTCCAAGATACACTACCATAACTAACCCTAGAAAGAACCAAACTATTATACAGCCTAATTTTAGTCTTTAGGTGTATACGCCTATTTCTCCACACTCTCCATAGATTCTTAAAAGTCCCGGCAGCAATCCCTATTCGTCTGTTAATCTCATGCCGCACATCACCATTATCGGTTACATAGCTCCCAAGATAATTAAACTGTGCACCTGCTCAAGACTGCAACCATTCAGATTAACTGAATCACAGCCTGCCTGACCAATTTTCATCACTTTAGTTTTCTCTCTGTTTATAACCAAACCTACTCTACTACCAGTGTCATCAACAGCTCGAATGAAAGAGTTCATCTCATCAACATCATTTGCCAAAAGGGCTAAATCATCAGCATAATCTAAATCAGAAATTTCGTATCTCCAGCCCATTTAAGGCCAAAATCTTTCCCTTGAAGTGAATTTCGCATAACATAATCAATAACCAAACTAAAGAGAAAAGGAGACAAAATGCACCCTTGTCGAACACCAGAAGTAATGCTAAACCAATTGCTACAAGCCTTACCAACTCTCACACACGACTCAGTGTTATAGAGAGCTTTCATTATGTTAACTAACTTGTCTGGTATACCACATGATTTCACAATCAACCACAAATTATGACGATCAACAGAGTCGAAAGCCTTTTTGAAATCAACAAAGCTAGCAACCAAAGGTTTCTGAAACTCTAAACATTTCTCAAGAATCTGCCTAAGTGAAAATATCTGATCCACACATCCCCTACCACTTCTGAATCCACATTGCTCATCACGCAATTGACTGTCAACCAGATTCTTAATTCTATTAGGCACAATCATGGAAAGAACTTTACCTGGAACAGAGAGTAGGCTAATACCCCTATAGTTATCACAAGAACTGCGATCACCTTTTTTGAAAATAGGGATAACAATAGCTCTGGTAAAATCCTTAGGAACCATGCCTTTATCATAAAAGATATTCAGAATTTCAGTCATCCAAGTGGTAACCGAAACATTTCCAGCTCTAAGCATTTCGGTAGTAATTTCATCTACCCCTGGGGATTTATGAAGTTTAAGTTTAGAAACAGCAAAAATAACTTCAGATTGTGTTATAGGGCCAACATTAAAGCCACCAATGCATCTATCATCATTGCAAACAATGGGAATAGAACTAACCGCATTGTTCAGAATATCACTGAAATGCTCAGCCCACCTAGCCATGACAGAATCCTCACTTTCTACAATCTTACCTTGTTTATCCTTCAATCCCTGTATACCTGTCCGTTTTCTACCACACAAAACATTAACTATCTGGTACAGCTCTCTGCTGTTGTGCTGTCTAACTGCTTCCTCGGCTTTGTCAGCCATACCATCAAGCCAAAGATTCTTATCAGCAGCTAACTGATCTTTTACACGTTTATTAAGCTCTCTGTAATGCTTTCTATTAGTACTAGTAGGGTATTTATTAAGGACATTCCTGCAGTTCTTTCTTTCTGAAATAAGCTCAAGTGCCTTATCACTCAGATAATTCTGTCTCTTCTGCTCCTTTTTTCCTAAAAGAGTACTGTTAGTTTCCAAAAAAGCCTGTTTAAAATGATCCCATTCTTCCTCAACTTCTGTAGTAAGCATACCATGACTGTCATAATGACTAAGTAACCTATCATGGTAAGCTTTGGCTATAACTGGATCTTTCAGAGCTTCAGTATTAAAAGTAAATTTTTTAACCTTAGCACAACACTTTTTAAGTTTAAGTTGCAAGACACTTTTAACAAGATAATGGTCAGATCCAATTTCAGCTCCCCTATATGCCCTGGTATTCCTAACAGAACTAGCCCATTTGCTGTTAATTAATATATAATCAATCATATTCCTATGCAGCCCATCAGGTGAAACCCATGTGTATTTATGTATGTCGCGGTGTTTGTAATATGTGTTAGTTATTCTGAAACCATTGAGTTTACTTACCTGTAGGAGACGTTGCCCATTGCCATTGCAGCTACCAATACCAAAAGGGCCTATTACTCCTCTCCAAAGGTCAGAGTCAGTACCAACTTTGGCATTGAAGTCACCAAGAACAAGGGTAATATCTCCTTTCTTGACAGATTTCAAAATATCCTGAAGTTGTCCATAAAACCTATCCTTCTCATCCTCAGTGGGGGCATAACAGCAGATAACATTCAAGTCTTTAACGCTTGTCTGAAAGTTTGCTGTAAGAAACCTTTCATTAATGCACTCATATCCTAGAAGAGCATCACTAGCGTGTCTTCTGAGAAGCAGACCCACGCCTTGGTGATGCTTATTGTCGTCCCTCCCTGAAAAGAGAAATTTAAGATTATTTTTAAGAATCTGACTTTTATCTGTCCATCTGGTTTCTTGCAAGCCGAGAATATCTAAATTATAATGGTGGAATTCTTGTGTGAGGACATCAAGAGAAAAAGCTCTGTGCAGAGTCCTCACATTCCAACTACTTATGGAGAGAAAATGGTTAGTGGAATGTTTAAAGAAACTATGTTTATTGAGAGAGGGAATGCCGACAATATCAAACAGCCCCCTAATCGCAGACATGGGGCAAAGACCCGTTCCCCTACCACTAAAGGCTGAAGCCATCTACACTGGAAGACTTCCTCCAATGTAGAATTTGACGATGCCAATAGAAGCAAAGAGTTCAGGTGCCTGCGATGACTTCTGCTCAGGATTATCCACCAGCTGATAAACATATCCTGTGAATCTATTCACTTGGGACTGTCAACCCACAAACAAACAGAAAACACAGCGGAAGATTTTCCCTCCACAGAAGCCCACCAGTGCAGCTATATCAGGATCCATAATCAAGCTCAGAGCCATATATCTGTCCAGTCCAGTTGGTTTATATGGTCAGCACCAGGACCCTGTGTGGTTGACCACTCCTCAGCAGGGTAGAAAAAAAAAGAAAAGTAGCCATAGTTGTCCAGATCAGTAGGCCACACTAATCTGGCAGCCCTCCCCTTCCGTTCACTTCCACAAGAGAGTATCTCTTTTGAAAGGTACTAACGGTCTGCACCACGAGAAGGCGGGGTCGGACATTAGGTGCTAGGCCTGGCCGGTTCTATGCATCATCACAGGGGATTGATGCATAGATCTCCTTCCAGTGACTACCTAGCTACCATTTACAGACACAGTGGTATTTCACAGTATTTCACCAAGTGGATTCGAATTTTGCGAACTAACCTACATTTTGCCAACTCGCCTATATTTTACTCAGTGGATTCGAATTTTGCCAACTTCCCCTACATTTTGCCAACTCGCATAATTTTACAGAAAAAATCGCAATTTTTAAATCTTCCCTGAATTTGCCAAGTCACTTCGAATTTTACAACTCTCCTTAATTGCACAAGAAAGGCACAATTTTCACAACTCCCCTATATTTTACAAAGTGGCTTCAAATTTTGCCAACTCCCCTAGATTTTGTTAAGTTTCCTCGATTTGTCCAACACTCCTTAATTTTACAAAATAAATCCCAATTTTCACAAATCGCTTGTACTTTACCAAGTGGGTTCCAGTTTTGCCAACTTCCCTAGATTTTGCCAAGTTGCCTCGATTTTACCATCTCTTTAATTTCGCAAAACAATCCCAATTTTTACATCTCTCTTGAATTTGCCAAGTCACTTCAAATTTTTCAAACTCCCAAACATTTTGCCAAGTTTTCTCGATTTTGTCAATTCTCCTTAATTTCACAAAACCAATTCCAATTTTCACAACTCGCCCGTATTTTACCAAGTGGATTCAAATTTTGTCAACTGCCCTAGATTTTGCCATCTCGCCACAATTTTACCGAAAAAAAATTCAATTTTTTACATCTTACTTGATCTTTGCAAAGTCACTCTGAATTTTGCCAGCTCCCCAATTTGCCAACTCTCCTAAATATTGCAAAGCTGCCTCGATTTTGCCAACACGCCATAATTTTACAGAAAAAAGATTGCAATTTTTACATCTCACCAGAATTTTGTCAACTCTCCACGATTTTGTCAAGTCACTCCGAATTTTGCCAACTGCCCCTAGATTTTGCCAACTCGCCATAATTTTGCAGAAAAAAATCCAAATTTTGCATCTTACTTGAATTTTCCCAAGTCACTCCGAATTTTGCCAACTGTTCCTAGATTTTGCCAACTCCCTAAGTTTTGCCAATTCGTCACAATTTTAGAGAAAAAAAATCCAAATTTTTACATCTCACCTGAATTTTGCCAACTCCCCACGATTTTGCCAAGTCACTCCGAATTTTGCCAACTCCCCAAGATTTGCCAAGTTGTCCCTATTTTGCCAACTCACCTGTATTTTACTAAGTGGCTTCGAATTTTGCCAACTGCTCTAAATTTTGCCGTCTCTCCATTTTCCAAACTGCCTTAGATTTGCCAAGTTGCCTGGATTTTGACAACTCCCCTTAATTTTGCAAAAAAAAAGATTACACATTTTCACAACTCTTCTAGATTTTACGCAGTCGCTTCGAATTTTGTCAACTCCGAGTTACTATGGGGGGTAACCTCCCTCCATCCCCCAGGGCTACGCCCCTGGAGTGGGTAGTGAATCGATATCACTCCAGGCTCATAACCTGAAGTTTTAAGCTTCATGTCCTACCTGTGCCAGTGTTGAGATTTACCTCTGCTAATTCCCCCTTCCTGTCCTCTGTCATAAAGGGAAAAATCAAAGGGCTTGGAAAGATCACTGTCTGTCGAATGGGATGTTATGATGTGGCTCAGTGTGCGGGAGAGCCATATCCTATGTACGTTAAGGAACACGCTGGATGACTCTTGACGGGAAGCTACCATCTATGTCCTAATATCCTTTCAGTGGGTCCCCTCCCCCAACCTTCTCCGAGCCCTCGGAGTCTTGTGATGTGGCTATTTAGCCCATTTTGTGCGAAAAAGTGCAACTGAGATATAAAACAACCCAAATGATAATAAGAGTAAAAACTGATAAAGTGGGAGAATCTGTTCCGAAACGTCCAGTTGCAACAATGGGTTGTTATGAAATATACGTAATTTTTTTTTGCGTCTGGAAGGCACATTTTTATGTTAACACAATGGAAGGAATGGCTATACCACAAAAATCCCAAGGACTCAGATCTAGATAAATAGTCCATTTGGATTTCAGCAAAAATTATTTTTTGAATTCTATCTTTACAAGCAATTTTATGTCTCTACTTTTGATATTTCGTATCAATTTTTATTTATTGTAATTATATGTAATGGAAGGTCAAATAAACTAAAAACTCAATGGATTTAGAATAAGAACTTTAGAAAAAAAAGCTCTACATAAATGTTTGTATAATAATTGACAATACATAAAATATGTATATAAAAAGAACTGTTCAACAGAAAATAAATAGTAGATTGTAATTTTAAATGTAGAAAAGTAATTCTATTAAATTAAAAAAAAATATTAAAGTAAGTACACGAGAAACACAAGTCGTCAATGCGTTGATCATTGAGAAATGAATATATTTTCGTACAAATTTTATTGCCAAATCTCTTAGATTCCACACTCGTTGATCGAATGGTGAGAAGGTAATCGTACCCTGATTGCAAACTAACACCTCCTGCTCCGTCTTCCCAGAAGAGGCTCTTTGTTAACAATATTATCGAAACCATTCGAATTTCTGTTTTTAAATGTCTTTGCAAGTCTAATTTTCAGCTATTGCCATTTGTAATCTGTTTTGAGCCATAATTTTGCGAGGTTAATTGTTAATATTTAGATTTTTTGAGAAATATGATAATTTTTGGTATTTTTTTCATGCAGCGTCATATTACCGAATGTCCACAATAGTTCACAAAAATGATTTTTGTACGCAACTACCTACAGTGAAATTATTACACGTGCGCTGGCAGCTGGCCAATTGTTAACAAGAATTCTGACGTTGTATGTTTATAGCAGGTGCATTATTTCGTTACGCGCAATAAAGTACCCGTCTGTCGCATTACCTACTATCGCTTTTACCGACGTTACCGCCATCTACAGCCATAATATGAACTACATTGCTCGTAAAATACACATTGCTCGTAAAATTGCTCGTAAAATTGTCTACCTGTATTGCTGGTAACTACATTGCTCGTAAAATTGTCTACCTGTATTGCTGGATACCACGTCATAGTAATAAACTCTTTTTCTATTCAGTACAAAAATACCGGTATTAAAAACACCAATCAATCAATAGTACAGTGGCTCCAAAAAAATATCCGAACACTATGGTTGATTACAGAATTCAGAAAAAATATCTGGCAACGATTCTTTTAGAAATTAGTGATCTGGCAACCTTCGTGTCACGTGATTACAGAATTCAGGAAAAATATCTGGAGCGTGTACAGCAACTGCACACGCTCAATATTTCCGTGAGTGAGCCCACACGATCCAGGTCTTTGTGAGCTCACACGATCCAATGTGCTGTGAACATTAACCGCAACCGCTCCAGTTTGCTGTGAACGGTAACTGCACACGTTCCATATTCATTGCATTATATATTCATACGCATTATATATATTAAAAAATATCCGAACACTATGGTTGATTACAGAATTCAGAAAAAATATCTGGCAACGATTTTTTTAGAAATTAGTGATCTGGCAACCTTCATGTCACGTGACACGAAGGTTGCCAGATCACTAATTTCTAAAAAAATTGTTGCCAGATATTTTTTGCTGAAATCTGAAATCAACCATAGTGTTCGGATACTTTTTTGAGCGACTGTACCCAGAAAATTCCATTGAGGTGGGTATGGATTGAAATGCTTGAGTCTAATGGGAGAGGTTTCGAAGTCTTAGTCTCCTAATTTTCTGAGACGTTCTTAGAAATATGTACAATAATCAAACTTTCAAGAAGCAGGGATAGACTTAACACGCTCGATGGATCCCAGCTGGGTTAGAGTTTAAATTTATTTCCACAAAACTTCCCGCACTGCGCACGGTCAGTAGGGGACACCGATGGGTTTGGAAAGTCCGCCCTCTGTAGGATGGGACGTTCAGCATTGGCTACCTGTGCGGGAGAGCCATACCCTGTGCACGTTAAAGAACACACTGTATGGCTTTGACGGCAGACTGCCTTCTGTCTCCCGAACGCTGGACAGGTATTAGGAGACCTATTATAGCCTCCCGTCAAGGCCATCCAGGGTGTTCTTTAAGGTGCATAGGGTATGACTCTCTGTAAACGGAGCCACGGCTTAAAGTCCTATATGATTGACGGTGGCCTTTCCAAGTACATCGTTGTCCCCTACTGACCGAGAGCAGAGGGGGTGGGGGGGAGTTTTGTGGAGATAAATTTCAACGCTGGCCCGGCTGGGACTCGAACCTGGGAACTGCAGATTACGAGCCTGCGCGCTGCTGATTTAGTATGAGCACGTGACATGAATCCTATTAGTATGAGCACGTGACATGAATCCTATTAGTATGAGCACGTGACATGAATTGTTGCTGTCGGTACGCACGTTATCGTTCAACCTACTTGGCCGGATAATATTTGCTATTTCAATATTTGCTAAAAGTTTCGCATTTTCCATATTTAGAGATTTTCTTAGGACGTAAATGAAAATTTTTCAATTTTTTCTTCTAATTTAAGAATACGCTAATTTTATGAATTTTATTTCACTAGAATAAATTTAAAATAATTTTAAAATTATCTCTTCAAAAATTGCGTTTTTCTCCCCACCTTGGGGGGTAATGGGGTATTTCATTGTTGCCAATGGAAAACCCCATGAACAGACTCGGATCTAGAAAAATGTAGGGGAGGGATCTGGCAAAAGACTATTTCCATTGCAGTAAAACATTTTCATCTTCTTTTGGGAGGTCTTTAAAGAATTTATTGCAAAATGCATTAAATATGCTTAAAGTTAATAAAGGTAATAGAGGCAAAAAAATATTAACATTCTCAAGGGAGAAGGAATATTTCCCCCATCCACTCGTAAAGCCAGCCCTGCTCATGACCTTCACATTAACCAGTAAAATTTCGAATTTTTAGCACCAAATTCATCGTTTGCAATTTTAAAAAAATTTCGTCATTAGAGGGCGCAATTTCACCTTTTGGGAGATTTGGAAAGTGGGAACAGTAATATTTCTTTAATACCTATCCAACCAAAAAAGAATTTTTAAATTATCTCTAAAAACAAAAACGTTAAATGTCTACAGACAGATGAAAATGTTATCGTTCTTTTTTTGAAAACGAGATAAAAAGGTAAATTATTGAAAAATACATATTTTTTTTTGTCATGCTTATAAATAAAAGTGGCATACTTCCAAAAGCAAAAGAAAACGTAAAGAAAAATCAAGATTACATTTCGTCAGGGAAAAACAATTTTAGATTTTTAGTGCACTCGATATTATTCAACTTTAATTCAGCTTCTTCCATCAATGTCAAATATTAAAAAAGGCAATTTTCTATCTCCTTTTGCAGGGGACAACTGCCCACCCTGCCGAAGCCAATTGATTCAACCACAATGGTGGACTCGAATCTGGGAAGAGTCCAAAGAGTTTGGCGTGGTGCAGTCGCTCAAAAAAGTATCCGAACACACGTCACGTGACACGAAGGTTGCCAGATCACTAATTTCTAAAAAAAAATCGTTGCCAGATATTTTTTCTGAATTCTGTAATCAACCATAGTGTTCGGATACTTTTTTATGCGACTGTACCCCACTGAGCCCAATATCCATCCAATTAAAACTGGGACATTAATTATTGCATTTGATTTAAAAACGAACATAGTTGTTGGATCGTTTTGAGAAAATGAGGTTTTGTGTCCTCTCTATCTGTAGACACTGATCTTTTCTATTTAAAAAATAAACGAAAAGTTCTTTCTGGTTGGATAGGTACTAATAAAAAAAATTCTTCTCGTCTGTTTCGAATATTCCATTAGCTTTAATTTCTATCATAAAAGTGCCATAAAGTTTCAAAATGATCAAATTTTAAACTAAAATTGCAAACAGATTATTAATTCTAGAAATCTAGGTGGTATAATGCGGTGGTCAAGAGCACGGTTTTGTATTAATCGATAAACATATTTTCCGTCATCAGATTCACCCTTTTAGCCCCTATGTGCCCATAATGGAAGACTAACTGTAAAATTACTTTTCACTAATATAAAGTTGTTTCTCTATAGGAAGCGTGCAAAGTTATTTACAATTAATAAGAAATTTTGATTATTTTGTAGATAATTTTTTCATTATTCTTTTGGCAAAATTGATTTATTTGGGTCTAAATATCAGAATCCTTTTCTGAATGTTGTTAAATAAACCAAATGAATTCAGACCTGATAGGACTGACTGATAAATATACATTTATTCTTTCACTATTCGTAAGACTCAACCACCAATGCAATATATTACCATTTCGAATTTTGAAAATTTCCATTAGTTCAGTTTCCAGAGTTAAATGGCAATAACGTTGGAAAATAAGAAACCTTTTTTTATACCCAGTTGAAAACGGGCAAACGAAGCAGCATGTAGAACTGCCAAGAGTTATGTCAGCATGACGTAATAGAAAGATACACTGTCTCCGATACTACTATTATTAATATAAATTCCAGAGCGAATTCGAGTGCTGGGACTATTTATTAATATAACGACTATTATTGATATAAATTCCAGAGCCTTGAAAATCACACAATTTCAATAAATACGTATAACATACCAAACGATATGGTGAGTCTGTTCATACACATAAAATCTTTATTACGCATAAATGATTGCTTCAGTCAAGTGCCGAGAGTTGGGTTATTTTACCTCTGAGCGACACTTTTTTGCACACCTTGAGCTAAATGGCTAGGTCACAAGGATCCCGAAGGCTCAAAGAAGGTTGGCGGAGGGAACCCACTGGAACAGCTGTTGGGAGACAGATGGTAGCCTCCCGTCAAGGCCATCCAGCGTGTTCTTTAACGTGCAAAGGATATGGCTCTCCCGCACACGGGGCCACGGCTTAACGTCCAATCCAACGGACGGCGGCCTTTCCAAGCCCATCGGTGTGTCCAACTGATCGTGGGCAGGGCGGAGAGTTTTGCGGAGATAAATCTCAACGCTGATCCAGCTGGGACTCGAACCTGGGAACTGCAGAGCATGGCACACTACCAACTGAGCCAACCCCGCCCCTCAAGTGCAGTGAATACCATTAACATACTACATTGGTGTGGTGGTCGTTACTTTCTTTTACATTGTTACAGAATTCCAGCAATTATTATTTGTCAGTAGTGTGTTCGAAATAACCATACAGATAATGAATAAATTTATTTAATAGATAAGGCAATTTGTTTACAAGGAATAAGTAAAATTTGAATTCTTCACTTCTTAACTGCAGGTTATCGTTCACTACAGATTACCTTTTAGGGGGTGGCTCAGTCGGTAGCGCGCCAGGCTCGTAATCTGTAGTTCCCAGGTTCGAGTCCCAGCTGGGTCAGCGTTGAGATTGATCTCCGCAAAATTCCCCGCCCTGCCCACGGTCAGTAGGGGACACCGATGGGCTTGGAAAGGCCGCCGTTCGTCGGATGGGACGTTAAGCCGTGGCCCCGTGTGCGGGAGAGCCATACCCTGTGCACGTTAAAGAACACGCTGGATGGCCTTGACGGGAGGCTACCATCTGTCTCCCAACAGCTGTTCCAGTGGGTTCCCTCCCGCAACCTTCTCTGAGCCTTCGGGATCCATGTGACCTGGCCATTTAGCCCATGGTGTGCAAAAATGTGCCGCTCAGAGGTAAAACAACCCAACCAAACCAAACTTTTAGCGACAAATTCTAACGGAATATAACTTTCGAAGTTTTCGTTACCATGCATTCTATTTAACCAAATTATCATTCGATAAAGCAGTCTCATGGCCGAGTGGTTAGCGCGCTTGGCTACTGATCTAAGGAGCCCGGGTAAGGTGTGGTTTTTTTGCTGAGTTCTTGCCCTTCTCTCAGACCTTCCTTTATATATGACATTTAAACTGACAGGCTCCTGTCAGACCTCTGCCAAGCAGCTCTTGGGGGGGGGGGTAATTATTTATTATTCGATACCGCCTTGGTGGCGCAGTGATATCGCGATGGTTCACAGTGTTACTACAACTGCTGAGGTTCGAGTGCTGGGATTAATGGTTGTTTGTTCTGTCATAACCTGTATATAAGCTAGTATCTTTGGGGTATAGCAAATAATAATCTTTAGTGATAACAAATGGAAAAAGAAACAAACGTTTATTTGTGTTCGAGTGGTTAGCGTGCTTCGCTACTAATCAGCGGACCTGGGTTCGAGCCCCGGGTAAGGCAAGGATGTTTGTGTTGTCTTTCTGCTGAGGTCGCCTTCTTCACAGACAATCTCTATGGCTTAGTAAACTGACAGGCTCTTGTCAGACCTCTGCGACAAGCAGCTGCTTGAGGGGGTATTAATTTTTTTTTCGGAATCTATTCTTACCAAAGAGACGTGATAAGTCCTCAGTCGGTGGAGCGCCAGGCTCTTAATCTGCAGTTCCCAGGTTCGAGTCTCACCTGGCCCAGATTTAAGCTTTATCTCCACAACATCCCCATCTGCCCTCGGGTTGGGTTGTTTTACCTGTGAATGGCACTTTTTTGCACACCATGGGCTAAATGGGTAGGCCACAGGTTCAGAGAAGGTTGGGAGAGGTGACCCACTGTAACAGCTGCTGGGAGACAGATGATAGCCTCCCGTCAAGGCCATCCAGCATGTTCTTTAACTTGCACAGGGTATGGCTCTTCCGCACACAGGGCTACGGCTTAACGTCCAATCCGACGGACGGTGGACTTTCCAAGCCATTGATGTCCCCTACTAACCGTGGGCAGGACGGGCAGTTTTGCAGAGATAAATGTCAACGCTGACCCAACTGAAAGTCGAATCTGGGAACTTCAGATTACGAGACTGCTGCGCTACCGACTGAGTCATCTACGACCCCACCTGCCCTTGGTCAGTAGAAGACACCAATGGGCTTGGAAAGGCGCCGTCCATCAGATGGGACGTAAAACAGTTGCCCTGTGTGCGGAAGAGCCATACCGTGTACGTAAAGAAAACGCTGGATGGCCTTGATAGAAGGGTTGGGTTGTTTTAATTCCGAGCGGCACGTTTCTGCACACAATTGGCTAAATGGCCAGGTCACAAAGACCCCTAAGGCTCAGAGAAGGTTGGGGGAGGACACCCACTGGAGGGCTGTTAGGAGACAGATGAGAGCCTCCCGTCAAGGCCATTCAGTGTGTTCTTTATCATGCCCAGAGTACTACTTTCCTGTACAGAACCACGTCTTAACGTCCCATCCGATGGACGGCGATCTTTACAAGCTGATCAGTGTCCTCTATTGACCAAGGGCAGGAAGGAAGTTTTGCGGAGATAAATCTCAGTGCTGGCCCAGCTGGAACCTGAGAACCAGAGAACCTGAGTATCAAGTCGAACCTGAGAACTGCAGATTACGAGCCTTTAGCTCGCTGCTGACTGAGCCATCTCCGCCAGCGTGACAGGAGGCTACCATCCATTTCCTAACAGCTGTTCAGTGGATCTCCTCCCCCAACCTCTCATGAGCTCTCGGGCCCTTATGACCTGGCCATTTAGCCCATCGTGCTTAGAAAAAGTGCCTCTGAGAGGTAAAACAACTGAGATTCTTACCAAATATCTATCTTACTTCATGATACCAAGATGCGTGTCAGGAACGATATTCCCTTAAACAGTTGTGAAGATTCTCTACTTTAGTAATGTAATTGATATGGCTCAAACTATATTTTATGCTCACAAAAACTAATCAATAAACAACGGCATCTAAGTCGACAACCCGAGCAGTAAAAAGCAAAGCAATTACTAACTTTTCACTTCTAATACACTTTTAAACTAAACTGTCTTTCGATTAAAGATACGACTCATTTTCACAGCACATGTCGTATCTCTTGATACAGTAATCATGCTTTTATGAGTAATTGTTTTATATGTAGTATAATGCAAACATATAAATGTGTTTTCGAAAGAGATATGATGATAATATATTCACACTTATAATATCTGTTATTACGCATAAAATGTTTGTTACACTGAAATGTTTACTTGAAGTAACGTTCTGAGATGGCCATTATCATATATAGTGATATTTATTGTCCATTATGCATGGTATATATTATAAACAAATGTTATTGTCGAATCATCTGTTTCCGGGACTTGCGTCGTTAATTTCCATATGACTCAATTGATGACATATGACAGTGATTCAAAACCTTTTTTGGCCGAACTACTTTTGTCAAGTATTATTTACTAATACCTCTTAAACGAAACCAAATAATTTTTCCGGTAGTTAACTTGTTGCAAATAGCTTATTAATATTTTGACTCATGAATTTCAAAGGTTTTTCTGTAGAAATAAAAACGTGCATAATTATGTTAATCTGAAAAGTATTCGATATTCCATTTAATCTATTTCCATAGAAACACTCAAGAAAACCTCAGCAAATTTCGTCTCCCAGGGGATTACGTTGGATGGGATGTAAAGCTGTGGCTCTGTGCACTGGAGAGCCATACCCTGTGCACGTTAAAAACACTCTGGATGTTCTTGACGGGAGGCTACCATCTTTCTTCTAACAGCTATTTCAGTGGGTCCCCTTCCCCAACCTTCTCTGAGCCTCCAGGGTCCTTGTGACATGGCCATTTAGCCCATTGCGTGCCAGAAATGTGCCGCTCAGAGGTAAAACAACTCACCCTATGCATGACTGACACTTCGCAGTACGTGGGAGAAGCAATAATGCTTCTCCCACGTCTCACAGAGGTGTGACTTTTACTGTTGCTGTGAACTTGTTGGAGAGGAGTCATTTTTCTCGAGCACGCCTAATTCGAAACCTTTACTTTCGGTGTTTCAGGTAAACTTCGTATATCGCCGATCAACTACATCGACAGCATGTATCGACTGTTTGGTGCTGAGGGCAAACAGTGTTATTCGAGAAAAAATCCCCAGGAATAAAAAAAAGGCGTAAATATAGTAACCGAGTTATTTCAAAATTGGGCTAATTCAATCCACGTAAATTGAAAGCCGACTATAGAGTATATCGCCACAAAGAACTGGGACATTTGAACATCCTGAAAACTTTTTCGTGACACCCGGACAGTTCTCTAAAAACAGGGACGGATTGGTACCTTAGTTATATCGCATGAATCATATGCTAGGTGCAGTGACTTTAAAAGCAAGAGAACTGGGTAATTCTCCCGAACCCGGTACTCGTGGTCGCTTGAAACGCTTTTTAACACGCTTGAAACATTTTCAGCCGCCATTTTGTTTAATTTATATTCGCTTGAAACTCTTTTAGCCGCCATTTTGTTTATTTATATTCGCTTGAAACTCTTTTAGCCGCCATTTTGTTTATTTATGTTGTGAGCTGATTTGCGTTGATTTCCGTTTTGGATATGACTGGTAGTAGCTGTAATATACCGATTATGGAGTGCACAGGATGTAGGATGCATTTATGCATGCATTATTTGTATGTATATCTTACAATTACTTGCAATAATATTATAGTTGAGTTCGTTAAAAAATTTTTCTATACGTGACATCATTAAATAACTGCACGAATAACTGCTATAGCCTTAACCATCACAGTAGCCTTGAGCTGGCTCAGTCAAAATAGGTTGTCAGACTCGTAATGGGAAGTTGGTTTTGCATTGATCACCATCAAACTAGTTCTCTTGGACGAAGACAGCTGCAAAGAAAGCGTGGTATGAAACCACAGAAAGCTTTTACCATAAAGAAATATATGGTTTTATCCATTGGTTGACCAATGGCATCGAAGAGATGGTGATCACGTGCAGAAATCATATTTCTACCGAAAATGGCTTTCTATATATCCTAGAGACAGTTCTGGCAACAGTACCATCGATCACAGTGTAGTTTGATCGGCAGAAAGGAAGACTGTTATATATTTTTAGCTCGTTTTCTGAAAAACGAGCTAATGATTTCGCTTTGTCGTGTGTCCGATTGTCTGTAGACATTCAACTACATTGATTTTCGAGATAAATTGAAAAAATTATTTTTGGGCTGGATAGGTGTGATGATATATAGTAAACTCTCAGCACATATACATATATAATACGAAACGTAATGATTTAGACACTTATTAAGTGTCAAGAATGCATATTATAATATGATTATGAGATAGGGTGTTTTTGAAAATCTTTTTGTAATAATTTGGTGTAATTAGGTATGTATCCGAACGCAGGAGGTGGAAATAGCTCAGTCGGTAGCGCGCCAGGTTTGTAATCTGCAATTCTCAGGTTCGAGTCGGGCCGGGGTTGGCTCAGTCGGTAGCGCGCCAGGCTCGAAATCTGTAGTTCCCAGGTTCGAGTCCAGCTGGGTCAGCGTTGAGATTTATCTCCGCAAAATTCCCTGCCCATGGTCAGTAGGGGACACCGATGGGCTTGGAAAGGCCGCCGTCCGTCGGATGGAACGTTAAGCGCGTGGCTCCGTGTGCGGGAGAGTCATACCCTGTGCACGTTAAAGAACACACTCGATGGTCTTGACGGGAGGCTACCATCTGTATCCCAACAGCTGTTCCAGTGGGTCCCCTCCCCCAACCTTCTTTGAGCCTTCGGGGTCCATGTGGCCTGGCCATTTAGCCCATGGTGTGCAAAAAAGTGCCGCTCAGAGGTAAAACAACCCAGGTTCGAGTCCCGCGTGGCAGCGTTGAGATTTATCTCCGCAAAACTCCCTGCTCTCAGTCAGTAGCGGACACCGATTAGCTAGGAAAGGCCGCCGTCTGTTGGATGGAATGTTAAGCTGTGGCGGGAGAGCTATACTTTGTGCACATTAAAGAACACGCTGGATGGCCTTGACGGGAGGCTACCATCTGTCTTTCAACAGTTGTCCAGTGGGTCTCCTCCCCACAACCTTCTCTGAGCCTTTGGGTTCCTTGTGAGCTCACCAATTAGCCCATTGTGTGCAAAAAGTGCCGCTCAGAGGCCAAAACAATCGAATACAAACACAGGAAAGCGCTGACATCATTGCTACCAACTCTCGATAGAGTGTTGGAACATGCTGAAAAAAAAAAGGTTTCTACATTTAAAAATATTTCTGCAACATGAAGTACCTAGAAAGTAATTATACTCGTGATTTTTTTCTTTTATCAAAATATTTATTAATATAATTTCCAATGGCGCAGACATACGAGTTCTCTCACTATATATATATAGAAGAACTCTAGAAAAATAGAGAAAGAGATTGTGTCAAAGTTCTCTGTGAAAAATTTAAAATAGTATTTACTGTAAAATTATATGTTTATAAATACTGGAGGCATTACTTTTGGGGCAACCTACCTATATTTCCTATATTTTAAAAGTGATTCGATCAAATCTGTGCGAATCGTTTGGATGGCATTACTGGCCTAAAGTTCCGATATTGGTCTATGCTAGTTACCACATCAAGATGGAAGCAGACGCTGAAATGTATAATGGGATTCGAAATGCTAATCTGGCAACCGTAAAGGTAAAGATTTTCGTAAGCCATTTGTGGTCTGTTAAGTACGGGTAATTAAATAGGTAAAATAGAATCAGCTAATTTTAAAGTTAGTGAAAAAAATTTACTCTTTATGGCTTATGGAAGAACAAGTAAGTTTTATCCAAGTAACCTGAAAGTATAAGTATATTAAGCAATATATTTAGGTATTAACAATAAGATGTATTTTCATTGTATTTTTTTATGTTGTCAGTTTTGATATTAAGTGAATGATAGTAATTGATAATGGATTTTTTAATCTTTAAATTTTTGGTAATATTTTAGTCTTACTGTTATTCTATCCTGTTTGGTCGTTTAACAAGGGCGTCGTCGAGAGGGCAGAGGTAATCAAGTGGGATCATTGCTTAACATGGAAAGCAATAAGTCACGCCAGAAAATCTGCACCAATGGCGAGTAGATTCCTCTAGCTTTGATTATAGTCTCACTCCCCTACTCTCCTAGATTAGTACCAAAGTTTCCAAAGTTTGAGGAATTTCGGATATGAAAGCTCAAAAATTCCTGTGTAGCGTTGGTAACATGAAATAAATACTGTATTTGTCAACAAGTTGACTTAATGAAGCTAAATATTTCTTTAAAAAAATACCTCCTCAAACAACTGCTTGCCGCAGAAGTCTGACAGGAGCCTGTCAATTTACACGCCATAGTAGAAGGTTTGTGAGAATGGTCGGACCTCAGCATAAAACATACAAACATCCATTCCTTACCCAAAGCCAGGACCCATTGATCAGTAGCCAAGCACGATAACCAAACATTTAATAGAAAACCCCAGATTTGAAGATTTGAATTCAGTTTCTCCGCCCCAAAAAATGCCAACTGTCGAGAACAACATGACTACCCATTAAATAGTAAATAAATACCCCTCAAGCGGATGCTTGCCACAGAGGTCTGACAGGAGTTAGCCAGTTTATATGGCACCCTTAGAAGATCTGAGAGGATGGCGAGACCGCTCTAAATGAAAACAATTATTGTATCGAATAACTTGATTACACTCTAAGCAAAAGATTACTGAACCATACGTAGGGTTATCACCTGATATTTTATGTTCTCTTGGCATTTTGAAAAAACATTAAAATGACCACCTTTTTTATATACTCATAAGAACGAGTTTAAATTAAAATTAAAGTACGCTTTTTTGTATTTTTTTAAAAACATTGCTAGTATTTGCGACTGTCAAATAATTTATTCTTAACTGTGAAAATCTTTATTGTATCACGAACGCTGAAGTTATTCTGTTTAAGCGCCAGGCTCGTAATCTGTAGTTCCCAGGTTCGAGTCCCAGCTGGGTCAGCGTTGAGATTTATCTCCGCAAAATTCCCCGCCCTGCCCACGGTCAGTAGGGGACACCGATGGGCTTGGAAAGGCCGCCGTCCGTCGGATGGGACGTTAAGCCGTGGCCCCGTGTGCGGGAGAGCCATACCCTGTGCACGTTAAAGAACACGCTGGATGGCCTTGACGGGAGGCTACCATCTGTCTCCCAACAGCTGTTCCAGTGGGTCCCCTCCCCCAACCTTCTCTGAGCCTTCGGGGTCCATGTGACCTGGCCATTTAGCCCATGGTGTGCAAAAAAGTGCCGCTTAGAGGTAAAACAACCCAACCCAAAATATTCTGTTTAATGTTGTGAAAGTTACTATTTTCTGTAATACTCAACATCAGCAATTTACATGCCAATCGAAAATAACGTTCACTTTAGAAAATTGCATGAAATTTGGCCACTGCCCATGGGTAGATGGCACTATGAAAGTTACTGCAGTTTTTATTTGATTTTCAGAGAGAACAATTATATAGCATGTAACATAATTATTATTTTTCGGTGTACGATGATAAAAGATCCCATAACCTTCTCCATCTGAGGGTATCCAATAAGTGGCATGAGTTGCAAAGGACAAGACAAAAATCTAAAGCTGAGCCCCAAGGGGCAGAAAAACAATGATAAATGTGGTAGATCAGGGTACTAGACCAAGAAGATTTCCTGATCGAAAACCAATGGTCTAGCCCTCTTGAATATGTTGTAGGATCATGATCATAATTTAAAGTGTTAGTTATAAAATCGTGAGGATTCGTGTCCACAGCTTCTAAGAATTTCATAGAGATCTGCTTTATATGGGTGTAAATACGTTGGACGCCTAAATCCCCAAGCATTTATCTGTTGGTCACAAACCATGGGGCATTTACGGCCTGTCTCAAGATTTTATTTTACTAGATCTGAAGTTTCTTAATATTTGCCTTTGTCGTGCTAGCCCATATGGGGAGTTGCATATTAGGGTGGGCCGAAAAAAATTCAAAATTTTTTTTTCAAGTCGTAATACCGCGGAAAAGTTGCAAATTGGGGAGACTAAAAAGGGGTAAAAAAAGAAATAAAATCGGTTTATATCTTCCGGTCGCGCATGTGCTCTAAAATTTGCCGAAATTTAGAAAAATTCACATTTTTACGATAATTTTTAACATTTTTAAATTAGCCTCTTCCCGAATGTAATAGCTCAAATTCTTATGTATTAGAACCACAGGAAATAATGTTTAAATATTATTTAAATCCATCAACATCTTCCGGTCGCGCATTGCCTTCAAAGTTAATGAAATTTTGAAAAAAATTTACAAATAAAGGTAGATCACAGTTCAAGGAACAAAAACACTAACAACTTACATGTTCTTTATATTTGTTCTTTATTGAATACAAGTGAGTCTAGCTCATTCGAAAAGATTCCGTAGAGTAAAAAAGGAAGAGCATTACTCGCTAATTCAAGAACCTGGTTCAGTCTACATCGGCCATGTTACTCCAGCTTCTGGAAGTTCTGAAGATATTGTCACTTCTATTATTTCTTATCTGTCTGGTCATGGTATTTCTCTTGAAAAATTAGTTGTCATAGGATGTGATGGCACTGCTGTTAATACAGGTTGGAAAAACGGTCTGATTCGCCGAATCGAAATACATTTGGGGAAACCGTTACAATGGGCAGTGTGCCTTCTCCATTTCAATGAACTGCCATTCCGGCATCTGTTTCAATACCTAGACGGTAAATCAACGGGTCCGAAATCTTTGAGAGGGCCAATCGGTGAAAAGCTAAGTGGCTGCGAAAAACGTATAGTGATTGGCTTCAAGAGTATTGGCTGTCAGATCCCCACAATAGAATTTTTTCGCTATAAAAAATAAATTTTTTTCGACATTTGTTTTTTCGACAGAAGTATACTAAGTAAGGATCAGCAATATCTACTCGATATTTCCATGGCAATAATGTCGGGAAACTGTAAAGAGGATTTGGCTGTACGAGATCCTGGTCCCTTGTCACACTCGAGGTGGTTGACAACAACAAATCGAACTCTCAGATTGTACTTCTACTTAAGTGAAGAAAGTCCCACACCTGAACTTCAAGAAATAGTTGTATTTATTTTGAAGTCATATATGCCAAAGTGGTTTAGTATTAAAACAAGTAAATACTTTACAGAGGTATCAAAACTTGTGTACCAATCAATACAATCTTCAAGGTACCGGCCTGAAGATTTACGTAATATTGTCGACCCTGTGATCGAACGAAATGGCTTTTTCGCTCATCCAGAACATTTAATGTTAGCCATGACACAAGATAATGCAAAACACATAAGAGAGCTCGGACTTCGACGAATTCTAAAGGCGAGACAGTTAGATCAAAAGAGAACAACTATCAGAACATTCATGCCGCCAAAACTCAATTTCAAGGCTCAAGACTACTCGGAAATAATTAACTGGATGGAGTGTGATTTATATTCTCCCCCATCATTAAAATCTGAATATGTGATTTAATCTCATATTCAGATTGAATATGAGATTAAATCACATATTCAAAGTGACTCAGTCCCTAATTGGGATATAACATTCAAGACATTCCCAGTACACACACAGGCAGTTGAACGATGTTTGAAACTCGTGACAGAAGCCTCAGGAAAAGTTTGCGGAGCTGAGTCTAGGGATGGTTTTATCAGACCGACTCTGCTGTCAAGGTCAACCATGCCTAACTTCGCCATAAATCAGATTTCAAAGTACCTTCAGCTAAGAATGAGTGAAAAGAGAGATGTTCAATTGTTCAACATGAGTTTCTTGGACTTACGACTCTTCATACAAAAACTTAGTTTTTTCAATAAAAAAATCTGTTTATAAATATTACTAATGGTCTAAAATAATTTCCTTTTAAACATTTAAACTTGTATTCAATAAAGGACAAACATAAAGATCATATAAGTTGTTAGTGTTTTTTTTCCTTGAACTGTGATCTACCTTTATTTGTAAATTTTTTTCAAAATTTCATTAACTTTGAAGGCAATGCGCGACCGGAAGATGATGGATTTAAATAATATTTAAACATTATTTTCTGTGGTTCTAATACATAAGAATTTGAACTATTACATTCGGGAAGAGGCTAATTTAAAAATGTTAAAAATTATCGTAAAAATGTGAATTTTTCCACATTTCGGCAAACTTTAGAGCACATGCGCGACCGGAAGATGTAAACCGATTTTATTTCTTTTTTTTATCCCTTTTTAGTCTCTCCAATTCGCAACTTTTCCGCGGTATTACGACTTGAAAAATAAATTTTGAATTTTTTCGGCCCACCCTATTGCATATGTTATAACAGGTCTAAGAACTGTATGGTATAGTAGTAACTACTTGTTTATATAGGCCTCATACGCAGGGCATTGCGTGGGTAACGAAAGTTCGCACACGCAATGTATTATCCGCACTGCAAATTCTTATCTCCATCCAAATCAGCAAAGTCATTTGTTATCACATCAGGAAATTTTTAGCAACATATATTAGTTGATCAGTTGCTGTCGAGATTTGTTTGGTCCGTTTATCGGATATATATATATATCGTATATAAATCGGTCTGATTACGACCTGATCAGGAGGGTGGGGTGACACCCTCAACAAGACATGTTCACAACAAGACACCTCAACAAGAATGTTAATAACGGAAACGGAGTAGCAACAGTATTAAAAATATATTACACGTATTTTTGAAGAAAAGTTTTTGGGCGGGGGCGGGGCACAGTCGGTAGTGCGCAAGGCTTGTAATCTGCAGTTCCCAAATCTGCAGTTGAAAAGATTCGCTCTGATACTGTACACTGGATGCTGTACACTGGATGCTGGGAGGAAATAAATGAAATAGGCAACTTTACTCAGATGTGCAAATTCGTTCTCTTGGTGGCTCCAACAAGGAAGCAATTCAAGACCTGTGTATGCAACCTGGACCTTTATATCTGAACACTTCATCTCTATGTGAAGCCGAAGCCCACATGGCTTCCTCACTAGCTGAATTTTAAAACTTTTCAAAATTCCCTGTTTTTAATTTTTTATTATTTCTTGGAATTTTCATGCTCTTCGGAGTTAATTTTTACTAGCATTCGCGCTTCTGCCTTCTTTTTCCAGTTCTGTAAGAAATTTCAAGCCCTTGTAATTTGGGTTGGGTTGTTTTACTTCTGAGCTGCACCTTTTTGAACATAATGGGTTAAATGGGCAGATCACAAGGATCCCGAGGGCTCAGAGAAGGTTGGGGGAGGAGACCCACTGGACATCTATTGGGAGGCAGATGGTAGCCTCTCGTCAAGCCCATCTAACGTGTTCTTTAACGTTCACAGGGCCTGGCTCTCCCACACACGAAACCACAACGTACCAATCCATGGACTGTAGCCTTCCCAAGCCCATCGGGTCGCCTACTGACCGAGCGCGAGGAGTTTTGCATAGATAAATCTCAATGCTGCCGCAGGTGGGACCGTTTTAAAAATTTCGTGGAAAGCTTTACACAAATATGGGAATTGAAGATTATGATACTGGAAAGCTAGCGGCTGAGTCAGCCTCACCCCTAACATATGCTGGCATCTTGTGGATGAATTTAAAGCATTGCGACTTTCACATTCCATGTTTGATAATGGTCTGTGCCAAGGTTTCTTGATTACCCAGTTCTGTGAAATTTAGAAGGACAACAGGTGATTTATTTTCATTGGCGTATTGTATATGCCAATGACAATAAATCGTCAGTTATTATATATATAATAATATACAATAACGGACGATGGGTTGTTAAGCAGTGGTTAAGCAAGGCGAACCATTCAGTGTGGGCAGAATTGAGGTTATGAGTGTGAATTGAGGTTATGCGTGTGAATTGAGGTTATGCGTGTGACATCAGAGCTTCCAACCGAGGTATTGCCAATCCAAGATGGATACCATGATCACACCAGAAACCAACTATTACGTATCGTACCATATTTGCCAATTAGGATAGAAGGAAATTGGTTTATTTTTTCAATTTTACAGCTATGATTGGATTGAAAAGTTCTGATTTTTTTCTGGTCTTCAGTTGGAGATAAATTAGAATACGGAAACTGTTTTTATTTAAGTATCATTTGCAAGATTATTGTCAAATCCAAAAATTTTTTGGGGCTAAATATTGCCCACTTCCCAAATTTTAAAGTGTGCTGCAGCTCATTTTGCCTACCCCCACGTCACTGGTCTTAAGTGTGACATCATAATGCATGAAGTATAAAACTGGACTCTAGCCAAATAGGGAACAATAATTGAATTTACAAAATTTCGATTTACGGATAAATCTTCGTTTTACGGATAGAATCAGTCACAGTAATTAATTCATAATTTATTAATTTCCATAGTTGCAACCTTTTCACAATCCCCTCTCTGCGAGCTCCTCTCAGCAGTGAGGGGACTACTCTGTGTCCCACTTGGGACTACGTTTTCAGTCCTCAATCAATCTGAGATGCTTTACACGAATCGCTCGAATGCCATTCGTTCTCTCGGTTTGCGTGTCCGAGGTTACCTCAGAGACACCAACCTGTCTCTGTAGCGTTACCCAGTCGATATAGCCAAGTCATTTCTACCTTTGCTCGCAGTTTCCTCTTCCTGCGACTTTTTGCAGGACTGGGAAAGCCTTTACACTCGTCTGAGTGCACCAGTAACTCTTTGCCAGCCATTGTGCTGAGCACCTGGATTTCTTGTCCATTTTTACAGATAGCTAAAAATCCGGAATGTCTTTGGGATCAGTCATGATCTGTTGTGATACTGTGATTGCAGATCAGATTCCACAGCAGTGTTCCATCTTCGCTGCAAGTTACACACTATCAACCTCGCCTTGAACCACGTAGCGGCTAAGCATCATCGTTGGTGTGTTCTCTCAGTTCTCTATACTGACTCTCTTAGGTTGCTACAGGCTTTGATTTCGGTGAGGCTTTGGCCTCAATTTGTTTTTTCCAGGATCTACCAGCAGCTCCATCGTGTGGTAGCCATAACCATCATCATTTTCTGTTGAATGCTTGGTCATGTCGGGATCAGGAATAAATGACTTGGCAGATGCATCTGCCAAGTTATTTGCCCCTGACTGCAGGTTCCATACCCACCACTGTTGGTTTCATCCTTGGACTTCTAGCAATATTTTTCCGCTAAGCTCCGTGCATAGTGGCAGCGATCTTGGTCTGAATAGATTTATAGCAAACGTTTCGAGATCAAGCCTTTGTCAAACCGTGGCAGTCATTTTTCTCAGCAATCTTAAGAAGGAAGTTGTACTTGCTGGTCTCTCTGCTTAGGTCATTTGCTTATCACATTTCTTCTATGGGCTGACGACGAATCTAAGTGCGTGTTTAGTAACACCATTTTAACCATCAAATATATTTTAATCGCATGCCCAGCTTTTAACTGTGAACCTGTTTTTATCATTTATTTTTTAGTTTACTCGTATTTACAATGGATCACAAAAGTATTCGGCCACCTTACATTTTTCATAATTTTGTATACTTAAAAGTACTAAATGTAGTCAAAACCAAAAAAAAATTATGTGGCATTTTATGTTTTTGCTCTGATGTTATATGCAAAAAATGAAAAATAAATAAACACAAAATACTAAAACATATTGGTTTAAAAAAACATAAAGCACTCAACCAGCCACACAAAAGTATTCGGCCACCGTGTAATACAGTATGCAAAATTCTGGATTTACGTAGTAATCACGTGCTAATGTCAATACGCAAACTTGACATCACGTGATGTTTACACGAAACATTTAGTATTTAAAGGAACCTCAAGTCTAGATTCTAGAATATTCATTACCTAGAGTTTTAGAATGGCGAAAACGCGAGAGTTTAGTTTAGGTGAAAGAGAAATGATTACCAACTTGAAAAAAAGATTTGTCTCAAAGAGAGATTTCTAAAGTGACTGGAATTCCACGCTCAACAGTGCAAAGCATATTAAAAAGATACCAGCAAAAAGACTTAATGAACAGACAGCGAACTGGGTTGGGTTGTTTTACCTCTGAGCGGCACTTTTTTGCGCACCATGGGCTAAATGGCCATGTCACAAGGACCCCAAAGGCTCAGAGAAGGTTGGGGGAGGGGACTCACTGGAACAGCTGTTGGGAGACAGATGGTAACCTCCCGTCAAGGCCATCCAGCGTGTTATTTAACGTGCACAGGGTATGAGCTCTCCCGCACATGGAGCAACGGCTTAACGTCCCATCCGACGGACGGCGGCCTTTCCAAGCCCGGCGGTATCCCCTACTGACGTGAGCAGGGCGGGGAGTTTTGCGGAGATATGTCTCAACGCTGATCCAGATAGGATTACGAGTCTGGCGTGCTTCCGACTAAGCCACCCCTGCCCCACACACAGAACTGGAAGACCAAAAATTCTAAATCATCGTGAGGAGAGAACACTTGTGAGATGTGCCAAAGCAAATATTGTTGAACCAGCAAGGGAAATATGTTTTAAAGTTAAATCATTTTCTGGAAAGAATTTAAGCGTTGAAACAGTTCGTCGAACACTACGAAATAGTGGATATTATGGACGAGTTGCCAGAAAAATGCCCTGGATCAGTAAGACAAATAAAAAAAGACCGGATTTTGCAAAAAAATTGTTAATAAGGATCAGAATTTCTGAAACACGGTGATTTTTCACGGTGATTCTGGAACACGGTGATGTTGAATATCACTCAAATTTCGTGATATTCAACACAAGCAAGAGGAAAATTGTATGGCGGAAGCCCAAATCAGAGTTCGATCAACGTAATCTCTGTGCTACTGTCAAATACGGAGGGGGTTCTATAATGGTCTGGGGATGCATGTCGGCGGCTAGGGTAGGTACACTTGAATTTTTGATAGTAATATGGATCAATATGTATATATTGATATTTTAAATAGAAATTTGAAAAAGAGTGCCGATAAATTAGGATTAAAGGATGGATTCGTGTTCCAACAAGACAACGATACTAAACATACTGCTTCGAATACAAAGCTGTTGTTGTTATATAATGTACCAAAACGTCTTGAAACCCCACCTCAGTCGCCAGATTTGAATCCTATAGAACATTTATAGGGAGATCTGATGAGATCCCCAAATAAAGTTGCCGTAAAAAATAAAAATCGATTGAAAATGCATCTTCAAACAGAGTGGGACAAAATTGGTTCCAGTTTGGCCAAAAAACTGGTCAAATCAATGCCTTCTAGAGTTATAGCAGTTACACGTGAAAGAGGACATGCAACAAAATATTAGAGAGATCGTTTTTCATGTTTTCGTTTATATTTTTACTTTTTACGGTAGGGTTGGGTTGTTTTACCTCTGAGCGGCACTTTTTTGCACACAATGGGCTAAATGGCCAGGTCACATGGACCCCGAAGGATCAGAGAAGTTTGGGAGAGGTGACCCACTGGAGCAGCTGTTGGGAGACAGATGGTAGCCTCCCGTCAAGGCCATCCAGCGTGTTCTTTAACGTGCACAGGGTATGGCTCTCCCGCACACGGGGCCACGACTTAACGTCCCATCCGACGGACGGCGGCCTTTCCAAGCCCATCGGTGTCCCCTACTGACCGTGGGCAGGACGGGGAAATATGCGGAGATAAATCTCAACGCTGATCCAGCTGGGACTCGAACCTGGGAACTACAGATTACGAGCCTGGCGCGCTACCGACTGAGCCCCCCCCCCGCCCCCCACTGTATGTATTTTGACCTTTTGATCTTTAGACTTGCTTTGTTCTAAGGGTCCTATACACCCAATGTTGATTTTTTTTAGTTTTACAATTGTTGACTCTTTTTGCTCTGGCTTTTATACGTATTGTCTGTTATACACTTGTATCTTTTCCATTTCCTTTCTTTCCTCTTTGTGTATTACTTTTAACTTTGGTTGTGGGTTCGATGTCTTTTACATTTTATTTACTCTCGTTTGGCGCCTTTGTTGTTTATGTGCCATAAAACCACAAACAACCAACCTTTTCACACTTCACGGTCTTGAAAGTGGTTGAAAAGTCGTTTTGTAATTTTTTGAAAGTTGCAATCATTATTATTAAATAAAAATAAATACCACCTCAAGCAGCTGCTTGCCACAGAGGTCCGACAGGAGCCTGCCAGTTTATATACCATAGTAGAAGGTCTGTGAAGATGGCAGGACCTCAGCAGAAAAACAACACATACATCCATGCTTTATTCGGGGCTCGAACCCAGGTTCCGTAAATCAAAGCCAAGTGTGTTAACCACTCGGGCTCCGGACGTCTTTTCTATTACGGTGGTCAAATTTACCTGGGTAATAATTTCTAGCTCCTAACAATTTACCTTCTAGAAGACGAGCTATTATGCTGTCAATATTCAGTTTATCTGCATCAGCCATCAGATGAACTACCGAACTTCAAACTTATGATTGTCCTCTTTCGCAATCAGTAAAGGTAATTAAGATTAATAACGATAATTTTTAGTTCTTTATGTTTATAGAATTTGTAAACAGCAACACAACAGAGATTTTACGTAAGGAAATCGTTTTCTCCATTATTATTATTTTGTTATTAATAATAATAATCTTTATTCATATTTATCTTAATTATACAAAAGTTTAAACAAATGACCCGCAAAGCATCTGCTTATCTGTAGGAGAGAAGAATAATAACATTACATGAAAATACATAGATATACACTTGCGGAAATTGAAAAAAGAACACCATTAACAATTGAAGTTTAATATATGAGATTTATTTAGTAGAAGCAACTTGTTGAGAAAGGACAGTGACCACACGTGTGAAGTGATTCAATGTTTATTTTACCTTTTAATGAATATTTCATTTTACAAGATGTCACATTTTAATAAGGTGTTAAACCTCCTCGAGCAGTAATACAAGCTTCCAATCTGGCATGCATTCGGTCGTAGAAATGCTGTATATCACGCTGGGGGATACCTTTCCATACACTTTCAACTTGGATGCGTTATTCAGCGATGGTCGTTACCTGCCGCGGTCCGCGGAAGAGTCTTTGTCCGATCCAGTCCCAGACATGCTCGATCAGAGACAAGTCCGGAGAGCGTGCTGGCCAAGGGAGTTGGTGCACTGCCTGAAGAGTACGTTGAGTTGTGTGGGTGGGCGTTATCCTGCTGGAATATCGCATTTGGGAATACACTCAAATATGGCACGACGACCGGCTGTACGATGTCGCTGATGTACATATTGCTATTCAGTGTACTCTGTAGAAACACCAGACACGTACAAGAGTGATAGCTAATCGCTCTTCACACCATGATGCCTGGCGTGGGCCCTGTGTGTCGCTGGCGGATGCACGATGGAAGAAGCCGCTCATCTTGTCGCCTTTGGATGCGTAAACGACCATCAGACGCTCCTAATCATAATCGGCTCTCATCACTGAAGACCACAGACTGCCATTCTTCCCTCCAATGAACTCGTTTTAGACACCCACTACAAACGTGCTTGACTGTGACGAGGTGACAGTGGTAACCGTGCCTGTAGTCCTGCATCCGAAAGACGATTGCGTATGGTTCTTGTAGATATCCTTGGTACGACAGAGGATTGAATTTGTGACACCGCAGCCATCCTGATAGGCCGATCCTCTCGTGCATCCGTAACTCTGTGTTGCCCGGAACCACTTCTGTGAGTGTACGAATGCTCTTCTGACCATCGACGCCACCATCGTACCACTGCCGATACCTCTCGTTCAACGTGGTGTGCAATTTGATGAAAAGACCAACCTGCTTCTCGAAGACCCACTATATGACCTCGCTCAAACTCCGCTAACTGAACAAATGTTGCGCGTCTGCATCGTCCAGGCATGGTAGCTTCTTCAAAGAGCACTGAACAACACGACAGAAGACGAATAACTTCTTTCTTCACGCCTAGTCTTTAAATATGCGCTGCATATATTTGCTTGTTGTCGTCTTCAGTGACATCATTATTTCATCCAATGACTTTCAATCTTGGATCACGGTTTCTGCGGCCCTTAACTATTAACATATTAAAATATGACGTTCCTAAAGGAATTCCTTCCGGTGTTCTTTTTTTTCAATTTCCGCCAGTGTAGTTTAAAACAATGTCATCGAATACTTAATTATGTGAAATTTCAGTAGAAGTTCCATTGTGTGGTTTAATTTTTTATTTTTATTTTTATTTTTGTGCCTAGAAGGAAAGTTTTAGTCTTATTTAAGAGGAAATTGTCCGCAAATACCACATTTGTCATTGGTCAATTTTCTCATCGCCGTTTATTCCTGTGTGGGTTGGAATACAATCAGTTTTTTTTTTAAAATTATCATAGCAAACTTTAAGGAATATTTGATACAGGAATTGAGGATAAAGTTATATGAGATATTTTGGTTCTGAGTGGGCCAGAACTGGGGATTAGGGGACAAGGGCCTTCACTCTCGATGATTTTGAAAATCTGAAATTCTGATTTTAAAAATCAAGATATTTCGCATATTCTGCAAGAATTTTTTTTAACATAACTATTAAAAACTCATGGGATAATACACTGCTCTACCGAAATATCTAATAATTCCATGTTATATCTGGGAATCTAACTCCAAAGTTCCATCGGGGGCGGGGGTGGCTCAGTCGGTAGCGCGCCAGGCTCGTAATCTGCACTACCCAGGTTCGAGTCCCAGCTGGGTCAGCGTTGAGATTTATCTCAGCCAAATTACCCGCCCTGCCCACGGTCAGTAGGGGACACCGATGGGCTTGGAAAGGCCGCCGTCCGTCGGATGGGACGTTAAGCCGTGGCGCCGTGTGTGGGAGAGCCATACCCTGGCACGTTAAAGAACACGCTGGATGGCCTTGACGGGAGGCTACCATCTGTCTCCCAACAGCTGTTCCAGTGGGTCCCCTTCACCAACCTTCTCTGAGCCTTCGGGGTCCATGTGACCTGGCCATTTAGCCCATGGTGTGCAAAAAAGTGCCGCTCAGAGGTAAAACAACCCAACCCAAAGCTCCATCAGTTGTAAAATATGCATTTATGGAAAAAATATGACGGAAGGTGAATTAAAGATCATAATCAAATCTACGTAAATTTCTATTTTCGACAATGCTGGTTCAGTATTTAAGGAGTTACGGAAGCTAGAATATTTTTGAACACCAAGGTGTCATAAGAGTTTATCTCAGAAATGAATTAAAACTTAAGAATTATTTCAAACCATTTAATAAACTATACATTTTAGAAGTTTGCGTAATGATTATTCCAATATTAGACAACTTTGAATGATTTTTATGAAACAAGATAAATTATTGTAAAAAGTATTCCAACTTCCATAACTCTTTAAATATTGATTGTTCGAAATCGAGATTTAAATATTATATATTTGATTATGATCTTTAACTTCAGGCACATTTTTTCCATTTGTATATTTTTAATGCATAAATTTTTCAAATGCATATTTTAGAAGTTAAGAAGTTAGATTCTCATTACTGTAACATAGAAATCATTAAATATTTTAGTATAAATTTTGGTAATAACATAAAATTTTTGAATTTCGGCTGTGAGAAACAAGCGCCAGTATGTCGTATAAGCGTGGCATTTTCTAGCAGCAGCTGATCCTAGATTTCAGCTTCACTGTGGTTATACTTTGCTATTTGCCCTGTTGCAAACTTCTGCCTTCTGGTTAATAAGTACGTGGTGAAAATATTTGTTCTTCGTTGTAACCTTGGCGGAACGTTTCTCAGATTGGGAGTAAATACTTCGCTGAGTCAATAAAGCCAATTCGTTTGTCGCAAAGTCAAGAAGTAACTTATGACGCTGTAGCTGAAGGAAACACCTGCTCTTGCCTATGCGTAGCTCTGTGTTTTTACTTTGCTGAAATAGGCCACAGGAAGAAAAGGGACAGAATGAAAAACTAATGGTACGCAGATGCCTCATTGGTACTCATTCGTTTCACATTTTCGGCTCCGCAAAATTCCCCGCCTTGCCCACGGTCAGTAGGGGACACCGATGGGCTTGGAAAGGCCGCCGTCCGTCGGATGGGACGTTAAGCCGTGGCCCGTGTGCGGGAGAGCCATACCCTGTGCACGTTAAAGAACACGCTGGATGGCCTTGACGGGAGACTACCATCTGTCTCCCAACAGCTGTTCCAGTGGGTCCCCTCCCCCAACCTTCTCTGAACCTTCGGGGTCCATGTGACCTGGCCATTTAACCCATGGTGTGCAAAAAAGTGCCGCTCAGAGGTAAAACAACCCAACCCACATTTTCGGACTGTATGGCATCCCAACTGTGAAATGGGTTAAACATTAATTTTCATAATGAATCATTCTGTGGAATTTCAGCAGATTTTTTTTAAGATATTTGCGCAACACTTCATTGTTATACCTATGACATTTTTATCTACAATATCCTAAAATTTCATTACAGTATAGAAATAATATTCTTTTTGCCACGAACTGTTCTTTCCTAAAATATCTGTAAGCGAATGCTCTTCTGATCATCGATGCCACCATCGTACCAATACCGATACCTCTCGTCCAACGCGGTGTGAAATTTGATCAAAAGACCAGCCTGCTTCCCAAAGACTCACTATATGACCTCGCTCAAATTCCGCTGAGGGGAGGGGGTGGCTCAGTGGGTAGCGCGCCAGTATCGTAACCTGCAGTTCCTAGGTTCGAGTCCCAGCTTGGTCAGCGTTGAGACTTATCTCCACAGAATTTCCCGCCCTGCCCTCGGTCAGTAGGGGACACCGATGGGCTTGGAAAGGCCACCGTCCGTCGGATGGGACGTTAAACCGGGTCCCGTATGCAGGAGAGAGCCATACCCTGTGCACGTTAAAGAACACGCTGGATGGCCTTGACGGGAGGCTACCATCTGTTTCCCAACAGCTGTTCCAGTGGGTTCCCTCCCCCAACCTTCTCTGAGCCATCCGGGTTCTTGTAACTTGACCATTTAGTCCATGATGTGCAAAAAAGTGCCGATCAGAGGTAAAACAACCCAACCGCTAACTGAACAAATGTTGGACAACTGAACAAACTCCGCTAACTGAACAAATTGGGTTGTTTTGCATTTGAGCGGCACTTTTTGTACACAGTGGGCTAAATGGTCAAGTTACAAGGACCTCGAGGGCTCAGAGAAGGTTGGCGGAGGGGCACTCATGCAGCATCTGTTGGGAGACAGATGGTAGCCTTCCGTCAAAGCCACCCAGCGTGTTCTTTAACGTGCACAGGGTACGACTCTCCTGAATACTGAGCCACGGGTTAACGTCCCATCTGACGGACGGCGGCCTTTCCTAGCCCATCGGTCCTCCTACTGACCGTGGACAGGATGGGGAGTTTTGCGGAGATAAATGTCAACGCTGGCCCAACTGGGAGCTGCAGAATACGAGCCTGGCGGCTACCGACTGAGCTTCCTCCCCCCAAAAAAGGATTTTCAGTATTAATAATGGATCCGAAAACGAGATTATTTGAAAATTGTTATTAAACTTGAAATCTATATCAGTTGTAATAATTACACTGTTTTCAAACAATATTTCGAGGTATTACGGTGAAAGTTATTCTTTGTTAATAAGTTTTTTTAATTTTTCTTTAATAGCTCATACAGAAAGCAAAACCAAAGTGGTATTTATTTTTTTCAAATTCTGCTTCCATTGAACTCCATTGGTGTTATTTAATTCATCTGGAACAGTACTTTTTGGTTAAAACATCTTTTCAAAGTTGGAAAAAATATGTAAAAAAAATTTCAGGTCTTAAATATAAAATTTTGAATTTCTTTTGTTTTATTCTCTTATTGTCCCATTTTGCATGTAGTATCGGACTATGGAGAACGAGGGCAGTAGGAGTCCCTCTCGTTTCAACCTAAGGGATTCCCAAGATTAAAAATTGGCAAAAATAAAGTCCTAGAAGTCAATATTAATTTCGATATAACTTAAAATGCAAGTTCTTCGATTTTTAAAGGCGAATGTTTTGTATGTATTGTGTAAACTATTCAGTGTCACTATAAATAGGTAAATCGCAATTTCAAAAAAGCTTTAAATTTGGTTTCATGATTATAGAGTGTGACTCTGCCAAAAAGTTGCATTAGGGCTGTAAACACTAACTATATAATTACTAATGGTTCTCTCGGTATGTTATTTGAACCATAAGGTGCAGAAGCGTAATTTCAAGCAGCCTAGAACAGACCCGGGCAAACTACGACACGCCACCTCTTTTTGTTCGTCGCGCGAGCTACTGATGACAAATTAAATATGTAAAAGGGAAAAAAATATAAATGAAATAATTAAAAAAAATACCTATCTTCCAAGCGCCAGCAATCTTGTCGAGTTGGTAAATCGGCGCCCTATCTTCCTTGGAAGCGAATATGAACTCAGTTACCGATAGCACCATCGATATGCTTTAGGTTTATTTTCTACTTTTTAGAACCCTACAGGAAGATAGATATTTTTAAAATTTTAAATTTATTTAGTTTTGTAATTATATATTTCTTTGGCAATTCAGTTTTATATGCGGACCACCGTTCGATTTTAGTTTTCTAAGCTGCCTTTCAGCTGAAAAATTTGCCCAGGTCTGGCGTAGTAAAGCAGTCCTTCCCAAACAGCAATAAAAAAGAAATTTCCGTTTTAACTATACGGTTAATGTATTTATATATAATTTTTTTCTGGTGAAGGAAAATATTGTTAGTAGATTGGGACAATTAAGTTGTGGATTTGTTTTCTTTTTGCAGTTGTTTCTTAGTAACGTCCAATTAAAAAATCCTCATTTATAATTGCAGTAGATTCTCTCTTATCCCGTCTTGGCTCAACCGGTCTCCGCTTTAACCGGTCGTTCCAAGAAGCGGAAGCAAGTCGTCGCTTGTTTTGTTTATTTGCTCCAGTTCCAAGAAGCAGAAGCAACTCGCCGCATAGTTTTGTTTATATTACAGTACATATTTGCTTCAGTTCCTCTTTGTGAATATTACAGTATACAATGTACTGTTCGTATACAGGAGTGTGTGTTGTGATCTATTAATTATTGTGTGGTACAAAATGAGTGGGTGCAAACTTAAGCGTAATGTCGTTACGATGGAGATGAAATTAAAAGCATTAGGACTTATTGACAAAGGTGATCCAGTAAAGCATATTTGTGATGAACTAGGTGGTAAAAGCACGGTAAATGACTGGAGAAGGAATAGAAAATTTTTCAAGATTTTTGCACTCTAGTCGAGTCTGAAAAAAATGCTTTCTTTTCGGTGCACTCTTAAAAAGCCGAAAAATGAAATTGTTAGTGATGCACTTTGGTTATGGTAAATGCAATAGCTTCAAAAAGGAACTCCAATCAGTGGGCCAATCTTGAAAGAAAAGCATTAATCCTTCATTCTAAAATCGATAATGTGGGAGATTTTTCAGCAAGCGAGGGGATGTCTGTCTCGCTGGAATAAACGCTTGGTGTTCATTACCTTAGTGTTTGTGGTGAGAAACTGTCAGCTGATCCTTTAGCAGCAAAGGAATTTTCAGAAAAACGTTTAGTGCTTATTGAAGAAGAAGGGCTATGCGCTGAACTAATCTACAATGTAATGAGACTGGGCTAAATTTTAAACTTCTTCCAACGAGAAAGGTTTGTGACAGCGCAAGAAACCTCAGCATCAGGATTTAAAACAAAGAAAGAAAGAATCACTGTGGCTGTGTGTACAAAGGCTGCAGGTATGCACAAACTTACTCTTTTTGTAATTGGGAAATCGGCAAAATCCCGAGCATTCAAGCATTTAAATGTAGCTGCTCTGCCAGTTTACTACAAAGCTCAAAAGTCTCCTTGGATAGACTCGTATTTGTTTAAAGAGTGGTTCTTTACAGAATTTGTTCCAAAAGTTAAAAAACCACTTGACAAGTCTTAAAATGCCCGTAAAGGCCTTACTCATTCTTGACAATGCCCCAACACACCGAAACGAACTCGTTTCTGACAACATAAAAGCCATGTTTTTGGGTTGGTTGGGTTGTTTTACCTCTGAGCGGCACTTTTTTGCACACCATGGGCTAAATGGCTAGGTCACATGGACCCCGAAGGCTCAGAGAAGGTTGGGTCAGGGGACCCACTGGATGGTAGCCTCCCGTCAAGGCTATCCAGCGTTTTCTTTAATGTACACAGGGTATGGCTCTCCCGCGTACGGGGACACGGCTTAACGTTCAAGTCCATCGGTGTCCCCTACTGACCGTGGGCAGGGTGAGGAGTTTTGCGGAGATAAATCTCAACGCTGACCCAGCTGGGGCTCGAACCTGTGAACTATAGATTACGAATCTGGCGCGCTACCGACTGAGCCCCCCATGTTTTTGCCACCTAATGGCAATCAAGGCGTGCTTGTAAGTTTAAAAAGGCGATACAGGAGAAAGCTTCTTTCAGAAATTCTACAGCGAAACGAAAATGACGGAATAAGACTTTTAAATGCTTTGAAAACAGTAAATATCAAGGATGTGATCTACATGTTGGCAAGATCTTTTGAAGAAATGCCTCGTACAACATTTGTGTTTCATGGAGAAAACTTTGGCTTTTTGAATATTTCGCTGCTTAATGTCTTAAAATGCTGCCTGGATGTCATCTTCTTCAAGTGTTGACACACTTGAAGAAGATGACATTGAAAAAATGGTTAAAATATAATGAAAAGTTGGAAAATGAAACACTGAATGATGACGAAATTATCAATCCCGTCTACAAAGAAGGGAACGGAGAAGAAGCGGAGAATGAAGAAGAAGAGAAAGAAGAGAAAGTTAGCAATATTGAAGGAAAAGCTGCCTTTTGATGTTGCAGTAAGATATATCGAACAACAACAGGCCTCATCTGCGATTGATGTGATGTTTATTAAAAAATGGCAAGAGTTTGCAGGTAAAAAAGTGTTAAATTCGAAGAAACAAAAGAAAATCACGAACTTTTTCAAGTGAGTGTGAGTAAATTGTTGATATTGTATAACAAATTATAAATTAAAATACAGTACAGTTAGTATTTTTGTCATTTGCCGTTTTTATTTATTTTCTGACACAATTTTCGGATTAACCGGCCTTTCGTTCATCCGGCCACGGGTCTGGTCCCGTAAGAGCCGGATAACAGGGAGTCTACTGTACTTGAAACTATAACTTTAGAAATGAATTTGAAAACACCTGTAGCAAGCTAATGAAGGGAGTTGAAGGAGTGGAGGCAAGTCGCAGCTGTCAATGTAATCCCTTGACCACCATTTTACAACTAAATATCAATTAAAAATTTTAGATTTTTAAATATTTTAAATATAACATTTATTCCATAAGGTGCCGTGTTATCAGCTAAAATTATTGTCGTGATTAGATGTCTTCTTAATTTCGTGCCAGTGAGAAACCCTGAACTGCCAGTCATGATTCCGGCAGCCATCATCTACACAACAAAACCTCGAACGTCCGACGACCGTGGAATATATCACGGAAGGCAACTTGGAAGTTAATGACTGCTATAATCCACCGATAGTCCAATACTAGTAAATATCCTTTTCTACGCGAAACTTGTTTTTCCACAATAGAACATTGGAAGAAACAACAGGGAAGCTAGTAACTTTAATTAACAAATTATCAGATAAATATCAGTTTTATAGTACATCATCGCTGTTACGATAATTTTAAATTTTGTCAGTTTAATACTTTTTTTTTTAATCGTGGAAATTATTGTAGGTTCGGAAACTAGCAATAGTTGGGTTGTTTTACCTCAGAGCGCTACTTTTTTTTGTATACAATGAACTAAATGGCAGGTCACAAGGACCCCGAGAAGGTTGGGGGAGGGGACCCACTGGAAGAGCTGATGGGAGACAGTTGGTTGTTTCCCGTCAAGGCCATCGAGTGCGTTCCCATTAGGACAACTATAACAGTACAGGGTATGGCTTTTTCGCACGGCTTAACATCCCATCCGACGGACGACGGCCTTTCCAAGCTCATCGGTATCCCCTATTGACCGTGGGCAGGGTGGAAAGTTTTGTAGAGATAAATCTCAACGCTGGTCCAGTTGGGAGTCGAACCTGGGAACTGCAGATTACGAGCCTGGCGCGCTACCGACTGAGCCATCCCCGCCCCTACTGGGAATAGAAATATGGGTTTAGCCTTATCTAAAATTCAATTTTTTACTAATCATTTAGAACAAAAAATTGAATATCTAGCGACAGATGACAAAGTGAAAACCGTAGATCTTTTTTTTTTATGAAAACAAGCCAAAAAAAGCAAATTTGCATAAATTTATCAATTTTTAAATGTAAAATGAACTATAGAATTTCATAGTATAATAATGATATATAAAAATATATATTATCAATAGTATAATTAACTAATAGAATTTTTACTACTAGAATTTAATTCTCATTTCATAGGAAAATCATAATTTATATATCAATCATCATTAAGTTAAACATTCAAATATTTAGGTACTTATTTTATATCTAAGGATTGTATAAGGTAAATATATGTATGTGATCAGCACTTTGCAATGGAGAACAAACACGAAAAACCTTTGTCATTCGTATAATCAAAACGAATAGCTGTTAAAATAAAATTAAAAAATACCTATCTTTCCATAAGTCACTAAAATGTAAAATAAAACAAAAGCATACCGATGGTGCAATCATATAAATTTTGTGGTATTCACTTCAAAGGAAGACAGGGCACAGGCAGTCTTGTGTTTAGGTAAAACGTCGCCCAATCTTCCTTTGAAGTGAATACGAACTCAGTGACTTATTACACCATCGATATGCTTTAGATTTATTTTCAGGGCCCATATAGGAAGGGCATTTTTAAATATTTTAAATTTATATATTTCTCTTTGTGAGCAAAAATCCCTACCTTCGAAAACTTCCATTTGATACATGACTCAAACATCGACCACATTTTCTCTCCCTCTTTGGACTCATGTTTGAGGTAGCCCATGACTTTGTAGACGTCACGAGCTTTAATTAGAGATGCGGCTCGTTAAAGGTCTAACCCCGCGAAATTCGCCACCACCCCTTTTATCAGGGGGGGAGGAGAATAGTGTGTTAAAATTCGAAATAGGGAGCTTTCATTTGACACCTAATTCGTAACTATAGACCCTTATGTTCGGAAGAGATAGTAGAATGACTCATATTTCGCCATTTTTAGGAGGAAAGAAATCTTGGAGGGTGTGTGTGTGTGTGTCAGTTTTCAATAGTGTATGACACTCCCCGCATCAGGAGCTTTCATTCAACGCATAACTTGTTACTTTCCGCACTCGGGTTCCAAAGATATATCGGAACAATCGTTTTCATATTTTCCCTTTTTTCAAGAGGAATTTTATAGCTTATGATACTCCCTGCGTCATAAGCTTTCATTTGAAGCATAGCTTGTTACTTTCCGCACTCGCGTTCAGGAGATATAGGGGAAAATCGTTTTCATATTTCTCCTCTTATTTAAGGGAGGGGAAGAGAAAGCATGGAGGTAAATGTTTTATAGCTATAACCTTCCCCGCATCATAAAAGCTTTCATTTGACATAAATCATTAAGTTTCTCCATCGCGTTCGAAAGATATGGTGCAACAGTTGTGTTGACAAATCCACAAACCGACAAACTGAGAAATCTCAAACGAAAAGCAATAAGAAGATAAGTAATAACAGATCATGTTTATAAATCATGTTTATCTGGAAAATATCCATTCCCTTCAATTAATGAGCCTGGTTGCAATATATTACCAAAGTATTCGGATATTATTTGAATGGAAAGCAACATTGAAAACTCCTAAACTTTGGAAATGTGATTTCTACGGAAAAATATCACTGTAGATAAACTAAAGATATCACTGAAATATCTTTGAATGCTGATTTTATTTTATATTCGATAGATATTAGACGAGCTGTTGAGGATGAAATATTTAACTTCAGCGTCACTGGTCTTAGGAATTGACACCATAAGATAAAACACAAGTAATGTTAGGATAAAAAGTCGTCTACTAATTTTATAAGTTTGTGTAATGATTTTGTTGCTAATTTTCAAGAAGAGTCTTTTTCTCCGTGTCTGTCACTGATTAAACGAACACAATGGGGAAAATTATAACCTTGGTAACAGTTTTTGAATGTTGTCATTATCTCTTGTAGTTATATACAGGCCCAGATGTATGAAAAAAAGGGGGGGGGGTCGCCAGGAACTTAGTGAAGCCGGGGAAAAAAGTGGGGAGGGAGACTGACTTTCCAGTGTGAATAACATTTTCCCCTCTATTTAAGAGTTGCTTGAAGAAATGCTTTAAATATACATAAGTTCAACAGGTTTTTGTGTATATTTACGTTATTATCATTTTCAAGGAGAGGAGCATATACTCCTTGTCACCCCACTACATCCAGGCCTGGTTATATACAGGGTGTTTCAAAACTTTCTGTACAAATTTCAATGGAAGATAGGGAACACCAAGACAAACCCTTTTCGTTTTATGAATGTATGTCCACTGACGTAACCTTTCGATGTTAGAGGGCGCTGACAGAAATTTCGGTGGAGCTGGTACATAAATGAATGGAAACAAGTGTGACCAACATGTTTATTTAAAGAAGGTGCTCAAAGTTGCGACCGGCAACAGCATTGTATGCATGACAGCGTCGAAATATTTATTGCCGTACATGTTGAAAGATTCCCGGAGTTTCGCGAACAGTTGCAGTAGCGACAGCGATTCTTGCGACGAGGTCTTCATCTGAGTCAATGGGAGTTACACGAAGTTCTTCATGTGTCCCCAGAGGAAGAAATCGATACTTGTTAAATCGGGCGATCTTGTTGGCCAGGCGACGGGTCCACCTCCTTGTCTATCCATAGGCTCCCAAAACTGACGTTCAGATAATCCTGCACATCATTGCTGAAGTGTGCAGTCACCCCATCGTGTTGAAACCACATTCGTGTGCGAATAGCCATGGGAACATCTTTCAGCAGTCCCGGCAACGTTTCTTCAAGAAATCCCGATAAATCTGCCAGATGAGTTGGGGAGGCAGCAGTATGGCCTAATCAAAATGTCATGGACGATACCCGCCCAAACATTGACGGCGAACTGTTGTTGATGATCATGCACCATTGTTGCATGTGGATTTTCGTGCGCTCAAACGTGAGAATTGTGCACATTAAACACACCCTCACGTGTGAAAGGGGCCTCATCTGAAAAGAGCACATGAGTGGGAAAATCAGGCTGCATCGCAGTCTGCTGCAGAAACCAGCACACGAATTCCACACGAAGAGGGTAATCCTGAGGTTGCAATGTTTGGCCTCTGACGATGAAACGGATGTAACTGCTGCTCGTGCAACACTCTCCACACGAGGGCGTGGTTCACACCGAGGCTTCGTGCAACAGTTTGCGTGCTTGTGCCTTAAATGTCCTGAATCCGCCGTTGGATTTCTTCTTCCATGTCAGGAGTGCACATGGTTCTCTCCCGACTAGTCATGCATGTTTACATGGACTGTTCCAGTTTCTCACAGTTGCTGGTGTAAAAGCGCAAATGTTTGGTGGTTTGGCACACGTCTGTTTGGGAAGCGCTGTCGGTAAAACCTCTCAGCAGCTCTTCCATTTCCATTGGCAGCCCAATACGCCAGATGCATGTCAACTATCTCAGCAGTCGGGAAACACTCCATGTTACATGTACTGTGTCTGATTTACGAATGCCGACGGCAAACACCAGTCCGTCCCCCGTTCCTACTTCGTCCCTCTAGCCAATTGCAGCGCCGCCAAACGCGTCCTCTAACACCGAAGGGTTACGTCAGAGGATATACATTCATAGACGAAAAAGGTTTGTCTTGATGTTCTCTATCACCCATTGAAATTTGTACAGAGAGTTTTCAAACATCCTGTATATATATAGATGGCGCATTTCTTAAGATTGGCTTATTGAGTCATTTCACTTCCGAAAAAAAAATTTCGTTTGCATATTGCATCTGGGAAAAATGTCAAGAAATGTATAATGGTGCTGCAACCAGTTAATGGGGAGGGAGGGCAGCGGTAGCTCGCCTAGCTCATAATCTGTAGTTTCCAGGTTCAAATTTCTTCTGGTCCAAAGTTGAGATTTATCTCCGCAGTACTCCCCGCCCTCGGTCCGTAGGGGACACAGATGGGCATGGAAAGAGTGCCGTCCGTCGGATTAGATATTAAGCAGTGGTCCCGTATGCGGGTATTACTTATCTTCTTATTGCTTTTCGTTTGAGATATCTCAGTTTGTCGGTTTGTGGATTTGTCAACACAACTGTTGCACCATATCTTTCGAACGCGATGGAGAAACTTAATGATTTATGTCAAATGAAAGCTTTTATGATGCGGGGAAGGTTATAGCTATAAAACATTTACCTCCATGCTTTCTCTCTCCCTCCCCTAAATAAGAGGAGAAATATGAAAACGATTTTCCCCTATATCTCCGGAACGCGAGTGCGGAAAGTAACAAGCTAAGCTTCAAATGAAAGCTTGTGACGCAGGGAGTATCATAAGCTATAAAATTCCTCTTAAAAAAAGGGAAAATATGAAAACGATTGTTCCGATATATCTTTGGAACCCGAGTGCGGAAAGTAACAAGTTATGCGTTGAATGAAAGCTCCTGATGCGGGGAGTGTCATACACTATTGAAAACTGACACTCCCCCCCCCCCCCTCCAAGCTTTCTTTCCTCCTAAAAATGGGGAAATATGAGTCATTCTACTATCTCTTCCGAACATAAGGGTCTATAGTTACGAATTAGGTGTCAAATGAAAGCTCCCTATTTCGAATTTTAACACACTATTCTCCTCCCCCCCTGATAAAAGGGGTGGTGGCGAATTTCGCGGGGTTAGACCTTTAACGAGCCGCATCTCTAATTAAAGCTCGTGACGTCTACAAAGTCATGGGCTACCTCAAACACGAGTCCAAAGAGGGAGAGAAAATGTGGTCGATGTTTGAGTCATGTATCAAATGGAAGTTTTCGAAGGTAGGGATTTTTGCTCACAAAGAGAAATATATAAATTTAAAATATTTAAAAATGCCCTTCCTATATGGGCCCTGAAAATAAATCTAAAGCATGTCGATGGTGTAATAAGTCACTGAGTTCGTATTCACTTCAAAGGAAGATTGGGCGACGTTTTACCTAAACACAAGACTGCCTGTGCCCTGTCTTCCTTTGAAGTGAATACCACAAAATTTATATGATTGCACCATCGGTATGCTTTTGTTTTATTTTCCATTTTAGTGACATATGGAAAGATAGGTATTTTTTAATTTTATTTTAACAGCTATTCGTTTTGATTATACGAATGACAAAGGTTTTCCGTGTTTGTTCTCCATTGCAAACTGCTGATCACATACATATATTTACCTTATACAATTCTTAGATATTAAATAAGTACCTAAATATTTGAATGTTTAATTTAATGATGATTGATATATAAATTATGATTTTTTCCTATGAAATGAGAATGAAATTCTAGTTGTAAAAATTCTATTAGTTAATTATACTATTGATAATATATATTTTTATATATCATTATTATACTATGAAATTCTATAGTTCATTTTATATTTAAAAATCGATAAATTTATGCAATTTTGCTTTTTTTTTTGGCTTGTTTTCATAAAAAAAAAAGATCTACGGTTTTCACTTTGTCATATGTCGCTAGACATTCAATTTTTTGTTCAAAATGATTAGTGAAAAATTAAATTTTAGATAAGGCTAAACCCATATTTCTATTCCCAGTAGAGGCGGGGATGGCTCAGTCGGTAGCGCGCCAGGCTCGTAATCTGCAGTTCCCAGGTTCGACTCCCAACTGGACCAGCGTTGAGATTTATCTCTACAAAACTTTCCGCCCTGCCCACAGTCAATAGGGGACACCGATGAGCTTGGAAAGGCCGTCGTCCGTCGGATGGGATGTTAAGCCGTGCGAAAAAGCCATACCCTGTACTGTTATAGTTGTCCTAATGGGAACGCGCTCGATGGCCTTGACGGGAAACAACCAACTGTCTCCCATCAGCTCTTCCAGTGGGTCCCCTCCCCCAACCTTCTCGGGGTCCTTGTGACCTGCCATTTAGTTCATTGTATACAAAAAAAAGTAGCGCTCTGAGGTAAAACAACCCAACTATTGTTAGTTTCCGAATCTACAATAATTTCCACGATTAAAAAAAAGGTATTAAACTGACAAAATTTAAAATTATCGTAACAGCGATGATGTACTATAAAACTGATATTTATCTGATAATTTGTTAATTAAAGTTACTTGCTTTCCTGTTGTTTCTTCCTGTGTTCTATCGTGGAAAAACAAGTTTCGCGTAGAAAAAGATATTTACTAGTATTGGACTATCGGTGGATTATAGCAGTCATTCACTTCCAAGTGCCAAGTTGCCTTCCATGAGATTCCATCATAGAGAGGATCTGAGTATACCTATGTGTCGATTGTCAATTGGGCAGAGATCTATCAAATACAGTGCAGTAAAAATTTGGTCTGAATTTCGTGATGATGTTAAAAATGCAAAATATTTAAAATTATTTAAAATCAAATGTAGAGCGTTTCTTCTTACAAAGCAATGAAACCTTCTTCTATGTATGAGTGTAATATGTCTCATAACCATTTGACCTTTTATACTATTGAATTGTTGTACTATTTGAATTATTGTATATTTTACTGTTGTCATAATTGAACTAAAGGAAATAGGGAGCATTAACTAAAAATAAGCGTCAGCTTACTATGCTCCCCTTTTTTGTTTCGCCTTTCCTATTAAACACCAATATTTAATATGATTGTTATTTACCTTTTCTGATGCAATTGATATTTCTCAGCTATTTCACTTCTCAATTTTTCCCATGTATATATTAATTGTTATTAGATAATTATGCTATGTAAATGTATATTGTATTGACTGGCGGAATAAAATAAAGATTATTATTATTATGTCCTGAAGCTAATCGGGTGCATACACAAGCCACACGTGCGTATGTAGGACGACTGAAAACGGGAAGAACCGTGCGTAATAAGAGGAGCGAGCTCAATAACTCCACTCCGAGAGACTTTCAGTGGTTCCGATTTAGGAGTAAGCCAGATACTTGGCCTGAGGAAGAATTAAATGTCCGGCAAGCGAATGTAGAAAAATGTGATTATTTATTCAAACCTACAAAGTTCCGAATCCAGCAAAGTGAGATTCATAAAACATCTCGGCGCTGTTCCTTAGTTGATATTACTGACTTTATCTTCGCAATAAGCCTTGTTTGCCATGTGCTTATGTTGTTCTGGAAAATGTTATTAAAGTTCTGGAAATATTGGAATAATGAGAAGGAAACGAACTCGATTGGCCTTCTCCATGAAAAAAAAGAAAGGCGAAGGAGCTAAAGAAGTCAAAGATCATAGTCATGATTTTAAAAAAGAAAGGAAGGTGGGAGGGAGGGCGCCTCTCTAAAATCCATCCTCGTACGTCCACGTCGTGAGGGGCGGGCAACATGCATTGTCTTTCGATTTCTCTAAATGGTGACTTTATCTTTAGAGAAATTCTTAGACAATGAATGGCTAAAACGAGGCTCTGGTAACACGAGCAGATGACCGGATGTAGAAAAAAAAATCGGAGGGGAAGATTCGCAAAGCACACAATTGATTAGTAAAAATATCAAAGAGGCAGCCCAAGATATTGCATTTTCAATGCAGCGTAACATTTCCCCCCTCCATTTTACCGGCCTTTAAAAAATATCTCGACAAAAAAAGCATGAGATAGAAATAATTTTTTGTCTTTATTACCTTCGCGAGCATTGTGAAATGGGGGCCATGCAACACTTCCTATAACAGATAGCCAGAGGACCAAATTTATGACAGCTAATGTAGTCCTACCATATAGACACTTCTTATATTTCTGATTCTAATATTATTACTGGTGGACTCTGTGCTAATCTTCATACTAATGTTTGTCTATAAATATATTTTATTCAGGAGAAAATTTATTTGTGTTAATTATTAAATAAAATATATTTATAGATAAACCTTAATATAAAGACTAGCACACAAGAGTTCACCAGAAATAATATTTGAATAAAAAAATATAAGAATTTCTATATAGTAGGACTACCTAGGTGACATCAAAAATTTGCTACATTGGTCTTCTGTTATAGGTATTGGGACATGGCCCCTTTCCCCCACTTAATCAGGTCCTGCACATATATACAGTATATATATATATGCATCCATCCATAATACATACCGAACCATACGGCGGCCACTTTATATCGTACAGTTCTACGTTAAGTCAACAACTGAAGTATAGAACTCAGCAACTGTTTAAGTAAACTTTTTAAAACTGAATCAATACTATTGCAATCTCGATTTTCAGTAATGTTTTGCTTAGTGTTAGGAAAATTGAAATATTTAGCAGTAAAAATGGCAGTTTAAAATATTATTCTGAAAAATTAATGAAAACTAGTTAAACCAAAAGCAATAACCGTTATATTAAAATTTACTAACACGTATGAGAACATTTTTAATGGCTTGTTTTATAGTTAATGTCCCAAAACTTATTTTTTTTTTGCAGAGAGAGCTAACTTTTAAATATTTCAGCTTCCATAACTCTAGGTACTGAACGCATAGTCTTGGTAATTCAGATTCAAATATATTTGAATGAGATTTTTAAATTATATTCAGTCACATTTTTTCAGAAACAGCTTTTTTTTATGTTACTGAATGCTGTGTTGAGTTACTATTTATATATCATGGGAATGTATGTGATAAAATGGTCGCTGATTACACATACATACATACATAGGCAGGGATTACTCTGTCGGTTGCGCGCCAGGCTCGTAATCTATAGTTCCCAGGTTCGAGTCCCACCTGGTCAGCGTTGATATTTATCTCCCCAAAACTCCCTACCATGCCCATGGAGAATATGGTACACCGATGGTCTTGAAACGGCCTGTTGGATGGAACGTTAAGCCATGGTCCCGTGTGCGAGAGAGCCATACCCTGCCCACGTTAAAGAACACGCTGGATGGCCTTAACGGGAGGCTACCATCTGTCTCCAAACAGCTGTGCAGTGGGTCCCTTTCCCCTAAACCTTCTCTGAGCCTTCGGGGTCCTTGTGATCTGACCATTTAGCCCATTATGTGCAAAAAAATGGAGCTCAGGGGTAAAATAGCCCGGCATACATACAAACAAAAAAGGTCCAATTTTCTGTACCATAAAAATTTTTTTGAAAAGACTAACACACATAATCTAATTTTAGTCTTCAAATGCATACGTCTACTTTCGCGTATTCTCCACAGATTCTTAACGATCCCACAGCAATTCCTATTTATCTCGTCACTTATTCCTATTGTCTCTCCTACAATTCTCTAGACCAGTGGTTCTCAACCTTTTATTCTTCACGTACCCCCTGTAAATGTGTATGTAACTGGAGTACCCCTTATATAGATAGATAAAACTTTAGTTATAGTATAATATTGGCAACTTAGCGACTTTGTTACTAGATCTAGCGACTTTTGAGCTCTCACGGCTTACCCCAAAAAATTTTACCGTGTACCCCACGTTGAGAACCTCTGCTCTAATGCATCAGGATCGTTTCGTTGCTTACTCGAAGAAATAATAATTGTGATGAATGCAATCGTTTGAGTGAAGACAAAAAAGAAAGTTCTGTTTTCTTTTACGTCAGCAAAAGATTGGTTGCTTTATCGCATGTTTGCTATTTCCAACGACTTCCTGTTTACGACATATATATATTATAATTTTGTAAAGAAAGATATTTTTATGTCGTGTAAATCTCGTCTTTTTCAAAGGGGGCGGGTTTGACTCGATCGATAATACGTCAGGCTCGTCATCCAATGCGTCCAGATTCGAATCGAATTATGCCAGCTTTGATATTTTCCCCCCAACACCTCCTCCTCTCCCCACATATACAGATTGATCTCGGTGAGACATCGCAACACTCTTTTTCAAATTCTACATTAAGCCGTGCGACCTTAAGAACACGCTGCTGACCTTCACGGGAGAATTCCATCCGTCTCCTAACAGCTGTCCAGTTGGTTCTTTTCCTCCACAGATGGAGGAGAGAACAGATAATTCAAACTGTACTGCAGCGCCACAGCGAAAGACCCGGATTGCTTCCAATCTGCAATGCGCGTTATCTGTACTCTTCCCCAACCTTTTCTCAGTCCTTGGGTCCTTGTGTCTTGGCCATTTAGTCCACACTATTGATGGAACTTTGACCTTATTGATCAATAATTTGACGAATTGGTAATTGACAAAAGAAATGAAAATGCTGGTGCAGTTTTCTATTGAACAAAGGTGCAAAGCTTCATCTGTTCTTCGGTGTCTCCACAATGCCAAGCAGTGTACTGATGAAGAGGATGCATATTTTTCACTTATGAAATTCAACAAAGCTAAGAGTAAGTCATGTGCAACGTCTGTTTGGTGATTTAGATTACTCCAATATTTAATCGTTGTCACAGTTGGGTTTGCATTGCGTTGTTTCGCTTTTGAGAGACACATTTTTGCACACAATAGACAAAATGCCCAGGTCACAGAGATCCCTAGGACTCAGAGATGGTTAGGGAAGGGGATCCACTGGAGAGCTGATAGGAGACAGATGGAAGCCTCTTAATGAAGGTCCTCAAGTATGTTGTTTAAAGTGCACAAGGAATGGCCCTACTGCGCAAGGAGCCACGGCTTTAACGTCTCATCCAAGGAACGCTGGCCTTTCCAAGTCCATCGCTTGTCGAGTGCGATAACATCCGGCTATCGACACCGAGGTAGCAGCAAATTTTTTTTTAAATACAGGAGACGTACTAAAGTTATAGGTCACCATATTATCCCCTTTTACATAATGACGAATAAGTTTTTAAGATTTTTTTCCTTTTATTAATTTTTTTTGCCCATTGGTATTTTCTGTGGGACAGTCTTTTAAAACTGTAGATTTGTCCTTCTTCTAGTCATGGAGTTCATTATAAGAAATACGCTGAAAAAAGCTAGTTATAAAGAATACGAAGGTTGTAAAAAAACGTAGGATAATAAAAAACCTAGGTTAATATCTGAGATATAAAACTCAAGCTGTAATAAAGAGATACGTGATTTATACCCCGTTTGAGACACCTCTAAGCAACATCACCAAGTAACAACGCATAGTCGAGTGTGATAACGCTCCAGCTATCGACACTGAGGTAGCGAGATCAAATCACGCTGTCCGAAGGAATTTTTTTTTAAAATACAGGAGACGTACTAAAAAGAGTATGGACGTTGGATGACACCGCTTAAATGCTCAAAAACTGATTTGCGATGGGCCAACCAGGGTGGGTCTTTAAAGAGACGCCTAAAATATAGGTGGGTCAACCAGGGGAAATCGAGACTATTCGAGAAAGGGGCTTTAAAGTATAGGTGGGGTCTGAAATCAAGAAAAATCGAGACTATTCGAGAAGGGGGGCTTAAAATATAGGTCAACCCGGGGGCCTTTAGAGAGGCGGCTTAAAATATAGGTGGGGAAATCGAGACTATTCGAGAAGGGAGCATGGTCGGTTGCGACATAGGGTTCAAAGTTCAATCTGAGAAGGCAACGTGGACGATTGCGACATAGGAGTTAAAGTCCAGGGCGGTTGCAACATATCACGAGACTGGTTGCCATATCTCATGACAGTTGCGACATAGGGGTCAAAGTTCAATCTGAGAAGGCAACGTGGACAGTTGCGACATAGGGGTCAATTTCCAGTCGATTGCAACATAGGGGTCAAAGTCCAAAGTGGCCTCCCACTTGGGGCCGGTGACGTCATAGGGGGAAAGCACTGTGCAAAGGGGATTCGTATAATGGGTTGACACTACTTGTGTGTCAAAAAAAGCTGGAGATGCTGGGAGTTTCATAGGTGATAAAAATATTGCTATCCCCTCATGTTTTCTTCCCCCTCTAAAAAAGGGGGTGATTTGAAAACGATTGCTTCGCTATATCTTCGGAACGTGGTGGTCAAGGTAAACGAATTATGTATCAAATGAAAGCTTGTTAGGTGGGCAGTATGACATATCGTAAAATAGAGACCCTCATGCTTCCATCTCTTCAAAAAAAAAAGGGTATAAATATGCCAGGATTGCTCTACCATATCTTTCGAACGCGAGGGCCTAACATAATAGGTTGTGTGGGGAATGAAACTTTTGACGCGGGAAATGTTATATACTACAAACATTTACCCCCGTGCGTTCTTCCCCCTCCTGTAAAAAGGGATATGGAAATCGTTCTATTACATTCGGAAGATGCGAAGACCCACAATTACGAATTAGATATCAAATAAATGCTTCTCACACGGGTAAGTTATTTAATTTTTTCGTTAAAAAGGCATGAAAATTTCGCGGAGGTTTACCCCCAACGAGTTGTATTTTAAATTAAAACTTATGATATCTGCAATATTGTGGGCTATCTCAAATCACGCCCTTTCAGAAAAGGAGGAGGAAAAAAGGAGTAGAACTTTACGAGTCGTATGTCAAACAAAAGTTTATGAAGATAAGTATTGTTAGCGACAAAATGAAAAACGAAATATTTATATATATTAACGATCTTGTTATATGTTCCCTAAAAGGTAGAAAGCATATCGATGGTGCAGTCACTGAATTGTCGTATCCATTTTAAAGGGAGACAGAACCTGCTTTGCCTACATAACAAGAATTGCAGGCCTCTTGTCTTCCTTTGAAGTGAATATAGCACAAATTCAGTGACTAATTACACGATCGGTAGGGTTTTATTTTTTACTTTTTAGGCCGCTGATGGGAGAATAAGTATTGTTTTAAAATTTTAATTATATTTTTATTGCATCTATAGAGAAATTTGAGTAATATATATTTTTTTAAGAATGAGCCAGCTGTCCGCATCCATGCGATGAATACAATTGAATTTTTAAAGGGAATTATTGAGATTTAATCAATCATTTGGATTATCCTGTACTCACGCACGTAAAATAAAGCTCTCAAAGGAGATGAGATCAAGTTGAAATCATGGGTTGAAAAGATGTGATCCGAATTTCCAGATAGCACTTGCTCAACAATGCGATGTAGACGATAATTTAATATCTGCTAAAAATAGATGAAAAAGTGAAAATATAGAAATTTCCCTGAAAAGCTCTCTTTCAGCATTTTATGACTTCAGTATATAAATGTGTTGCCATGGGGTTTGTCAGTGGTCATATTTTCGTCTTCTGCTGGAATCGATTGTTCCGTAATGCATTGTAAACATCTGCTGAAACACAGTGAGTCTAATTCAATAATGACGTTATGACTCATATCGATACCGAGATAATGCAATAAATATGTTTGAAATATGCGACTCAGTGGATGCAGCAACAGAACAACAAATATAATAATCTGGCACGATATTGAAAACAGGAAATTGAATCACGAGATTTCGTTGTATATGCATTGGTTTCTTAGGTGGGGTGCACGTGGCACGCGTAGCAGATCCAGACTCGAGACTATTGACACAGGTGCATGAAACAAGTAGCTGTAAATCCGTGACATGAGAGTGTGAAAAATCGGTGAATGCATGATATGCATCCTACATACCAGGATATTCACATCATTAGGAACATTCATACTGATACGGAAACATTAAAACTATCCAAGTGTTTTTAGTTGAGCAAAATTATCTCAAACGAAGCTTGAATTACTTGTGTTTCGACGGAAATTCTAGAAAACTAGTCGATGATCGGTCCTAGTATAATCCAGATATGATATGGGAAAATTTCTTACGAGACAGTTCATTTATTATATAAATTCGTCTTATCCAACTCAAAACTTATGGTCCTTGTGATATGTCCAGTTAGCGAATTATACAGAAAAAAAAATGTGGTGTTTAATGGTAAAATAGTCAATAACGAGTTAATCATTTTCCAAATTTTTAATATTTCATTGTATTAAGGTGTTTCTTTTTCGTTATACTTTTAAACCTGGGGCAGGTTTTGCTTAGTTAATAGTGCGTTAGACTCGCAAACTTATGATCCTACGCTCGAGTCCCCAGTGATCGTTGAGTGGGGGGTTGACTCAGTTGGTAGCTGCCTGGTTCGTAATCTGCGGTTTCCAGGTTCGTCCCACCTGTGACAGCGTTGAGATTTATCTCCGTTAAACCCTCACATTGCCCTTGGTCAGTTGGGGATAGCGATGGGTTTGGAAAGGTCGCCATCTGTCGAATGTTGATTTTTCACTTTTACACTTGTTGGTTCTTTTTAAACCTGTTTTTTTTTTACTCATTGTTATACACTTTTTATTCCTGTAACGTCCTTTAAAATGTTTGTGTTGATTTTAACTTTGATTGTGGGTTCAATATCTTTTACCTTTTATTTATCCTTGTTTGGCGCAACATAGTCGTTGTTGCTCTTGCTCCATAAAACTCGTGGCCTTGTGTGTAGGCAGCCATACTCTGTGCACGTTAAAGAACACGCTGGATGACCTTATTGCGAGGCTCCCATTTATCTCCCAACAGCTATCCTTTAGGGCCTCTCTAACTCTTATCCTTTGAGCACTCTTCGCCTTCGGCCTGGCCATTTAGCCTATTTTGTGCAAATAAGTGCTGCTCAGAGGTAAAACCCACCACTATTCCTTCGTTGATTTCGCGGTTAACTCCCTCTCAGTTCCTTCATTACAAAATAAACACCGATGGTCTTTGGTCGTCTTTCCTCGGATGAGATGTGGTGATCGGATGAGAAAATGTGGCGATGTGGGTGGAGACACATGTCCTGTATGCATTAAAGAATACTGGATGTCTAAACGGGAGATTTCCATCTATCTCCTAATAACTGCCCAGTGGATTACCTTCCCGAAACTGAGTTTTTGGGGTCCTTGTGACCTGGTCATTTAGCCTATTGTGTATAAAAAAAGTGCCGCTAAGAGGCGAACCCCAACTTTAGAGAACTCTGATATAACACTATGCTTTTCATGCCTTACCGAAGCAAGTATTGGTAGGGGTGGCTCAGTCGGTAGCTGGCCAGACTCGTAATCTGCAGTTCACAATGCTGGTCCCAGCTGGGCCAGCGTTATCTCCGTAAAACACCTTGCCGTGCCCTCGGTCAGTAGAGGACACCGCTGGGAAGGCAACCAACCTTTGGATGGGAGAGCCATACCCTGTGCATGTGGACCTGTGCTGGAGGGCCTTGAGGAAGATTACCATCTCTCTTCTATTAGCTGCCCAGTGGGTCCCCTCCCCTCAACCTCCTCTGAGCTTTTCGGGTCCTTGTGACCTGGCCATTTAGCCATCCTGTGCAAAAAAGTGACGCTCAGCGGTAAAATAATCCAAATGAAGCAAGTGTGAATCGATCGCATCTAAATGATAGAATAACTGGGCGTTTATCCATGATGTCAGGGAGGGAAAGCGATGACCTTTTTCACAATTGCCTTTTTCCGTGAAAGAGATCATGCTTGAAGGAAGGGAGTCGCAAAATAGGTAAATTAGCTTGGGGTAGAAAAGAGTAAATAGGGATTAAAACAACAAAATGTTTTGAACTTATGCTACCTCTAAGGTAACTTGATGAGTTTGTTTCAAAAACTAGACTAGGCCGATTATTAAAAAAAAATTAATGAGATTTCCAATAGAAAAAATCTGCAAATCAAATTACCTTTAGGGGTCACCAAATATTTTTCCTTTTTGGTTTATTTTGAGTATTCGCTATTCTGACGAATATTCGGTTGAAGCTAACGAATCGGCTCATCACCTTCATCAGTTGACTCTTTTTTTTCATTTATTTATATTAAGTAATATGCATTATCCCTCAAGCAGCTGCTTGACCCAGTGGTGGGCCTTGATGGAACAATGGTGTTACAGAACAATGGTGAACAGATGGTGTGACAGGAGCATACCATTATAATTTTCTATAGTGAAGATCTTTGAGGAAGGCGAGACCTCAGTAGAAAAACAACACAAGAAACATCTAAATATTATCAGGTGTTGTCTTTGATCAGTAGTCAAACGCGATAACCACTCGCCCACCGGGATGTTGAATCCAAAGAAAAGAAGCCAATTATGAAATGAAACTCACTTCAGTAATAGAGGCAATTTGCACTTAGTTGAATAACTAGAGAAATGTGCAAAAAGCACCAATCCGCCTCCTGGACTCGAATGCGGGATCTCCTGGTTACGCGCCACTGGGCCTAACCAGGAAATCCCGCGTTCGAGTCCGTGAGGCGGATTGGGGATTTTTGAGGAGTAATCTTTATTACGTATCAGATAAGACAGGAAACAACATTAAATATACGAATGAAAATAAATTTAATATTATATAAAATGAACATTATATGGAACGCGGAAAGAGCTACACCGTATCAAGGGGACCTCGCCCTGAAAGAACAATATATCCGTCGTCGAATATATAATTTACTATTTATGGCCCATGTTTCCACTGTCGAGTGAGTTTTAATTAAAAGGGGAAGACTTGTTTTTATAAATATATCGTAATAGTTTTTTTTCCTAGTCCTAATGGCAACAAGTATGTACGATAAAAAGTCCACCGGTGCTCGAATAAAGAGGAAAAGAAAAAATAATAGGAAGATAAATATTCTCCGGCCACTTTATGTACTGTGGTTATAATCTTAAGTGGTTATAAAACACTGCAATCTGTGCCCGAATTTAGGGAAAATTAGAAAATCAACGTCGTTTCTGAAGAATATAGTACGCTCGGTTTCAGAGAATGAAATTCGTCATTTTGCAACTTAAACGGGGCGGTAGCTCGTCAGGTTCGTAATCTGTAATTCCCAGGTTGGAGCACCACTTGTGCAAGCATCGAGTTTCATCTCCACAAAACCTTGCCCTGCACTCGATCAGGAAGAGGACACCGAGGAGCTTGCAAAGGCCGCCGTCTGCCGGATGACATGTAAAGCTGTGGTTCAGAGTGCATGAGAGAAATTTTTTTATTTTGTAATCACATCCTCAAATTGAAGGTTGACATTTACCGTTTCTGTTTACAAGAAAAATCCATTTCAATTTTGCATATTCGTTGTTAGCATCAGAGTTCCCTATAACCTTTAAATTCTCTTCATACCCTTCTTAATGACTAGTTATGTGCAGTTCAACCTTTTTTATCTCCTTAAAGCCACGTCCCTAAAGAGAGTGGTATTTTGAGTATCACAGACCCTACAAAAGAATATGAATTTGGTCTCCACCATCCACCTTTCAAAACCATATTTGCTAATTTTCACAAAAAAAAAAATAAATCTGTTACATGTATAAGGAGTCCGAGATAGATGAGATGGAGCGGACCACTTACAAATGTCGGGACCCCAGCCACTCTAAAACCATATAAATATATTTAATAGATACTTAAAACCTTTTTTCTCATTCATTGGCAGAAATTTTATATATACTGCACGACATTGAAATTGCCTCGCCTAGAAGGAGTGAAGTGATAGGGGTGAAATGTAGCATACACATAGCAATATATATTGCCATACCATGATTTAATTTGTAGCCACCTACAGTGGTTAGAAGATGAGATAATGCAGCACAATGTGATTGCCTCAGTAGGTGGTTGCACCGCCGTGAACGGAAATACAGGCAGCAATACGGCGTGGCATGGAGTCGTACAGTCGATGGATATGGTCCTGAGGAATTGCACACCGAACAGCATTGACTTGCTCCATAATTCATCAAGATTCCACGGCGGCCAGTGAGAGGATTGAACACATCGTCCAATGTGGTCCCACAGATTTTCTATTGGGGATAAATCTGGAGATCGTACTGGCCATGACAATTCTTGAATATGTTGCAAACATTGTCTGGACACCCTAGCAGTGTGTATATGGGCGTTGTCATGCTGGAAAATGGGATGCTGCGTGCCTCCCAGGAACAGTAACAAAATGGGCTATAGAACCATGCTAATGTATCATGTAGCTGTCAGTATTACCGTGATGTGGACAAGAGGTGACCTACTGTCATATCCCACAGCACACCATACCATTATGCCTGGTTGATGGGCAGTGTGCTGGTCGAGAACAAAAGCTGGATCTGTCCTCTCACCAGGTTATCGCTATACATGGACCCATTGATCGTCAGCACCCAGACAGAAATGGGATTCATCGCTAAACACAACAGTGTTCCATTCGTGATCCCAGTTTGCACGACTTTGGTACGAAGCCAGAGGAGCAATGCGATGGTTTGCAGTCAATGGCAGTCGACGTAATGGCTATCTAGAACGCAAGTGTGCCTCATGCAACCTTCGGTTTACCATTTGGGTCGTTATGGGGACGTCCATAGCTGCCGACACCCCATCGAATATTGCCTGCAGTGTTCTGTGGTGACGAACGAGCATGTTGAACATTGCGCCTATCAAACCATGCTGACGTCTGTCAGATGGCACCACTCCCTCTGCGATGCACGCCACAACCTTCATTTCGACACTGTTGCCAACAACGTTCAACAGTTCGTGCATCCCGATGAATATGGGCAGCGACACGACATGTAGTCCATCCAGCTTTACATAGGCGTATAATTCTTCCTCTCTCAAAAGCATCCAAATGGCGATAAACCTGCTGACGGCATGTACCAGGCATTTTCGGCCTTCGCTGAACAATTTCCAAGCAGAACCACCTAATCTCAACTGTTCGCACAACTTCCACCCGCATAAACACAATACCATCCCTGCTCCTTCTTGCACCTTTTATCTCTTGAGCCACACACGTCATTGGCTCCGGATTATCATCATTTGCATATCTCAACTGCGCACACTTCTATTTGCATGCTTGTACGACATGTCCTTCTGGGTGGAGAACTTTCAATTTCGAGCAGTGTAATTCAAATTAATTGATTTCCAAAGTTTCATCTATACAATTATTTTGCATAAAAAATCCCAAAAATGAACCGAACTTTATAAGCAGCAAATTATAAATCTTATCATAACAAAAAGCAACATAAAAGTTTGGTCTCCTAACATCCATCTTCCTACGGAAAAAAGACGGATGTTTGTTCAATAGGTAGCGCGCCAGGCTCGTAATTTGCAGTTCTCATGTTCGATTCCCCACTGCCAACGTTGAGATTTATCTCCGTTAACTCCCACCCTGCCCTCGGTGAGAACGGGGACACCGATGGACTTGAAAATGTCGCTTTACATCGGATGGAACGTTAAGCCATGGTCCAATGTACAAGAGAGACATACCATGTGCACATTACAGAACACACTGTTGACGGGAAGCTTACAGCTGTTTAATGGCTTCTCTTCCCCAGTCTTCTCCAGTTGGGGATTTTAGCCTGGCCCAGTTTGACTATTGTGTAAAAAAAGTTGCTCAAGCGTAAAACAACCCATTCCACAAAAATAATTTTCTATAAAGGGAAAATGCGTAAATAAATGTCCATTGTAACTAGTTATATAATTAAAAGAACGCATATCGCCTCTGCCGCATATCTGAATCTCGGTTTCAAAGAGAATGGAATTTTTGGTTTACCTCTTTTTACGCTCCTTAATTTTAATTTGATCTAATTGATGATGGGTGGGGGATCACCAAATAATAGCATTTTGTTAGTAATTATGCAACATAAAAATATTTGTCTTTTATTTCTTAAATTTTAAAAGTTTCTTTTCTCACACTCTTCTGAGAAAAGTGCGTAGATTATTTATCTCAGTAGAATATCTCTTGTCATTCTACCACCGAAGGTCGAAATTTCTGCAATAAACAGATGATTTGCAACATTCTTTAAAAGTTTCGCCATTTCTATATTCATTGATCTTTAACGATTTAAATCAAAACTAAATATTTGAAAAATGGAAATTACATTTCATTAGCACGAAGCCAACTAAAAAATAGTTTTCCAATTATGTCTTGAAACAATTACGTTTCCCACTCACCCTGGCGGGTTGGGTTGTTTTACCTCTGAGCGGCACTTTTTTGCACACCATGGGCTAAATGGCCAGGTCACATGGACCCCGAAGGCTCGGAGAAGGTTGGGGGAGGGGACTGGAACAGCTGTTGGGAGACAGATGGTAGCCTCCCGTCAAGGTCATCCAGCTTGTTCTTTAACGTGCACAGGGTATGGCTCTCCCGTACACGGGGCCACGGCTTAACGTCCCATCCGACGGACGGCGGCCTTTCCAAGCCCATCGGTGTCCCCTACTGACCGTGGGCAGGGCGGGGATTTTTGCGGAGATAAATCTCAACGCTGACCCAGCTGGGACTCGAACCTGCGAACTACAGATTACGAGCATGGCGCGCTACCGACTGAGACACCCCCGCCCCCACACCCTGGTGGTAACTCATTGCTGCCAAAGGAAACTTCACGACCTTCACATTCCACCACCAAAATTTCAAATTTGTCACATAAATACGTTGTTCATGATATTCATTTGAAATTTTGGAATTTTCGATTTTTTCCACCTTTTAGAGGACGCAATTCTAGCTTTTGGTATATTGGGAAAATGAAAATCATAATAGTTCATCAATACCTATGAAACTCAAAAAGAAGTTTTAAATTATCTCTAAAAACAAACAAACACACTGTTGAGTCTGCAACAAAATCCAAAACAAAAAAATTGCATTTTTTCTCGCCCTTTGATCTAAAGAGTCCACTCATTGTTGTCAGTGGAAACTTCACGACCTTCACATTCCAGCAACAAAATTTCTAACATAAATACGTCGTTTACAATATTTGTTTGGAATTTTGGAATTTTCAAACTTTTCTACCGGTGGAGAGCACAATTATAGCTTTTAGCAGATCCGAAAAGTGCATATCGTAGTTGTTCTTCAATACCCATTCAACACAAAAAGAATATAATTTATTTCTATAAGCAAAAAAAAAGTCCGATGTCTACAAACAATGTAATAATGCGTGACAATCCCGGTGCACCGCAGTACGGAGACTACATATCACCTTGAGGGAGTTGCCACTGAAACCACAATCCACTAGCCAGGGTACTTGCATCTTGATCTTGCCTTCTTAGATCTGCCTTGCTGCGGGAGAAGACCTGTAGAAAAGATAAACACTGCTTTTCAAAGCAAGCTTGTCTGTTGAAATAATCATTAAGATGCAGTGAGTAGGATCTTTTAGAATTTTGAGTTGCCATGCCTAGGAATTGCCAAATCACTCACTGATTTTTGTCCGAAAAGTTGCCAAAAATAACAGATGGTATTTTTAGAATTTTGATGCCAAACTTTGAAGAATTTCTAACTTTTTCGGTCCTCCGCAGCAGAGAAACCCAGTCTCCTCCGTCGATAAGCCACGCCTAATCGGGTCCCCAGTCCTTTCAGCATGACCCTCAACTTCGACCTCTCCATCGAGCCGGCAACCACAGCCCGCTCTCCGTCTCGGCCCTAACCGTGCCGAGGCCGCATCGGAGCACACATGACCAGTGCCCTACCAAAGCCAGTCAGCGGCCCTCCAACGACCCCGACAAAGCCGTTAGCCTACCGGGGCTTACATGACTGCAGCACCCGGACCCCACTTCTCAGAGGTCCCCAGGCCCCCCCCCCCCAACTACGAAAGCCATATCTGCCTAAAGATCTCGTGTGGGACTCTTAGTTTGACTGTTCCATCGATAAGCCCGTCAACCAGGTTAGCCACGCCCGGTCGCAAGTCTTCAACTTCGCCCTCTCCATTGTGAACGGGCCGAAGACCCCCCAGTAAACAATCTTCCGACCCACGATATCACTGAGACCGCATCGGTGAGCCCACAAGAGGAGTGCACGAAGAGGTGTGCAGCTGAGTCCGCGGTACTCCCCGATGAACAGCAGCTACATCGTCTGGCAGCCACCACCACCATCCATTTCTGTTGGGTGCCCGGTCACGTCGGAATCAGGGGCAATGATTTGGCAGATTCTGCTGCTAGGTCAGCCACGCCCCTGTCCGACTCTCCGTTGCCGGTTCCCTATCTGGATTTCTGGCAGCGTTTTACCACCGAGCTCCGGGCACAGTGGCAGAGATCTTGGTCGGAACAGCTTACGAACAAGCTCTTTGAGATCAAACCTATCATCAAACCATGGCAGTCTTGTTACCGCAGGAATCGCAAGGAGGAAGTTGTACTTGCTCGGCTCCGCTTAGGTCACTCGTATGTTACTCATTCGTTTCTTCTACGGGCGGACGACGTACCTAAGTGCGAGTTTTGTGACACCATTTTAACAATTAAACATATTTTAATTCAATGTCCCTGTTTTAACCTGGAACGTCATTTGTATTTTAATTTTCACAATTTTACGTCCGAGCCACTTACACTCGGACATCTTTTATCCGATAGTAGCATTTTATCTCCAATTTTTGCCTTTTTACAGTATACCGGATATTTTACCAGATTATGATTTTATTCATTTGTAATTTATTCACCATCTGACCTAGGTCATTTACACCTGGGCCAGTTTTATCCTTTGTCGGTACTGTATTTATTTATCTACACATTTGTTGTTTTACACTTTACTTTTTATTTCTCTTATATATATATATCTTGTTGGTTTTATTTTTTACCTTTTCCAGCATTTGTTTTTTAAGTTTGGTTGAGGAGTATTTGTCTTTTAGCATATTTTTACCTTGTTTGGCGCATTATAGCCCTAGTAGCTCATGCGCCATAAAACTCCAAACAACCAACCAACCTGGGCTAGTTTTATCCTTTGTCTCTACTGTATTTATTTATCTACACATTTGTTGCTTTACACTTTACTTTTTATTTCTGTTATATATATATCTTGTTGGTTTTATTTTTTACCTTTTCCAGCATTTGTTTTTTAATTTTGGTTGAGGAGTATTTGTTTTTTAGCATATTTTTACCTTGTTTGGCGCATTATAGCCTCAGTAGCTCATGCGCCATAAAACTCCAAACAACCAACCAACCAACCCCGATGAACACACAGGACAGAGTACTCCAAGTCATGTCCGCAGGCCCCTAGAACGGCCCTTCAACCGGGGCTGCAACCCCCAGCTTCGCTGGGGAGAAGTCAATAAGCCAACATGACCGGCCCCTTTCTAAAACTAGTCCGCCGGCCCTCAACAGGCCCACTCCACCGGGGGCCACAAGATATCATGAACTCCAGAGTGCCAGCGATCCGAGCCCAACTTCTCAGAGGCACCGTAAGCCCCCCCCTCGTCAAGGAGGTCCCACTCCGGGGGGGGGGGGGGGCGATGTCTACAGACAGGCAGACGACAAAGTGAAACTATTCTCATTTTTTTTTGAAACGATAAAAAAATCAATGCTTCTGACTATCATGTGCTGCCTCAGATTCTGAACTTTCCTGCCTTCCCCTGAAAATGAGGGAAAGGAAATTTACCGGGAGTCGATTGCTACAAATTGTATGGCAAATGAAAGCTTGCAACATGGGGAATGTCATACAATATATACAATTTTGGAGTTTGAGTTAAAAATCCGAGAAATGCCTGGCATTCTGATAGTAAGTAAATGAATTATAAAATAAATACCCCCTCAAGCAGCTGCTTGCCACAGAGGTCTGACAGGAGCCTGTCAGTTTATTTGCCATAGTAGGAAATCTGAGAGGATGGCAGGACCTCAGCAGAAAAACGACACAAACAGCTATAGCCTTACCCGGGGCTCGAACCCAGGTCAGTAGCCAAGGTCAGTAGTCAGTAGCCAAGGTCGAACCCTTAGGTCAGTAGCCAAGCGCGCTAACCACTCGGCCATGGGACGGCTCTCAAAATGACTTAGAGATGTTTAATGTTTAATTTTAATTGATTTTGGTTTATGTGCTATTTAATTTCGTTTCTAAAATTTGCATAATTAGCGTTTTTAAGGTATAGGGTTTACAAGTTAATAATACACACTAAGTTTTTAAATCGAATATTTATGATTACATTTATGCAAGTCTTTTTATTAAAGTCAAGTTTTTTTAGTACATTAGTACTAAAAGATTTCTGTTATAAATAAGCACCAATAATTAAATTGTTTTTAACAGTTATTGTCTTGCTTTCATATTCATTTATTTAAAAGGTTTGGTTAGATTTCAGCGGCAATGTGCGCTAGTTGAAGTGTTAGGTGAAAAATATTGAGGTCGAAACTCAATTTTTTTCAGCTAGTAGTACTTCAGCTGTTTCTTGGATATACACTATGTTAAAAAAAGTGTCCGGACACTTCCATGTTATGTGAATGGAAAGCCACTTTCAAAGCCCCTTAACATTGAAAATAAATCTTTTACGAAAACACTGTTGTTATCGGCGATAAATTGTAGATGTCACTCAAATCTCTCTAAATATATTTCCCGCAATATTCGTTTAATATTTAAAGAATGAATGGAAGCTGAAGCATTTATCTTCAACTTTTTACACTTGTGAAAAAATACTTCAATAGATAAAATACAACTTAGGTACCATGCTCACTAGGGCGGGGGTGGCTCAGTCGGTAGCGCGCCAGGCTCGTAATCTGTAGTTCCCAGGTTCGAGTCCCAGCTGGGTCAGCGTTGAGATTTATCTCCGCAAAATTCCCTGCCCACGGTCAGTAGGGGGACACCGATGGGCTTGAGAATGGCCACCGTCCGTTGGATGGGACGTTAAGCCGTGGCCCCGTGTGCGAGAGAGCCATACCCTGTGCATGTTAAAGAACACGCTGAATGGCCTTGACGGGAGGTTAACATCTGTCTCCCAACAGCTGTTCCAGTGGGTCCCCAACCTTCTCTGAGCATTCGGGGTCCATGTCACCTGGCCATTTAGCCCATGGTGTGCAAAAAAGTGCCGCTCATAGGTAAAACAACCCAACCCATGCTCACTGTATGATACAATTGGTACTGTTTTCGTGGCATGCCCTGATACCACTTGATCATAGTTAATCGACAAGCTCGATGGGAATGCTACTTTTCATCGTAGCTGACCAAGTACACCCCACAATGTGCTCTTGCAACAATTTGTTCACTAACATAAATATCTGAAGTTTGTATGACGATTTTGTAAGATTTCATCAATTTGGAGGCAATGTGACAGTGTCGTCTTCTGTTAAATGGTCCCGCTTCAATGACTCTTTAAATATTGATCGAAGATTGTTGAAATTGGCACTGTCATATTGCCTCCATAAAATCTTAAAAAATCGTCATACAAACTTCAGATATTTAATTTGTGTTAATGAACTAATTGTTACAAGAATTGTGTTTTATCTATTGAAGTATTTTTTCACAAGTGTCAAAAGTTGAAGATAAATGCTTCAGCTTCCATTCATTCTTTAAATATTACACGAATATTGCGGGAAATATATTTAGAGAGATTTGAGTGACATCTACAATTTATCGCCAATAACAGTTTTTGCGCAAAATGTTTGTTTTTCAGTGTTAGGGAGCTTTGAAAGTAGCTTTCCATTCACATAACATGGAAATGTCCGGACACTTTTTTCAACATAGTGTAGCATATTTCTAAGATTTATTGTTATTGAATGGCTAGGTCACAAGATCCCCAAAGGCTCAGAACTGAATACAGGAAGGGCTGGGTTAGGATGTTTTATCTCGAGCAGCATCTTTCGTACACATTGGGCTAAATGGCCAAGTCATAAGGATGGGGCGGGGTGGCTCAGTCGGTAGCGCGCCAGGCTCGTAATCTGTAGTTACTAGGTTCGAGTCCCAGCTGGATCAGCTTGAGATTTATCTCCGCAAAATTCTCTGCCCTGCCCACAGCCAGTAGGGGACACCGATGGGCTTGGAAAGGCCGCCGTTCGTCGGATGGGACGTTAAGCCGTGGCCCCGTGTGCGGAAGAACCGTGTGCACGTTAAAGAACACACTGGATGGCCTTGAGGGGAGGCTACTATCTGTCTCCCAACAGCTGTTCCAGTGGGTCCCCTTCCCCAACCTTCTCTGAGCCTTCGGGGTCCATGTGACCTGGCCATTTAGCCCATGGTGGGCAAAAAAGTGCCGCTCAGAGGTAAAACAACCCAACCCATAAGGACTTCAAGGGCTCACAGTAGATTGGAGAAGCTACACCTGTCTGCTAGCACTGAGCAGCTGCTAAGGAGACAGATGGTAGCCTCCCTTCAACGCCATCTAGTATGCTGTGTAAAGTGTACAGAATTTGTCTCTCCTGCACATGGGGCCATGGCTTAAGCTTCTACTCTATCCGAAGGACGACAGCTTTTCGAAGCTCACTGTTATTCCCTTTCTGATCGAGGGCGGTGTGTGTGTGTGTCTGGTGGGGTCAGCTGAGATCAACCTCAACGCTGGCACGGTTGGAATTCAACCTAGGAACTCGAGATTACGAGCCTAGAGCTTCACCAACGAAGCCCAACCCCAGGGGAAGGAGACACAGTGGACAGCTGTAACGAGACAGAAGGCAGCTTCCTGTAAAGAACATGCTGAACGGTCTGGACGTGCACAATATACTATTGCTCTCCCCCCACTTAGTCACGTAAACAGGATATGGCTCTTTTTCACTGTTTGAATATATATGTAACATATTTTTGAATTCTAGTTTTTAAAATATCACTTAGGGGAAATTTTAAAGATACCGTAGTTTTCGAAAATCTTATGAAAGGACTCAGTGAGATACAGAACACTACACAAAATTTAATTTTTAAAAATTGTTCATGCACAGATCTTAATTCTTTTGGAATGAACGTTATGATAGCGAAGTGTCAGATCTCATGATAGTTGTCAAACAAGTGTTTGTACACATATTTCTTTCTGCTTTTACGTTGTTTTACCTCCGAGCGGCTCAGAGAGGATTGTGGGAAGAGGACTCACAGGACAGCTGTTAAGACAGATGGTAGCATCCCTATCAAGGACATCCAGCATGTTCTTTATCATGCGCAAGTTATGGTTCTCCTTCACACGGGACCACGTCATTACTTCCCATCCGAAGGATGGCGGACTTTTTAAGACAATCGGTGCCCCCTTTCTGATCGACGAGGACAGGGTGAAGGCTAGCGGAAATAAATCTCAACCCTGGTACAGGTGGGACTCGAACCTGCAGATCACGAGCCTGGCGCGCTTACCAACTGCACCAACCCCGCCCCGAATATATCAATATTCTGAAAATATTTTAGACCAAATATTGTTTTACTTGTAAGACGAGCTTCCTATTTTCAAAACAAATATCGAAAAAATGACACACGTTGTTTGTAATCTTTGTAGTGAGTAAGTCGTTATTGATTTTTGTTTTAATTTCCTTTAGTGGCCCAGACAAACCCTGCGGTTTTTGGGTTCACTCATATTTTTCTATGTTATAAATTGTATATGATGATGAAATAAAATTGATTGATTGATTGATTGATTGACATTTATATTTTACTCTTAATAAAAGAGAAAGAAGTAATATCAATTTACGATATTTATATATAACTTAATGTAAAGGATGCTAAGCAGGAAAACTTTTAACACCAATCTTATTCTGGCTAATTAAAGATAAATTTTTATATTTGGCTTTTTTTTTAACTCTTACTAAAGTTTGCTTTAAATATCAAAATTTATTATATTTCTTAATATAAATTTAGAGAAGCAAGAGAAACAGAAAAAACAACTTTTTATTGGATTCTCTCACTGTCTTAGTTTAGTTTCCTGTGAGATCGCTAGTTTAAGAGGGGCGGGGGTGGCTCAGTCGGTAGCGCGCCAGGCTCGTAATCTGCAGTTCCCAGGTTCGAGTCCCAGCTGGGTCAGCGTTGAGATTTATCTCCGCAAAATTTCCCCGCCCTGCCCACGGTCAGTAGGGGACACCGATGGGCTTGAAAAGGCCGCCGTCCGTCGGATGGGACGTTAAGCCGTGGCACCGTGTGCGGGAGAGCCATACCCTGTGCACATTAAAGAACACACTGGATGGCCTTGACGGGAGGCTACCATCTGTCTCCCAACAGCTGTTCCAGTGGGTCCCCTCCCCCAACCTTCTCTGAGTCTTCGGGGTCCTTGTGGCCTGGCCATTTAGCCCATGGTGTGCAAAAAAGTGCCGCTCAGAGGTAAAACAATCCAATCCAATCGCTAGTTTAAGAAAGCTGATACACTATATTAACAAAAGTGTTTGCACACTTTCATGTTATTTGCATGGAAAGCCACGTTCAATGTTCCCTAGAAGATTTCACTTAATTTCTCTAATCTTGTTTTTTCTCCAATATTCTAATACTAGCTGAACGTACCCGGCGCTGCCTGGGTTGGGTTGTTTTACCTCTGAGGGGCACATTTTTGCACACCATGGGCTAAATGGCCAGGTCACATGGACCCCGAAGGCTCAGAGAAGGTTGGGAAAGGGGACCCACTGGAACAGCTGTTGGGAGGCAGTGGTAGCCTCCCGTCAAGGCCATCCAGCGTGTTCTTTAACGTGCATAGGGTATGGCTCTCCCGCACACGGTTCACGGCTTAACGTCCCATCCGACGGACGACGGCCTTTCCAAGCTCATCGGTGTTTCCTACTGACCGTGGGCAGGGCGGGAATTTTGCTGAGATAAATCTCAATGCTGACCCAGCTGGGACTCGAACATGGGAACTACAGATTAAGAGCCTGGCGCGCTACCGACTGAGCCACCCCCGCCCCCGCTGCCTGGGTGTAACTTTTAATATGTATATTCTTATTTTCACTACACTAAAGGCAAATTTTGTAAGTGACCCCTCCCCCCCCGACACTTTAGGACAGATTTTCAACAGGAAGAAATTTGCCCGTGTTTGCTTGAATCGTTGTTAACGTCAGCGACTTCTTTCATAGCCCGTAGCTTAGTTTCTGCATAAGCTATCGAGTTTTGATTTCCTTTACCACAGATTTTGCTGCCCTATGGCTCACGTGATATTCGTTCGCACGGTCCAAATTTCATGCACAGCGTGCCCTGTATGCCCCTGTGATTGTTTTAAAAATCAGATTCTCACTTTGTCCGTGGCTTCGTTTCTACAATTGTGACAGCTCGTGTTTCACTTTTAATCTGCATAGTTTGCTGTTTCCTGCACTAAAGATTAGTTTTATTAGCATCTTCTCCCCCCCCCCCCGACACTTTACCACAGTTTGAACACGAAGAATTTCCCCGTGTTGTAAAGGTCATTGCTGACTCGGCACGCGCTCTGAGCACGTGGCAAACGATCGAGATATTTATTTCATCAGGTTTTTACATTCTGTAATTCCCGACGTACTTCACCGAAAGGTCCCAAATTTCGTAGGTGGGTTCCCCCTGCCTGACCCCATGTTGAGTTAGAAAATCTGGTCCCTAGCTGCAATGAAACGCCTCAATAATGCCTTTGGAAACTTGGGGAATCTGGCAACGGAAGCAGATTTGCAGCAGAGATTTAAATGCTATTTTAACACTTTACTTTCACAGTAACGGAGCAATAAATGGTAACAGTAAGAGAATCGCTGTCAAATTTACTGTTGCCATTTATTTTTCCCTAAATTTGACAGCGATTCTCGTTTCCCATAGGAATAGAATGGTAAATATTTTTAATTCTAGCAAGCCCCCCTTTTCGGACTTTTGACCTGAAATTTGGCTCTGCAATCCGGACCACAACCAGAAACGTTCTCTGCAAATTTGGATCATGTACGTTGATTTCCCGATGAATTATGGATGCCACAGGCAGACATATTCGCAGACAGACACCATCTTTCATTATATAGATATGGTGACAATACGTCCTTTATTTAAGAGAAGTCTTTTATTTCACTGCTCTGTCCTTTAGATTTATTTCTTTTGTAAAAATGGCCATTTTGTCCTTTATTTCGTGATAATACAGGTTATTATAGGTTTTTATTCGCTCTACTAAAAAAAATTAGATTTAGAAAAAAAACAAAACATTAATGACAACATATTTAAAAATGCAATTCATAAATTTTACCAAACCTGCGTTGATTATTTAAATAACTGGGACAGCTCTTTCGTGGAAATGGAAGTATTTGAATGGGTCCTACTACGAGAAATCCCTCTGTGGGCTCTTTCGTGGAAATGGAAGTATTTGAATGGGTCCTATTACGAGAAATCCCTCTGTGGGCTTTTTCGTTGAAATGGAAGCATTTGAATGGGTCCTACTACGAGAAATCCCTCTGTGGGCTCTTTCGTGGAAATGGAAGCATTTGAATGGGTCCTACTACGAGAAATCCCTCTGTGGGCTCTTTCGTGGAAATGGAAGCATTTGAATGGGTCGTACTACGAGAAATCTCTCTGTGGGCTCTTTCGTGGAAATGGAAGCATTTGAATGGGTCCTACTACGAGAAATCCCTCTGTGGGCTCTTTCGTGGAAATGGAAGTATTTGAATCGGTCCTACTACGAGAAATCCCTCTGTTGGCTCTTTCGTGGAAATGGAAGTATTTGAATGGGTCCTACTACGAGAAATCCCTCTGTGGGCTCTTTCGTGGAAATGGAAGTATTTGAATGGGTCCTACTACGAGAAATCCCTCTGTGGGCTCTTTCGTGGAAATGGAAGTATTTGAATGGGTCCTACTACGAGAAATCCCTCTGTGGGCTCTTTCGTGGAAATGGAAGTATTTGAATGGGTCCTACTACGAGAAATCCCTCTGTGGGCTCTTTCTTGGAAATGGAAGTATTTGAATGGGTCCTACTACGAGAAATCCCTCTGTGGGCTCTTTCGTGGAAATGGAAGTATTTGAATGGGTCCTAATAAGAGAAATCCCTCTGTGGGCTCTTTCGTGGAAATGCAAGCATTTGAATGGGTCCTACTACGAGAAATCCCTCTGTGGGCTCTTTCGTGGAAATGGAAGCATTTGAATGGGTCCTACTACGAGAAATCCCTCTGTGGACTCTTTCGTGGAAATGGAAGCATTTGAATGGGTCCTACTACGAGAAATCCCTCTGTGGGCTCTTTCGTGGAAATGGAAGTATTTGAATGGGTCCTACTACGAGAAATCCCTCTGTGGGCTCTTTCGTGGAAATGGAAGTATTTGAATGGGTCCTACTACGAGAAATCCCTCTGTGGGCTCTTTCGTGGAAATGGAAGTATTTGAATGGATCCTACTACGAGAAATCCCTCTGTGGGCTCTTTCGTGGAAATGGAAGTATTTGAATGGGTCCTACTACGAGAAATCCCTCTGTGGGCTCTTTCGTGGAAATGGAAGTATTTGAATGGGTCCTACTACGAGAAATCCCTCTGTGGGCTCTTTCGTGGAAATGGAAGTATTTGAATGGGTCCTACTACGAGAAATCCCTCTGTGGGCTCTTTCGTGGAAATGGAAGTATTTGAATGGGTCTTACTACGAGAAATCCCTCTGTGGGCTCTTTCGTGGAAATGGAAGTATTTGAATGGGTCCTACTACGAGAAATCCCTCTGTGGGCTCTTTCGTGGAAATGGAAGTATTTGAATGGGTCCTACTACGAGAAATCCCTCTGTGGGCTCTTTCGTGGAAATGGAAGTATTTGAATTGGTCCTACTACGAGAAATCCCTCTGTGGGCTCTTTCGTGGAAATGGAAGTATTTGAATGGGTCCTACTACGAGAAATCCCTCTGTGGGCTCTTTCGTGGAAATGGAAGCATTTGAATGGGTCCTACTACGAGAAATCCCTCTGTGGGCTCTTTCGTGGAAATGGAAGCATTTGAATGGGTTCTACTACGAGAAATCCCTCTGTGGGCTCTTTCGTGGAAATGGAAGTATTTGAATGGATCCTACTACGAGAAATCCCTCTGTGGGCTCTTTCGTGGAAATGGAAGTATTTGAATGGGTCCTACTACGAGAAATCCCTCTGTGGGCTCTTTCGTGGAAATGGAAGTATTTGAATGGGTCCTACTACGAGAAATCCCTCTGTGGGCTCTTTCGTGGAAATGGAAGTATTTGAATTGGTCCTACTACGAGAAATCCCTCTGTGGGCTCTTTCGTGGAAATGGAAGTATTTGAATGGGTCCTACTACGAGAAATCCCTCTGTGGGCTCTTTCGTGGAAATGGAAGCATTTGAATGGGTCCTACTACGAGAAATCCCTCTGTGGGCTCTTTCGTGGAAATGGAAGCATTTGAATGGGTTCTACTACGAGAAATCCCTCTGTGGGCTCTTTCGTGGAAATGGAAGTATTTGAATGGGTCCTACTACGAGAAATCCCTCTGTGGGCTCTTTTGTGGAAATGGAAGTATTTGAATGGGTCCTACTACGAGAAATCCCTCTGTGGGCTTTTTCGTTGAAATGGAAGCATTTGAATGGGTCCTACTACGAGAAATCCCTCTGTGGGCTCTTTCGTGGAAATGGAAGCATTTGAATGGGTCCTACTACGAGAAATCCCTCTGTGGGCTCTTTCGTGGAAATGGAAGCATTTGAATGGGTCGTACTACGAGAAATCTCTCTGTGGGCTCTTTCGTGGAAATGGAAGCATTTGAATGGGTCCTACTACGAGAAATCCCTCTGTGGGCTCTTTCGTGGAAATGGAAGTATTTGAATCGGTCCTACTACGAGAAATCCCTCTGTTGGCTCTTTCGTGGAAATGGAAGTATTTGAATGGGTCCTACTACGAGAAATCCCTCTGTGGGCTCTTTCGTGGAAATGGAAGTATTTGAATGGGTCCTACTACGAGAAATCCCTCTGTGGGCTCTTTCGTGGAAATGGAAGTATTTGAATGGGTCCTACTACGAGAAATCCCTCTGTGGGCTCTTTCGTGGAAATGGAAGTATTTGAATGGGTCCTACTACGAGAAATCCCTCTGTGGGCTCTTTCGTGGAAATGGAAGCATTTGAATGGGTCCTACTACGAGAAATCCCTCTGTGGGCTCTTTCGTGGAAATGGAAGCATTTGAATGGGTCCTACTACGAGAAATCCCTCTGTGGGCTCTTTCGTGGAAATGGAAGCATTTGAATGGGTCCTACTAGGAGAAATCCCTCTGTGGGCTCTTTCGTGGAAATGGAAGCATTTGAATGAGTCCTACTAAGAGAAATCCCTCTGTGGGCTCTTTCGTGGAAATGGAAGCATTTGAATGGGTCCTACTACGAGAAATCGCTCTATGGGCTCTTTCGTGGAAATGGAAGCATTTGAATGGGTCCTACTACGAGAAATCCCTCTGTGGCCTCTTTCGTGGAAATGGAAGTATTTGAATGGGTCCTACTACGAGAAATCCCTCTGTGGGCTCTTTCGTGGAAATGGAAGCATTTGAATGGGTCCTACTACGAGAAATCCCTCTCTGGGCTCTTTCGTGGAAATGGAAGTATTTGAATGGGTCCTACTACGAGAAATCCCTCTGTGGGCTCTTTCGTGGAAATGGAAGTATTTGAATGGATCCTACTACGAGAAATACCTCTGTGGGCTCTTTCGTGGAAGTGGAAGTATTTGAATGGGTCCTACTACGAAAAATCCCTCTGTGGGCTCTTTCGTGGAAATGGATGCGTTCGAATGGGTCCTACTACGAGAAATCCCTCTGTGGGCTCTTTCGTGGAAATGGAAGCGTTTGAATGGGTCCTACTACGAGAAATCCCTCTGTGGGCCCTTTCGTGGAAATGGAAGCGTTTGAATGGGTCCTACTACGAGAAATCCCTCTGTGGGCTCTTTTGTGGAAATGGAAGCATTTGAATGGGTCCTACTACGAGAAATCCCTCTGTGGGCTCTTTCGTGGAAATGGAAGCATTTGAATAGGTCCTACTACGAGAAATCCCTCTGTGGGCTCTTTCGTGGAAATGGAAGTATTTGAATGGGTCCTATTACGAGAAATCCCTCTGTGGGCTTTTTCGTTGAAATGGAAGCATTTGAATGGGTCCTACTACGAGAAATCCCTCTGTGCGCTCTTTCGTGGAAATGGAAGCATTTGAATGGGTCCTACTACGAGAAATCCCTCTGTGGGCTCTTTCGTGGAAATGGAAGCATTTGAATGGGTCGTACTACGAGAAATCTCTCTGTGGGCTCTTTCGTGGAAATGGAAGCATTTGAATGGGTCCTACTACGAGAAATCCCTCTGTGGGCTCTTTCGTGGAAATGGAAGTATTTGAATCGGTCCTACTACGAGAAATCCCTCTGTTGGCTCTTTCGTGGAAATGGAAGTATTTGAATGGGTCCTACTACGAGAAATCCCTCTGTGGGCTCTTTCGTGGAAATGGAAGTATTTGAATGGGTCCTACTACGAGAAATCCCTCTGTGGGCTCTTTCGTGGAAATGGAAGTATTTGAATGGGTCCTACTACGAGAAATCCCTCTGTGGGCTCTTTCGTGGAAATGGAAGTATTTGAATGGGTCCTACTACGAGAAATCCCTCTGTGGGCTCTTTCGTGGAAATGGAAGTATTTGAATGGGTCCTACTACGAGAAATCCCTCTGTGGGCTCTTTCGTGGAAATGGAAGTATTTGAATGGGTCCTAATAAGAGAAATCCCTCTGTGGGCTCTTTCGTGGAAATGCAAGCATTTGAATGGGTCCTACTACGAGAAATCCCTCTGTGGGCTCTTTCGTGGAAATGGAAGCATTTGAATGGGTCCTACTACGAGAAATCCCTCTGTGGACTCTTTCGTGGAAATGGAAGCATTTGAATGGGTCCTACTACGAGAAATCCCTCTGTGGGCTCTTTCGTGGAAATGGAAGTATTTGAATGGGTCCTACTACGAGAAATCCCTCTGTGGGCTCTTTCGTGGAAATGGAAGTATTTGAATGGGTCCTACTACGAGAAATCCCTCTGTGGGCTCTTTCGTGGAAATGGAAGTATTTGAATGGATCCTACTACGAGAAATCCCTCTGTGGGCTCTTTCGTGGAAATGGAAGTATTTGAATGGGTCCTACTACGAGAAATCCCTCTGTGGGCTCTTTCGTGGAAATGGAAGTATTTGAATGGGTCCTACTACGAGAAATCCCTCTGTGTGCTCTTTCGTGGAAATGGAAGTATTTGAATGGGTCCTACTACGAGAAATCCCTCTGTGGGCTCTTTCGTGGAAATGGAAGTATTTGAATGGGTCTTACTACGAGAAATCCCTCTGTGGGCTCTTTCGTGGAAATGGAAGTATTTGAATGGGTCCTACTACGAGAAATCCCTCTGTGGGCTCTTTCGTGGAAATGGAAGTATTTGAATGGGTCCTACTACGAGAAATCCCTCTGTGGGCTCTTTCGTGGAAATGGAAGTATTTGAATTGGTCCTACTACGAGAAATCCCTCTGTGGGCTCTTTCGTGGAAATGGAAGTATTTGAATGGGTCCTACTACGAGAAATCCCTCTGTGGGCTCTTTCGTGGAAATGGAAGCATTTGAATGGGTCCTACTACGAGAAATCCCTCTGTGGGCTCTTTCGTGGAAATGGAAGCATTTGAATGGGTTCTACTACGAGAAATCCCTCTGTGGGCTCTTTCGTGGAAATGGAAGTATTTGAATGGATCCTACTACGAGAAATCCCTCTGTGGGCTCTTTCGTGGAAATGGAAGTATTTTAATGGGTCCTACTACGAGAAATCCCTCTGTGGGCTCTTTCGTGGAAATGGAAGTATTTGAATGGGTCCTACTACGAGAAATCCCTCTGTGGGCTCTTTCGTGGAAATGGAAGTATTTGAATTAGTCCTACTACGAGAAATCCCTCTGTGGGCTCTTTCGTGGAAATGGAAGTATTTGAATGGGTCCTACTACGAGAAATCCCTCTGTGGGCTCTTTCGTGGAAATGGAAGCATTTGAATGGGTCCTACTACGAGAAATCCCTCTGTGGGCTCTTTCGTGGAAATGGAAGCATTTGAATGGGTTCTACTACGAGAAATCCCTCTGTGGGCTCTTTCGTGGAAATGGAAGTATTTGAATGGGTCCTACTACGAGAAATCCCTCTGTGGGCTCTTTTGTGGAAATGGAAGCATTTGAATGGGTCCTATTACGAGAAATCCCTCTGTGGGCTTTTTCGTTGAAATGGAAGCATTTGAATGGGTCCTACTACGAGAAATCCCTCTGTGGGCTCTTTCGTGGAAATGGAAGCATTTGAATGGGTCCTACTACGAGAAATCCCTCTGTGGGCTCTTTCGTGGAAATGGAAGCATTTGAATGGGTCGTACTACGAGAAATCTCTCTGTGGGCTCTTTCGTGGAAATGGAAGCATTTGAATGGGTCCTACTACGAGAAATCCCTCTGTGGGCTCTTTCGTGGAAATGGAAGTATTTGAATCGGTCCTACTACGAGAAATCCCTCTGTTGGCTCTTTCGTGGAAATGGAAGTATTTGAATGGGTCCTACTACGAGAAATCCCTCTGTGGGCTCTTTCGTGGAAATGGAAGTATTTGAATGGGTCCTACTACGAGAAATCCCTCTGTGGGCTCTTTCGTGGAAATGGAAGTATTTGAATGGGTCCTACTACGAGAAATCCCTCTGTGGGCTCTTTCGTGGAAATGGAAGCATTTGAATGGGTCCTACTACGAGAAATCCCTCTGTGGGCTCTTTCGTGGAAATGGAAGCATTTGAATGGGTCCTACTACGAGAAATCCCTCTGTGGGCTCTTTCGTGGAAATGGAAGCATTTGAATGTGTCCTACTAGGAGAAATCCCTCTGTGGGCTCTTTCGTGGAAATGGAAGCATTTGAATGAGTCCTACTAAGAGAAATCCCTCTGTGGGCTCTTTCGTGGAAATGGAAGCATTTGAATGGGTCCTACTACGAGAAATCGCTCTATGGGCTCTTTCGTGGAAATGGAAGCATTTGAATGGGTCCTACTACGAGAAATCCCTCTGTGGCCTCTTTCGTGGAAATGGAAGTATTTGAATGGGTCCTACTACGAGAAATCCCTCTGTGGGCTCTTTCGTGGAAATGGAAGCATTTGAATGGGTCCTACTACGAGAAATCCCTCTCTGGGCTCTTTCGTGGAAATGGAAGTATTTGAATGGGTCCTACTACGAGAAATCCCTCTGTGGGCTCTTTCGTGGAAATGGAAGCATTTGAATGGGTCCTACTACGAGAAATCCCTCTGTGGGCTCTTTCGTGGAAATGGAAGTATTTGAATCGGTCCTACTACGAGAAATCCCTCTGTTGGCTCTTTCGTGGAAATGGAAGTATTTGAATGGGTCCTACTACGAGAAATCCCTCTGTGGGCTCTTTCGTGGAAATGGAAGTATTTGAATGGGTCCTACTACGAGAAATCCCTCTGTGGGCTCTTTCGTGGAAATGGAAGTATTTGAATGGGTCCTACTACGAGAAATCCCTCTGTGGGCTCTTTCGTGGAAATGGAAGCATTTGAATGGGTCCTACTACGAGAAATCCCTCTGTGGGCTCTTTCGTGGAAATGGAAGCATTTGAATGGGTCCTACTACGAGAAATCCCTCTGTGGGCTCTTTCGTGGAAATGGAAGCATTTGAATGGGTCCTACTAGGAGAAATCCCTCTGTGGGCTCTTTCGTGGAAATGGAAGCATTTGAATGAGTCCTACTAAGAGAAATCCCTCTGTGGGCTCTTTCGTGGAAATGGAAGCATTTGAATGGGTCCTACTACGAGAAATCGCTCTATGGGCTCTTTCGTGGAAATGGAAGCATTTGAATGGGTCCTACTACGAGAAATCCCTCTGTGGCCTCTTTCGTGGAAATGGAAGTATTTGAATGGGTCCTACTACGAGAAATCCCTCTGTGGGCTCTTTCGTGGAAATGGAAGCATTTGAATGGGTCCTACTACGAGAAATCCCTCTCTGGGCTCTTTCGTGGAAATGGAAGTATTTGAATGGGTCCTACTACGAGAAATCCCTCTGTGGGCTCTTTCGTGGAAATGGAAGTATTTGAATGGGTCCTACTACGAGAAATCCCTCTGTGGGCTCTTTCGTGGAAATGGAAGTATTTGAATGGGTCCTACTACGAGAAATCCCTCTGTGGGCTCTTTCGTGGAAATGGAAGTATTTGAATGGGTCCTACTATGAGAAATCCCTCTGTGGGCTCTTTCGTGGAAATGGAAGTATTTGAATGGGTTCTATTACGAGAAATCCCTCTGTGGGCTCTTTCGTGGAAATGGAAGTATTTGAATGGGTCCTACTACGAGAAATCCCTCTGTGGGCTCTTTTGTGGAAATGGAAGCATTTGAATGGGTCCTACTACGAGAAATCCCTCTGTGGGCTCTTTCGTGGAAATGGAAGCATTTGAATGGGTCCTACTACGAGAAATCCCTCTGTGGGCTCTTTCGTGGAAATGGAAGCATTTGAATGGGTCCTACTACGAGAAATCCCTCTGTGGGCTCTTTCGTGGAAATGGAAGCATTTGAATGGGTCCTACTACGAGAAATCCCTCTGTGGACTCTTTCGTGGAAATGGAAGCATTTGAATGGGTCCTACTACGAGAAATCCCTCTGTGGGCTCTTTCGTGGAAATGGAAGTATTTGAATGGGTCCTACTACGAGAAATCCCTCTGTGGGCTCTTTCGTGGAAATGGAAGTATTTGAATGTGTCCTACTACGAGAAATCCCTCTGTGGGCTCTTTCGTGGAAATGGAAGTATTTGAATGTGTCCTACTACGAGAAATCCCTCTGTGGGCTCTTTCGTGGAAATGGAAGTATTTGAATGGGTCCTACTACGAGAAATCCCTCTGTGGGCTCTTTCGTGGAAATGGAAGCATTTGAATGGGTCCTACTACGAGAAATCCCTCTGTGGGCTCTTTCGTGGAAATGGAAGTATTTGAATGGGTCCTACTACGAGAAATCCCTCTGTGGGCTCTTTCGTGGAAATGGAAGTATTTGAATGTGTCCTACTACGAGAAATCCCTCTGTGGGCTCTTTCGTGGAAATGGAAGTATTTGAATGTGTCCTACTACGAGAAATCCCTCTGTGGGCTCTTTCGTGGAAATGGAAGTATTTGAATGGGTCCTACTACGAGAAATCCCTCTGTGGGCTCTTTCGTGGAAATGGAAGCATTTGAATGGGTCCTACTACGAGAAATCCCTCTGTGGGCTCTTTCGTGGAAATGGAAGCATTTGAATGGGTCCTACTACGAGAAATCCCTCTGTGGGCTCTTTCGTGGAAATGGAAGCATTTGAATGGGTCCTACTACGAGAAATCCCTCTGTGGACTCTTTCGTGGAAATGGAAGCATTTGAATGGGTCCTACTACGAGAAATCCCTCTGTGGGCTCTTTCGTGGAAATGGAAGTATTTGAATGGGTCCTACTACGAGAAATCCCTCTGTGGGCTCTTTCGTGGAAATGGAAGTATTTGAATGTGTCCTACTACGAGAAATCCCTCTGTGGGCTCTTTCGTGGAAATGGAAGTATTTGAATGTGTCCTACTACGAGAAATCCCTCTGTGGGCTCTTTCGTGGAAATGGAAGTATTTGAATGGGTCCTACTACGAGAAATCCCTCTGTGGGTGAAGATCGAGGAAAGCGTTTTGTTCATTTCCGGTCACTGGAACATAAATACCAATGACGGCGAACTATTTGATGAAGTTTCGTGTTTTAAAAGTTATGTCAGCAGTATAAAGATCGAAGAATGGGGACAAAATGGCCAGTCCTGCCAACGTAGATGGGTTGAAAATTTTAAATATTTCACAGATAAACACGTATTTTTTAAAAACATTTTTAAAAGCGTTAAATTTTTTAAGTAATAATATGATTGTTTAAAATGCTATGTATATTCTTATATTTTATAATAAATGTTATAAAGCTTTTTAGTTTTAGTGAAACAAATAAACGCAACCTGCTATTTTTATTATGAAACAATTTCTGAATTGTCATTTATTTTCTCCAAAAAAATATGGTCACCGTATACAGGGTGAATCTGAAAAAGTGGGCAAAACTTTACGGGGTGGTAGAACGCAGCTATACGAGCAATATTCGTCATAGAATGTATGGTCGGAACGCAAGCGGTGAGAAGTTAAAAGGTAGTTTTCCACTGTCACATTTAAAGAATGAACACAAGAAGGAGAGGATACTTCAAAAACATTTTATTAACAGGAATGTAATTGAGGTACATGCTCAAAGAAATTGCTCAAAAGAGCTGCCGCCAGCTGTAATGCAGGCTGCACACCTGCGGGATAGGGACCGACGCACATTTGCGAAGACGAGGACCGACCCTTTTATACCATTTCCAACGCCACCTAGCGGCTCGCCGTTCGCGTTCCGCCCATACTTTCTATGACGAATATTGCTCGTATAGCTGCGTTCTACCACCCCGAAAAGTTTTGCCCACTTTTTCAGATTCACCTTGTATATAGATGAAGAATGGGACTCACTTTTCGGTGAATAGTCACAATAGACAGTAAGTGTTCACAACTGAGCAGCGTGCAAAATTATTAAAATTTTCAATAATGTCTATTGTGACCAGGCGAAAAATTATTCAACTCTTCATATTTCATGCATTTTTTAAGAAATTTTTAGACATGTGAAATGAAGGGGGAAATGTTATACTGCATTGGAAATCCAGTCTCTTCCTCTCCTTACATTTTTGCGGCTCGACTGTGTTTCTTGCCCCCCCCCCCACCCTCCCTTTGATTTTTTTTCCAGATCCGGGCCTGATTGTGGATATCACAGAAAGTGTGTTCCGCTCTTCATATCAAATGGCTGCCGCCCAAGGGCCGATAAGATTATTACCATCGTTTGCTCCAATGCTGGAGGAGGGGGTAAGCTTAGTCGGTAGCGCGCCAGGCTCGTAATCTACACTTTCAGGTTCGATTCCCACCTGAAAGAAGTGACAGCGTTCAGATTTATCTCCTTCACCTGATCTCGGTGAGAAAATGGGACAACGATGTGCTTGAAAATGCCACCTTACATCGAACATTAAGCCGTGGAGCCGTGTTCTGGAGACTCGTACCTTTTGCACACTAAAGAACTCGCTGCTCGTGCCGTGACGGGAAGCTACCATCTGTCTCCTAATAGGTGTCCAGTGGGTCTCCTTCTTACAACTTCCTCTGAATTTTCGAGGCCCTTGTGTCCTGGCCGTTTAGCCCAATGTGTCGCTCAGAGTTAAAACGACCCAGTTTCAAAAATATTTCCTAATATTCAGACAAAGTTGCTTCACCGCCACAAAATCGACATATACGTTTCTGGCAGAATTGATTCCCGGTCTCCTATGTCCACGAAGGCAGCTGTGCTCCATATTGGCAAGTCCATAAGAGGTCCTGCTGAGCAATTGCTGATCTTGCTTTTCTGGTAATGAGGTTTCATAACGTTCGCATCTTTCTAGTCTCTTCTCCGTCGTATGTATTAGCACAGATGGCTGAAACTGCTAGAGGAGCTTGTTGTCTCTTCTCAAAGCAGAGATGCTCATTAGACGAAACGCTCTGTGAGTTGTAGCTTTTGAATTTGCTTAACTGACTCAAGATTCGCGATCCATGTAGCGAATGTTGAACTAGGTGGCATTAAATACACTTAGATAGTTAGGAGGGAGCATTAGAGCCTGCATCTTAAAAATCAAGTGAGAAACAGAATAGGCTAAACACGAGACATGCAAAATATTATTTCAACTTTTCATCAATATTATTAACTAGTTAATTTATTCTGAGCCGTGCCATCGTCATGAATACATGAATGATAAGTTTAAAGCACACAGATGTGAGAAATGCTGATATAAGACGGAAGGGAAATATGAAATCTGTGTCTTGCTAGTAAAATATAGAGTAGCACTTATGGAATTTCCAAAAAAAAAATGTTTTTTTTTCGGGGGGGGGGGGGGGGAGTTGGGAATTGTAACGTTATTATTTCCTTGGAGGGTTAAATGATTATAATTGAGTATATTCTGGATGGAAGAGGGTGAAATGGCGAAGTAAAATGACAACGAATATGTTTACAATATTGAGAAATTCCTTGTAGAAAGAGGGAATTGTTGCTGTAGCTGTCCATACTGGCAGGACATATGGAATCTGGCTAAGGCACAAATGTGAAAAGGGAGCAAATTCCAGTTGTTTAATAATAGAATTGAATTTTTTTTTTATAAATTAAAGATTTTTATTCGCTGTGATCTACGGGACCTGGGTTCGAGCCCCGGGTGAAGGCATGGATGTTCGTGTTGCCATCCGTTCGTGTTGTCCTGCCATCCTCTCAGACCTTCTACTATGGCATATAAACTGACAGGCTCCTGTCAGACCTCTGTGGCAAGCAGCTGCTTGAGGGGGTATTTATTTATTATCTTTATAGATATTTGAAGTAACTCATTCCGAATTATAAGACTTTAATTAAAACTTCTGTTTAATCGTAATATATAATTTGCTGGCGTGGGTGCAATAGAAGCAATGTTTTTTCCTCAGGATGACAAGTCTGAGAATAAACTAAGTTTTACCTAGGGCAGATTTTGCTAGTTATGGTTCTGTTGCCGAGGCATTCAGATCATCATCCGGAGAGTCATCCGAGTCCTTTGAGGGAATGTTGTATCACCAGGGAAATTGACGCTTTCGAATAGGACACAAAATTCTAGGTCAGATTGAGTGTCATTTCATGCAAAGTTGTGTTCTTGAAAATTAGCAGTGTGCTTAGCAAGTCATTTGCGTATTCAGTATTTTATTGGACCCTGTGCAATGAGTAAGTTTGCATACCATCCTTTAATACTTCATTTCCCCAATAACTAAAAATTACTGACTATTAATTTATTAGAATATGGCTTAAAATGCATTGTAAAATTTTCTAGAACAAAACTTGAGTTCAGTTAATCAGCTGACTTGAATGGTAATAAAGAAGCAAATGCTTCTGTCGATTAATTTTTATTATTTACAATGTAAAATCGTAAAAGAAACAACTGGCCCTCATCATTTTATTGTGTTTGAGTATGTTGGTGCAGCTGTCTCTATTGTATCTGCGATATTGGGTAGAGTTGAACCTGATTAGGGTTACCATACGCCCTGAAGAGGATATTTCGAATGCGTCATTTGCACCTCTCCCCCCCCCCCCCTTTTTTTTTCTAGATCCGGGCCTGGATGGCGGTGTGAAAGTTCACGGCAGATATTTTTCATTTGCAACATAAAGAACAACGAAAGATATTAGAATCTATTCCTAGTTTGTACATGCCTTCTCATACAAAGACATATCTATTAAGATCGAAGTCACCACTACCTCAGTCGGAGTTAACAAACCAAGGTTACTTGCTGCAGCAGTAGTTAACTCACTAGGCTAGTTAAAGTCAAATAAATCTTGATTCCTCATTGAATATGAATACAAATCCACACTTCATATGTTTTAAAGTGTAATAAATAAGTATTACGCCTTTTTCTGATTGAAAAATAAACTTAGTAAAAAAACTTTAATTTCACAAATAGAAAATATGTTTTCCTTTGACTTCATTTCTAACTTTTTTTTGTCCCCCTTGAACTTCGATATCTGGTAAACTTAAACCTGGTGGATTTCTTTCCTTTCCATTATAGAATGCAATGGTCCCCAACTTATTTTAAATGCTGCATTGGCAATTGGACAAAAGCCACTTAGCAATTAGGAAAACAACTATATTCTTAAAGAGCCGTAGGAAAAATTCTCTATTAAAAAACGAAAACATACCTTTCTAATGAGTAATGATTTGGAAAAAAAAAACAATTTTAAGGAATCAAGAAAAAAATAACTCGAATGAAAAAAAAATATAATTTTATAATTTGTACTATGAATTAACAAAATCGTTTAGTTATGCACCTAAAAATATACGGTCAAAGGATTGGAAGAAATGATCCAGATTCAATGTATTATTTGTTTCATGAGCTCAGGAATTGGACGGGCCTGGTTTAGATTTTACCTTAGGACGAAGTGTAGTTAAAGTTAACTGCTAATATATGTGTATAAATTTTGGTGAACAAAGTGTACTATGTAATCTTATATCTTGTTTAAATAGTCGTAGTACTTATTTCTAGCGTATTGTATTTTTTTTTCTTATAAAATCTACTTGTTGCTAGCTTTGTTTAGTGCCTGTAATAAACTTATGCTAAATTGACCCACCAGAGACTGCCACGCGCGTATCCGGGATTTTTTTTAGGAGGCTGCTGAACCAATGATTATTTTTCAATAGCCTTGAATTTAAAGCTTAATACACATATGATAACGTGGTCAAGACATTTGTGTTAATGGGGTGTGGGAGAGGATTGTATATATGCATACAATTGATGGATTGTATATATGCATTCGACTGATTATTTCATATCTTGCTGAATGGTATCTTATTTCATATTTATTCTTTCGTGGTTGCAAATTAAAAGTAAAGGGCAGGCCTTGCCCTATTTCTATACCCCAAGAGGCTGCAACTGTTTTAGTATCATTTTACTCAATTTCAGTCCCAGGTTCAAGTCCCAGCTGGGTCAGCGTTGAGATTTATCTCCGCAAAATTCCCCGCCCTGCCCACGGTCAGTAGGGGACACCGATGGGCTTGGAAAGACCGCCGTCCGTCGGATGGGACGTTAAGCCGTGGCCCCGTGTGCGGGAGAGCCATACCCTGTGCACGTTAAAGAACACGTTGGATGGCCTTGACGGGAGGCTACCATCTGTCTCCCAACAGCTGTTCCAGTGGGTCCCCTCCCCCAACCTTCTCTGAGCCTTCGGGGTCCATGTGACCTGGCCATGTAGTCCATGGTGTGCAAAAAAGTGCCGCTCAGAGGTAAAACAACCCAACCCAACTCAATTTCAGTTAATAAGTCGTTTAACCAAAACACTTGAACCACGCTCGTCAAGTTTTTACCATTTTTCAATTTGAGCTTTCAAAGATTTAGAGGGAATGTTGTATATCACAATAAGCGCATCCTCTGAATAATCTCCTGCGCGGCTGGCAAATAGTATTCAATGCTATGCTTAATTGTGTTATATTTATAATTCATTTAATGGAGCATAAAATTAGCAAATAATCTAAAAATTATGCATATTAATGAATTCTGTTATAAATGTTTCGAAACAGAAATAAAATTATTCAAAAATGTTCACACCTACAATAAGTTTGAGAGGGCTATTTAAAAAAAAATCATACTTGCAAGATGATAAAACTTAAATGGTGTGGGGACCGCAGAATCAGTAGAGGACACAGATGGGCTTGGAAATGCCGCCGTCCGTCGGATGGGATGCATTAAGCCGTTGGACCATGTGCACGTTAAAGAACAGGCTGGATGGCCTTAACGGCAGACTCCGCTAGATTTCCCAGCTGTTGAAGTGGGTCATCTCCCCAAACCTTCTCTGAGCTCTCGAAGTCTTTGTGACCTGGCCATTTAGCTCATTGTGTGCAAAAAAAGTGCGCTCAGAGTTTAAAACAACCCAACCCACGGGGGCGGGGGTGGCTCAGTCGGTAGCGCGCCAGACTCGTAATCTGTAAGTTCCCAGGTTCGAGTCCCAGCTGGGTCAGTGTTGAGATTTATCTCCGCAAAACTCCCCGCCCTGCCCACGGTCAGTAGGGGACACCGATGGGTTTGGAAAGGCCGCCGTCCGTCGGATGGGACGTTAAGCCGTGGCCCCGTGTGCGGGAGAGCCATACCCTGTGCACGTTAAAGAACACGCTGGATGGCCTTGACGAGAGGCTACCATCTGTCTCCCAACAGCTGTTCCAGTGGGTCCCCTCCCCCAACCTTCTCTGAGCCTTCGGGGTCCATGTGACCTGGCCATTTAGCCCATGGTGTGCAAAAAAGTGCCGCTCAGAGGCAAAACAATCCAATCCAATCCAACCCAACCCACACTTTCTAAATCTTCGAAAAGCTATAATTATGTATTCTAACGGTGGAAAAGTTTGAAAATTGCAATATTTTAAACGAATATTGCAAACGATGTATTTATGCTAGATATTTGAAATTTTGGTTTTGGAATGTGAAGGACATAACGTTTCCATTGGCAGCAAGGAGCTGACTCTTACCCCCAGGATGGGTGGGAGAAACGCAACTTATTTGCTTTAAAATAATTGTTTGTATTTGGAGATAAATAAATTTTTTTGTTCGGTGTGTTGATGATACACACTTTCCTTATCATCAAGAAGTACATATCGCGCACTCGAATACTGGAAAATTGCAACGTTGAAACGAATATTGCAAGCAATGCATTTACGTTTTGAAATCTGAAATAGAAGAAAGGTCATGAGATTTGTGTTTGCAATAGATTTTAAGGTCATGAGATTTGCATTTGCAATAGATTTTAAGGTCATGAGATTTGCATTTGCAATAGATTTTAAGGTCATGAGATTTGCATTTGCAATAGATTTTAAGGTCATGAGATTTGCATTTGCAATAGATTTTAAGGTCATGAGATTTGCATTTGCAATAGATTTTAAGGTCATGAGATTTGCATTTGCAATAGATTTTAAGGTCATGAGATTTGCATTTGCAATAGATTTTAAGGTCATGAGATTTGCATTTGCAATAGATTTTAAGGTCATGAGATTTGCATTTGCAATAGATTTTAAGGTCATGAGATTTGCATTTGCAATAGATTTTAAGGTCATGAGATTTGCATTTGCAATAGATTTTAAGGTCATGAGATTTGCATTTGCAATAGATTTTAAGGTCATGAGATTTGCATTTGCAATAGATTTTAAGGTCATGAGATTTGCATTTGCAATAGATTTTAAGGTCATGAGATTTGCATTTGCAATAGATTTTAAGGTCATGATTTTTTTGCATTTGCAACAATAATTTGCTCATGACACCGTGAGGTGTAAGAAACGCAGCTGTTTTAAGAGAAAATTGGAAATTTTTTTGGTCGATTGGAACTAATGAAATATAATTCTCATCTTTCAAAACCTGAAGAGGTTTCAGTTACCTGTAATTACATCGTTAGAGGGCACTAAATGTGGAAAAATTGAAACTATTAAGTAATATTGCAAGTGATTTATTTATGGTAGAAATTTGAAATTTCGGTGGTAGAGTATTCCACTGATTGCAACAAATTTTCCCCCTTTTCTCAAAGGGATGCGAGAAAAGCAGCTTTTTAAGTTCAAGGAATAAAACCCAAACGCTTTTTATGTTGTGTAAGTACTAATAAAATACTACTATTTACATTTTCCTAATCATCCATTAGTTCGGTAAACGAGCAACTTCATTCTCTTTGAAAACGATATTCTCATATTTGCCAAAAGCGATACGAGTTCTTCTAATTATTAACTCATACAAAATAAAAACAACAAAATAAAAATATAACTAAAAATAATATTTCCGGGAGATTTATTCAACGCTGACCCAGCTGGGACTGGAACCTGGCGCGCTACTTACTGAGCCACCCCCGCCCAGTAATGGAAGGAAGATTGAAACTGAATTTCGGATTCAAGAAGAAGATTTACCAGATTGTTGTGAGTTATTCTGGTAGTGATCTACTTATGAAGTATATTCTCTATCAGTAATAGAAATATTTCTGTTTGAATTCGTACTGCGTAAATAGCTGAAAGCGGAAAATTCTAAACTCTTATGATTAAATATTTGGACATTTGTAAAAACAGACGGAAGTTATGGTTTATTTAGCACATGATGTGTTGCCAGGTGGTTATTGGAGATTTTTTTATTGGGAAAAACAAATTATCCGATTAAAAGGAAAAGGATGTGAAAAAGAATTTGCAAGCAGAGGAAGTTCGTGCAAATATGAAGTGAAGATCGTGTATATATGAAGATAGTGCCAAATGGTATTTGATTTACGAAGCCAAACTTTAGACTTCGTTAATTCTTTGCTCTCTATGCAGTGGTTTTCTTGACTACAGTGGTTTCTCTCTTGAACATATTTATTCGAACTGGAGTATATCATTAAGTGTGAAATATCCGGTAGATAGAGACTTTCTTTCCATTTTTGCTATTTTTATTTTTATTAATATTTTGAGAAGAACGTAGAGAGCCTAGAATCCTTCTCCCCATCTTTCTCTGTGCCCTTGGTGTTCTCTTTGACCTGGCCATTTAGCACACTGTATGAAAGAAAAGTCACTCTGTGTGCAAAGAAATGCTATTCACAAGAAAAAAAACAACGCTGTATAGAAAATGAAAAGTTTGATTTAAAATCCTTACGTACTTCGTAAACTTTTTTGCTCTTTCTATAATCAATAGACGTTCATTACTAAGAGCACAGTATTGCAAAAACAAGTGATTTGCTGACATATTTAATATGTTAAAATCTGATAAGAGTAAGTCTCAAGAGAGAGGACGAATCTACCAATTTTTCGATGATTAAAACGATATTCATGAATTCGTGCTTTTATATATTAAAAGTGGGTTGGGTTGTTTTATCTCTTAGCAGCAACGTTTGGCACACGTGGCCTAAAAGGCCAGGTCACAAGGACCTCGAGAGCTCAGAGAAGATAACCCACTGCACAGCTGTTAGAAAACAGTGGAAGCCACCCGTCAAGGCCATCCAGCGTGTTCTTTAACGTGCACAGGGTACTGTTCTCCTGAACTTAATGTCACGGCTTTACGTCCCATTCGACAGAAAGCAGTCTTTCAAAGCCCATCGGTGTCCTCTTCCTGACCGAGAGAACAGGGTGAGGGTTAGTGGAGGTAAATCTTACCGTTGGACCAAGTGGGACTCAAATATGGGAACTGCAGATTACGAGCATGTTGACAGGCTGAGCCAACCCCGCCCCCTGTTAAAAAGTAAAACAAAGGTAAAAACAAAGGATTGTTTTAATGGAATAAAATCGCCAGTAAAATATTATAAACATCTACTCTCAAAATTTATTTCTGACATTTTACAACTTTTTGAGTTGTACGGAGTGGGGGTGACACAGCCAGTAACGTGCCAGGCTCGTAATCTGCAGTTCCCAGGTTCGAGTCCCACCTGTGCCAGAGTTAAGATTTATCTCCACTAAACCCTCACCATTCCATTGGTCGGAAAGCGGACACCGATGAACTTGGAAAGGCTGCGGTCCGATGTGCAGGAGAGTCATACACTGTACACATTAAACAACACGTTGGATGGCTTTGACGGGAGGCTACCATCTGTCTCCCAACAGTTGTTTCAGTGGATCTCATTCTCCGACGTTCTCTGAGCCTCCTCCATTTAGCCCATTGTGTGCAAAAAAGTGCCCCTTAGAGGTAAAAACGTCCCAACCTATCTGAGTTGTACGCTTTTAAGATATTACTGCGATGTCTCGGAATTGGGAAGGGCTGTTTTACAACCTGAAAGATACCCATTTTTGCACCCACTGTTCTAATCGACCAGATTACAAGGATCCGAACTCTAAAAGCTGGTTAAAGGACATCCACTGGACAGATGGTAAATATTTGTCACGGCAAGCTTGTTCTTTAGTGCAGGTTGTCGAAATGTTTTTACCTCTGAGTGGCACTTTTTTGCATACAATGGGTTAAATTGCCAGGTCAAAAGGAACCCAAGAGCTCGGTGGAGGTTGGGAAAAAAAACTCGCTGGATAGCGGAGATATTAGGAGACAGATGGTAGAGCCCATAGAACCCATCGATCTTGTTCTAGCGGAGATAAATTTCAATGCTCAACCTGGGCCTGAAGATTACGAGCCTGACGGTACTGACTGAACTGAATTTAGCCCCACGCACAGTGATATCACGTTAGTTTGCTTTAACACTGAAATAGTTGGAAGTCTTGATTCAAATTCCAATTAGAGGCATTAGCAGGAAGAAGACATTTCATCCCCCAAGCGAATGTACTTTTTTTTGCCTCCTCAAACACAGTTTTTTTTTCATTTCAAATTTAAAAAGAACTTGATTGTCGCCTAAACCGTATTTACTTGTTTGCTGATATTTCACGCTGCTCATGAGTGAACTTACATTTATGTCGCTTCAGAACATATTTAGTTTTTTCTAACTCTTTAACAGGTGAGGGCATTTCATTTTAACAGTTGAGGCATTTCAGATGGCTGGAAAATTTGGTTTCGAAATGCGACGCTAAAAATGTCGTCGGTCCTGTTATATTAATGATTAAAAAAAATAATTAAAAAATATTATTTAAAAATTTTAAATTAAACGTATAATATGTCATTTATTCGGGATCCTTGTTGTGCTGGGCCAGCCATGGGTGGCACTGATGTGTATATTCGCATGAATAACAGCTGTATAAAAGTTAAATTCTTTTTCAATTAATTTTACTTAATAATAATAAATTTTCTTAATGGTTACCTCCCGTTGAACTTGTAAAGACAGCCATCCGTCGGAAGAAAAATTAAGCCGTGGCTCCGTCTGCAAGAGAGCAATACTCTGTGCACGGTTAAGAACACGTTGGATGGCCTTGACCGAATGCTCCCGTTTTTGCTTCCTAACAGCTGTTCACAGTGGGTCCCCTTCCCCACTCGTCTCTGAGTCCTTTGGGTCTTTTGTGACTTATGGAGGTATGAAGAACTGGATGAAGCATCTGAGCCGTTTGCCATACTAGCCGACTGTGAGGATGGCACACCCCCTTGGTCATCAAGAAAGATTTGACAACGTAGTTCGTTTTGCTATCGTTGTTCTGCATTTTAGATATAAATCGTATTTCTTATAGAATAAGAAATAGTTCATTCGTTATTGTAACTTGAACATGATTCATTCATATTCCTTTTGAAAAATGTTTTTGATTACACACATTCCTTGATTTACACGATAGATAGGTTCCGGGAAATCACCTAGTAAATCAAAACCGTGAAAATTGAAATCAAAAACCTTTGAAAAAAAGGGAATAGGCTCCTAAAAAATCTTAGTTATGAATAAAACGTACATGGGAAGTTTTATTCATAACACCATTCAAAACAATCAGACCAGCAGTAATAATAAGCATTAATGTAACACCATTCAAAACAATCAGACCAGCAGTAATAATAAGCATTAATGTAACACCATTTTGTACTTTATTTGCGTTATTTCAGCTAAGCTCAGATTAATTTCTTCTACATTTCTTTTTGGTCGAAAAATACTTATTCGTTAATATAGACGTACACTATCGAATTGGAAGATGAAATTTAAAAGAAGGATATTTATGAACAGAAATAAATTGGAAAGTGTGCATTTGTACCAAAATATAGGACTTTATTTTGTATAATTTGTATTTATACGATATTTTATGAAATATTGCACTTACGAAGCAGCTTTATTTCGTCTGTGTAATATTCGATAAAAGTTAAACTGTTTGCTGAAAATGAGAGAAAACATGGGTTTTATTGGTCTGAAAAATTCAGTCTAGAAAAGTCAGATCTCGCTTTCAATTCAAAACAGATTTCATCTCATTAAGATGTTGCGAAACAGATTTTATTATAACGTCAAGAATTTAATTTTATCGAAAGAATATAAATATCAGTGTTAATGATTGTGATTTTATTAATATAGGAATTTGTTCTTATCTATTTATTCTTGAAAATAAATTATATCAATAAAAACTATTTAGTTGATTTTTTATTTTGGGATGATAGTCTAATAAGCTCCCTTGACACTATACCACTGCTACTTCATAACATGTATTACATCTGCACACATAAAACCTCAATCTTTACCGTGTAAAATCGAGTCTACAATTGTGTAAAACGAAACTTGTTGCATTTTTTGACCGTGTGGAACGGAAACCGTGTAAATGAAGTAAATTGAGGGACTGGTATATATACATAGTCGTATCAGAATAATATGACCACCTACCATACATACACTATGGTAGGTGGTCATATTATTCTGATACGACTGTGTATATGCATTTCTGCTCAGGTCTCGCCTTCCTCACAGACCTTCTCTGTGGCGTATAGACACTTTATAGTGGCTTCCTCACAGACCTTATCTATGGCTTCTGTCATATCTCTGTGACCAAGAAATTGCTCGAGGGTTTTTTAAAATAAAAATATTAAATTAGCATTTATCATAAACTTGGTCAAATATCACTTTCGTGATGTAGCTTTTAGTTTCTAGATTGTTCCGAGCAATGTATTAAATAGAACGGAAAGAGAGGTTTCAGAGCAATTGCAGACACTCTGGGAGTGGGGTAGCGCACTAGGCTCGTAATCTGCAGTTCGAGTCCCGCATGCTACAGAGTTGAGTTTTTTCTCCTCAAAATTCCCACCCTGCCCTCTTTCAGTAGGAGAACCGATGGGTTTGGAACATTGGCCGTCCTTCGGATGGACGTAAAGCTGTGGTCCGGTGTGCTGGAGAGCATAGTCTGTACACGTTAAAAGAACACGTTTGATGGCCTTGACGGGAGAGTATCATCTGTCTCCTAACAGATCTCCAGTGGGTTTCTCTCCCTTTCAACCTTCTCTTAGCCCTTGGGGTCCTTGTGACCTCGGGGTCCCACTGTGTGCAAAAAACTCTCGCTCAGAGGTAAAACAACCCAACCTTATAATAGTAATTTTGGAACTTTGTTACTAATGATTTAGAGCGTGGTTCTCTACCTTTTATGCCTCACGTACTCCCTGGAAATGTGTATGTAACTGGCGTACCCTTTGTATAGATAGATAAAACTATAGTTATAGTATAACAATGGTTATTTTTACTTTGTTACTAGATCTAGCGACTTTTGAGCTCTCACGGCGTACCCCACGTTGAGAACCCCTAATTTAGAGGATATTTTATTTCAAATGTGGTGATTGAAAAATAAACTCGGTTACAGGCACAAAATGGTAAGATCGTTTGAAATGATAAAAAGGGTACGATTCACCGCTTAAGGCGGAGAAAAATGCAACAGTGGCAAGGGGTAAATTGACTTGAGTTGGGGGGGGGGGGTGGCGACAATAATGTTACTTGGAGCGCTGAAAAAAATTTACTAAAGGGGACAAAATATATCTTGTCAGGAGCTGCTGCTGTTAAATATTCGAGTTTTTCATACTGAAGGAATATTTTTAGAAGTCGAGATTTGATCTGATGGAGAATATTTTCAATCCGAGTTTTCCATTTAAAGCATTATTTGAGACGATTATTGAGAATAGAATCTGATGTTACTTTAATATAACAGGAAAATGTTGTAATAGTTTAGTAGGGCTCTGTAAAGGACTCTAAGTTATCCCCAATTTGGTTTCCATTTAATGATATTATTCAGAATATAAATTTTATGCATTTTCAACAACTCTTAAAATGCATTTTTTGGTATAAACTTTTAAATTTCTGTTCTTTTAATTACTTTTAGAAAAGTAATTGAAACCAATATACATATTTTGATGTATCTCCTCTAGATATGTTACATGATTCTGCTTAGAAAATATATATATTTTTTTAACAAACTACTTTTTTTTTAAAACACTTTTTAACCCAGAAATTGCTTTAAAAACCTTATATGCAATATCAAATGGATCCATTCAAACACAATTTCACACCATTGACAGCTACACGAAAAAAAAAAAAAATTCTAGGGTATTTATTTGTGGCATTTTTGTAGGTTGTATGCAGGCCCAGACTGGCAAAGAGAGTAGTAGCTTCTCGGATCCTCTTATGAGCACGTTTTTTTGATATATAATAATTTATAAATATAATAATTTTGATATAATAATTATTCTTGTTTTGCACAAATTCCTTGGAATTCGGGGAAAACTATTTTAAGCGGTAAGTGCGAACTGTTAACAGATTAAGTATTGAAATCTTGCAAAAAAAAAACGAAATGTAATTTGCTACATCTGCATCTCTTAAAAACGATTTCCAATCAGTCCGTGGTTATTTGACTGACATGGGAAATAAAGGGCACGCCAAGAATTATCGACAATGAAATCAAACATGAATTTTTAACTCTGATTATAAATATCCCAGTGGTCGAGTGGCTAGTAGTGCTCTTGTCTAATCAAAGGGTCCTGGGTTCGAGACCCGAGTAAGGCATGGATGTTTGTGTTGTATTTCTGCTGAGGTCTCGCTTTCCTCACAGATCTTCTCATGGCAGTATTAAACTGGCTACATGAAATATCACAAATCAGGTCGGGATCTAGAGAATACTACTAAGGGCAATGGTGGCAAAAATTATTAAACTTGTGCGTATTTCATGCATTTTTCAAGAAATTCTTTAAACACCTAAAACGGAGGGGAAAATGCTATACTGCAATGGGAAACCTTTCTCTGGTTCCAGTCCCTTTATTTTTTCCCGACTCCATGCAAGACACTCATAAGTTCGATAAATAAGTAGTAGAGTGTAGTGATGAAGAGGCTTCCTTTGAGAGCCCTGACCTACCCCTCCTCCAGGGGCAAAGGGGAGAAGTTCAAAATATTTTACTTTTGACGATGATTGATTCGCCAGACTTTACACATTTTTGAAATTAGAAGGGTTAGAACATCTCATTTTTTCAAGTTTCAAGTGGTTAAGGTCAGTGTCAGTCAGCACAGAGTCCTGTGCAGCTGTAATTAATAAAGCAATAAATTGAATTTGGCATGTATACATATTGCATTCATGAAAGATACGCCACTGTTTATATGAAACCGTTTATTAAAATAAATTAATTTTTAAATACTTAGATTTTTTCATTTCCTCCAATTTCGAAGAACCTGTCCAAAGTAGAGTGAAGTTATTGTCAAATGTTTCGGCTTCCACTACTCTTTAAATATTGAATGTTATTGTTGGAATCAGGATCCAGATGGAATGGACTTAGATATTTAACTTATGTTTAGTATAACGATTTCATAAAGAAATTAGTTTAGAAGTTTTGAATTAGGCATTCCATTAACAAATAGAGATTTCTTTATTTTCATTGGTATTTGAGCAGTTGCGGCCAAAGAGAAAGAGGTTTATAAACCTCTCCCCTGAACCCTTGAGGGCTTAAATATTTCACATTTTAAGGCAGTCTCAAAAACGTCAAACACCCAAACATCATTGAAATTTTTTGAGTATATCACTAAAATTCATTTCTTTAGATGCTGAATTTTAGACTTATCACTAAAATTCAGTACTTTAGATGTTAAAATTTAGTACTTTAGATGATGTCCGTTTGATCTCCCCCCCGAAGTGGGACCACCTTGTCGTGGTGGGGTGCCTCTGAGAAGTTTGGTTCGGACTGCTGGCACTCTGGAGTTCATGATATCTTGTGGCCCCCGGTAGAGAGGGCCTATTGGAGGTCTGCGGACTGGTTCTACGGGGGGGGGGGGGGGTCCAGTGGACTTATTGACTTGTCCCCTGAGAAGCTGGGGGTTGCAGCCCCGGTTGAGGGGCCGTAATTGGGGGTCTGTGGACCGGGCCTGGAGAACCCAGTCCAATGGGCTCGTCGATGCGGTCTCAGTGATATCGTGGGTCGGAAGACTGTTCACTGGGGGCTTCGGCCTGCTCACAATGGAGAGGTAGAAGTTGGAGACTCGCGACCCGGAGTAGCTAACCTGGTCGACGGGCTTATCGATGGAACAGCCAAACTAAGAGTCCCACATGAGCTGTTTTCGCAGAACAGATAGATTTCCTAGTGGAGGAGCTTAAGTTCCTCTGAGAAGTGGGGTGGACTAGCGGTCCTTATGTGTGCAACCGGGTCAGCCACCCCCTGGAGTGCCTAGAAAGGGAGGGTCTGTTGAAAGGACGTGGTGAACCTGCGTAGGCAGACTCCTTCTGCATCTGCGAAAGGCTAGAGTTGGAAGCCCCGAAGTGGGTGACAGCTTATGCGCTGGGGGCCGCGAGTCGGCTTCATGGAGAGGACGAAGTTGAGGATCATGCTGGATGGAACTGATTAGGCGTGGCTTATCGACGGGGCCGCCTGAGAGTCTCTGCTACGGGAGACTCAAAAAGTTAGGACTTCTTCAAAGTTTAGCATCTAAATTCAAAAGTTACCATCTGAATATATATGCCCTATCTTCCTTTGAAGTGAATACGAACTCAGTGACTGATTTCACCATCGATATGCTTTATTTTCTACTTTTTAAGGTGCATATAAGGAGATCGGTTTTTAAATTTTTTTAATTTATTTATATTTTAAATATTTGTTTTGTCAGTTTGTCGGTTTGTGGATTTGTCAAAACTGTTCTCCACCATATCTTTCGAACGCGATGGACAAACTTAATGATTTATGTGTGACCCCTATGCTTTCTTACCCCCAAAAAAGGACAAATACGAAAACGTTTGTTCCGCTATATCTATAGAACGCGAGTGCCGAAAGTAACACTTTCAGCACTCGTGTTCTGTTATGGGCGTTCTATATATGGCTTCAAGTTATTGTCGATAAAAATATAGCCCCCCTTAATTTTCTCGCTATGAAAAGGAAATATTTAAGTTATTCTACTGTGTCTTCCGAATGCGAGGTTCTACAGTTACGAGTTGTGTCAAATGAAAACTCATATGAGGATCGTCGTAGACTACTCCGAATTATGCCTCTCCTATCATTCCCTCCCCCATAAATGGAGACAAAAATTTAGTGAGATCTACCTTATCGAGTTATATCGCAAATTAAAGCTTGTGACGTCTCCAATGTCTATGGCCTACCCCAAACACGACTCAAAAAAAAATGGAGGAAAAATGTGCTTAATGTTTATGAGTGATATGTCAAATGAAAGATTCTGAAGGTAGGAGTTTTTCTCGTAAAGGAAAATATAAATAAAAAAAAGACTTATTTTTTTATGCGTCCTAAAAAGCAGAAAATAATCGTAAAGCATATCAGTGAGGCAATCAGTCACTTCAAAAGTTCGTTCAGCTTATCAAGCTTTAATAAAGTGAGTTCGTATCCACTTCAAAGGAAGATAGGGCGCCGGCAATCTTGTTGAGTAGGTAAATGGGAGCTCTGTCTACCTTTGAAATGAATACGAATTCAGAAACTGATTGCACCATCGATATGATTTATTGTAGTTTTTCTACATTTTAGGGTGCCATGGCCGAGTGGTTAGCACGCTTGGCTACTGATCTAAAGGACCCGGGTAAGGCATGGATGTGTGTGTTGTTTTTCTGCTGAGGTCCTGCCATCCTCACAGACCTTCTACTATGGCATATAAACCGACAGGCTCCTGTCAGACCTCTGTGGCAAGCAGCTGCTTGAGGGGGTATTTATTTTATTTTTTTTATAGGAAGAGAGGTATCTTTTTATTTGTTTTGCAACTGAATTTCGATTTTTATTAAAACATCAAACTTTTTGTTTCCCCCATAAAAAAAACAAACATCAATTTAGCGACTTTCTTTTTTTCTTAAAACCATTTTTTGAATAACGTTCTTGATGAAAATTCCTTATCGGAGAACACACCTTGTCGGAAAAATTTGTGAACACGAAAGAACCGTTAAAGAAGTTAGAATTATATATTAACAAACTGTTCCTCACAATCGGTATTTCTAAAGAACTGTTACTTGAATGCATGTTACTGATTATGGTTAAGAGTTTATAGTACATTCTGCCGAGTTTAAACGCATTTTTTGTGTATGATAAATTTGCTTTCAAGACATTATAAGTTACATAATATTACTATTAAACTTTTCGTTAGCTGTCTGAACGAAATATCGAACGGTTTTTTGGTTTCGAATATAGGAAAAGAAATTTAGTAAAAGGAGAGAAAAAAAATATTTGCAGTGTTGCCAATTTACACTTATGAAAATAAGTCAAATCAAGCTTTAAAAAAGTGTTTTCACATAAAAAAAACTAGTTTTTTATTGTTTAAGAAAAAACAAAATTTTAATTGTGAAAAAGTGGTTTAAGTTTATCAAATCAAGAATCGCTGAGCAAAAAATAATACTAAAAAAAAAATCTTGATTTAGAATTTTAGTTCATCTTCAGTCGCATTTTTCATACAAAGTGTGGTGTGCGTGATCGAAATTAGTTCCCCATTGATTATAACTGGAAATTATCTGATAATTTTGCAGGGCTCTGTACTAAAGGTATTGATTTTGCGAATGAAAACAAGCTACATTCAAAACTGCTTAACATGAAAATAAGTTTTCCACACAAAAATGTCATAGTGAGAAAGTGCAAATCTCGCTCAAATGTCGCTGAATCTCAATTTATTTTTGATTTCAATTTCCTTACGTTATTCATTTTAATAGTTAAAAGTTATTGAATCAGAAACATTTAACAGCAGACTCCTGTTACTGCTGTCCTCGTTGATGCATTAAGAGGGAGAGATGAGCGGCAGCCGCTCTAGGTCAGAAGTCACATATAATCTGCGGGGCGGGGATGACTCAGTCTGTAGCGCGCCAGATTCGTAATCTGTGGTTCCCAGGTTCGAGTCCCAGCTGGGTCAGCATTGAGCTTTATCTCCGCAAAAATTCCCCGCCCTGCCCAGGTCAGTAGGGGACACCGATGGGCTTGGAAAGGTGCCGTCCTTCGGATGGGACGTTAAGCCGTGGCCCGTGTGCGGGAGAGCCATACCCTGTGCACGTTAAAGAACACGCTGGATGGCCTTGACGGGAGGCTACCACTGTCTCCCAACAGCTGTTCCAGTGGGTCCCCTCCCCCAACCTTCTCTGAGCCTTCGGTGTCCATGTGACCTGGCCATTTAGCCCATGGTGTGCAAAAAAGTGCCGCTCAGAGGTAAAACAACCCAACCCATTAAGAGGGAGAGATGAGCGGCAGCCGCTCTAGGTCAGAAGTCCCATATAACCTTGGATCGAGGAAAATCCGGATATTCTTTATTATTGGAATTTTTTTATCGCGCTTATAGAAGCATAGTTCGATTATTTATATATTGTTCAATAACTTGTAGATCAAACGAAATTTATAATATTTAATTTTAATCATATATCTCTATGTTGAAGAGGGAGCCCATGGCGATGAATCGCCAATGACATGGATATCTTTGCTCGTTTTAAAACAACTATATTTTAAACTGATGAAATCTAAAGGAATCCTTACACGTAACTCCTACAAATATATTTACTTCAATTTAATTATTTTCTATGAGAGTTATTGTGTTTCAATTAAATTTCGGAGTACATTCTTACGAATAACAATGTTGCTGTTATATGCTTACCTTTAATAAGCCTTATGTATTAAATAATATTGTTTAAAATCTTGAATTGGGTAAATTTGATTAGGATCTTTATTTCATTCCCAGCGACATTTTTCGGTTTAAAAGTCGGTTCTAAGTTGAGTGGGCCTTCCTTAATATTTTCTGATCTAGGAGTGGAAAAATTACATAAAATTATGGGGAAAATTTGGACATTTTGCATCATTGGAAAGCTTTGAGTGTTGCTTACCATTAAAATAACATGGAAATGTCCCATTATGTTTGGTAATATAGTGTCTGTTGAACATTGTACATTGTTTTCAAGAGTTTTACTGATCGACTTTATTTTAAGTAAAACAACATTGCCCCGTTTAAAACACATTGATTTCTTTTAACTGGCAGAGCTCATTTTTGATCGTCAAGAGCTTTCTGATGATAAGGTGTTATTTACTCTCTTAAAGGGGAGCGTTCGTAGGCTTTTGGCTACTCATCAATCAGAGGACCTGGGTTCGAAGCCCAGGTAAGGCATGGATGTTTGTGTTGTCTTTCTGCTGAGGATGAACTGTCTAGTTAGGTGCCATTGACGATATGGAGAAATCATAGTGAATACAAGCTATTACTGACCTTTTATTATTCAGTACATTTATTAAAATATTATTTATTTCGATTCCTAATAATTTACAATTTTTATTTTATAACTTTCCTTTTAATTTTCATTCATTGTTTTTTTTAATAAAGGCAATTTTATGAACAATATAGTTTCGTGTGGGAAGGAATTGTAGGATCCTCGATATGTTTAAACAACGATACGTTTGAGCACTATCTCAGTCCTTTGGTCTTTGTGTAGGGAAGTACCTTCTTCCTTTAAAGGGGTGGCTCAGTCGGTAGCGCGCCAGGCTCTGGAATCTGTAGCTCCCAGGTTCGAGTCCCAGCTGGAGCGTTGAGATCTATCTCCGCAAAATTTCCCGGCCCTGCCCAAGGTCAGTAGGGGACACCGATGGGCTTGAAAAGGCCGCCGTCCTTCGGATGTGACGTTAAGCCATGGCCCCGTATGTGGGAGAGAGCCATACCCTGTGCACGTTAAAGAACACGCTGGATGGCCTTGACGGGAGGCCACCATCTGTCTACCAACAGTTGTTACAGTGGGTCCCCTCCCCCAACCTTCTCTGAGCCTTCGGGGTTCTTGTGGCCTGGCCATTTAGCCCATGGTGTGCAAAAAAAGTGCCTCTCAGAGGTAAAACAATCCAATCTTCCTTTAAAAAAAAATGTTAAAAAGTAAATTATCCCTGAAATTGATATTTTAAGAATTACTTTATTGATTCATTTTCATAATTAATAACTAACTATATATTTCTTTAAATATTTTCTTGTGCTTTTTGAAATATACCTATGTTCGCTATAAAAGGGTGGTACTTTTTATCTTGCATACCGGCGGCCGTAATGCTCCCATTGAATCACATGAGAAAGCTATCTTTCAGCTGCTGTGCGTGGCAGTAGCGCCATCTAGTGGACGACAAAGGTTTTGTGACAGCAGTAAACACGTATACAGGGTTTAGACTAGTGGCTTTCTGATGGGTCGAGGAGAGCTGTTGTCCCAGATACAAAGTTTTGACTGAGACAATTAGCCTGTACCTAATGGTATCATTTGGGTCGAGATAAAAAAATTTTGAAACCACTGGTTTAATTCGAAGGTCAGGAGCGGATATCACCTCACGCTCCCTGAGGCTCACAAAATGGTAAAGAACTGTCTTTTCCTTTAATTTTCTATTAAAAAAAATAACTCGATTTATTTTTCACTTTCCTAACCATAAATAAATGAAATGATGTTATAATTAAAATTCCCATATTCATTCCGATAACTAATACAGATTGCTATTCATCTTCAAATTTAAATATTTTCCTTCTTTAATATACTGCTCACAAAAATTAGGGGATATTTTTATCGCTTCATATTCATTTTGAAATATCCCCTAATTTTTGTGAGCAGTATATTTTCTGATCTAGGAGTGGAAAATTACATAAAATTATGGGGAAAATTTGGACATTTTGCATCATTGGAAACTACCTAAATATGAAATGGCATTTTTTGTAGAAACATTTCACAGGAAACAAATTGAAAAAGAATAATTATGTTGTTACTTTAACAATTAGTCAAGTGCCTAATGTGCTTTATGGAAAATCCTGCCTAATGTGCCTAATGTGCTATATGGTCCTTGTGACCTGGCCATTTAACCCATTGTGTGCAAAAAAAGTGCAGCTTAGAGGTTTGGTTGTTTGGGGTTTATTGGCGCAACAGCAACGAAGGCTATATTGCGCCAGACAGCTTAGAGGTAAAACAACCCAATTTTTGGCAGTGGTTCCATCTCATACCCTATGCATTTTAATAGGACATAGTGGATGGATTTGACGTGAGGCATTCGTTTGTCTGTAACAGCTGTCCAAATCTCGGACGGCCGCTTACTCCATTTCGGGGGAGGGGGGGGGCATTACTCCACTAAAACCCTTTCGGGGGGACAGCATTTTATTTATAACTGTTTCTGTGTATTTAGGGGGTTGATAAAATTTGAATGCACACAAGACATTGCCATTTGCCGTTGTTGTTATATTTTTGTCTCTCACGTTTTTTGGCCTATGCACGCTCATAGTTGGGCGTATTTTAATAAGCAAATAAACGTAAGGGAATGAAAAAAATAGAAATAAATCATAAATAAAATATGGTGGATTCAGTAATAAAAAAACAAAACAAAAAACTAATATTGGAATATTTTATCAAGGGTATGTGGGCCGCAAATTGTCATGGGGCTGCGAGTTGGACATCCCTGACATACATATTTAAGGGAGCGGGGGTTGACACGGTAGCGCGCGAGACTCGTGATCTGATGTTCCTAGTTTCGAATTCCAACTGTGTCTACTTTAATATTTATTTCACTAAACTCCAATTTGTCCCCGGTGAGAAATGAGACACTACAGCTCTTAGAAAGGCAGCCGTCAATTTGATGTAGCATTAAGCTCTGGCGCCTGCACAGGAGAGTCATACCTTGTGCTTTAAAGAACATGCTAGATGATTGGAGGCTTTCATCTGACTCTTAACAGCTATCCTGCTCCCTTTCCTCTAAGCAATTATTTGAACCCTTGGGTCTTTGTGACTTGATCATTTAGTCCATTGTGCGCAAAAACTTCCTCTCACAGGTAAGAGGCAACACAATCATCTCAGTTAACCCTCAAGTGGAGGTTCCACTTCTACGACTTCCACTTCTACGAAAAGAATTCAAACCATAGTTTAATTAAATTTAGTAATCGTTTTTCAATATAATTTTTACTTTTAAAGTCCCACGTTAATCCCAGCACAGTCGAAATTACATTTTTTAAAAAATCTTACCTCAGTTGAAGGCTCAGACCTGTGGACCTTACAGGTGTTTCAACAAGCTCCCACGCTGCATAACGACGTGCATACAGAGTGTCATGTGGCTGATGACGTATCATAAGATCAGCCATTCTGCGTCTCCAGTCTTCCGAATTGAGGAATTTGCTTCTTCACCTACTATAATGATGCATTTCCGGTTTCTCCTTGATATAAGCCAAGGAGTAATAGATCTCGATGCAATTACAGGCAACTCTCTTGACTGCCTCTCTTCGGGTCAGCCATGAGGTTCTTTGCAACCTTCGGCTTGTGTGTCGTATTGGGCTTGGCCCTCTACGTTGGAGGTAAGATCTCTATTATTATTCTTCGTTTATTATATTGATGAATTTTTATTGTTTATGGCAATGTTTTTCAACCGGTGATCCATGGAACACTAAACTAGCATTCCGCGAAATGTCCCACCGAAATTAGATTCTTCTATTAATTAGATATTATTATTATGTAGAATTATTTACATTTTATGAAATTAAAATGGCGAGCAATTATACGTGTTTCTCTAAGCATTTAAAGTTTTGGTTGATGGGCATTCAAACATTGAATATAGGCTTCGTTTTACGTTTGAATTTTATAATGGGGGATGGTTGAGCGAAATCACTTCCAGCTTGCACAGCCACAGGCTCGTATCTATGTAAATCTAAGTGCGTTCAGCTGTAGTCTTTTTGTGTCTTGTGTTTATATATCTCTTGTTTTGTGTATTTTTTTTACTACTCACATAAGTTCTCTTCGTGAGTAGGACCTTTAAAGGCTTGTTATACATATTTTTCTATAATATATGAAAGAAATTATTATTATAATAATTTATAAAAATAAATAAATTTCTAAATAGTTATTTGGTGAAATCTGGTTTTTCATAGAACTATATTATTTTATATTTTTTATTTATATTTTGTTTCAATTGAATACAGAAGATGAAATATATAAGGTCACTTTTACGTGTTCCGCCCAGTTTTTATCATATTGCAAAGTGTTCGAAAAAAGGTTGAAAATCACTGGTCTATGATATTTAGATATGTATGATCACATAAATGCAAATCAAATAGGGTGTGAACTATTACAACTAATTATGGATCATTGATCTTTTTAACTGTGTTGTTTATCGTTTCAATGAAGTTGATTTTTATATTTTTCTTGTTTTCAGTTATTTCATTTTACCCGTGTTATAGATCTGTAAACAATTAGGGCGAAACGTCTTTAGCCTTTAGAATAATTTCATTTGAAAGGTTTTGTTTATTGAATTTTGTACGTCATACTAACCATCTTCTTTCGCCTTGATACCTTTTACTATATATAGAGCTATATGATATACGAACGTACTGTGGACGAGAATTTTAAAAGTTAGTTATTGGATTAACTAATGAGACCCTAAAATGAATAAGAAAGGAAATTAATCATTGATCTCAAAAGTTTTAACGAAAGGCATTAGAGAGAGGTTTAGACCAATAAACGTAAACGAATAATCGTTATCCTCAAAGGACTTAGATTCGAAAAAAAAATGTCTTGTATATTTAATTATCATGTTCCTTTTCGAAGAGGGGCGGGGTGGCTCAGTCGGTAGCGCGCCAGGCTCGTAATCTGCAATTCCCAGGTTCGAGTCCTAGCTGGGTCAGCGCTGAGATTTATCTCCGCAAAAATTCCCCGCCCTGCCCACGGTCAGTAGGGGACACCGATGGGCTTGGAAAGGCCGCCGTCCGTCGGCCCCGTGTGCGGGAGAGCCATACCCTGTGCACGTTAAAGAACACGCTGGATGGCCTTGACGGGAGGCTACCATCTGTCTCCCAACAGCTGTTCCAGTGGGTTCCCTCCCCCAACCTTCTCTGAGCCTTCGGGGTCCATGTGACCTGGCCATTTAGCCCATGGTGTGCAAAAAAGTGCCGCTCAGAGGTAAAACAATCCAACCCAATCCTTTTCGAAATATGCATGCGTGAAAATTTAATTGTTTACCAAATTGAGTAAAGAAAAAGAATCAGTTTTATCCAATATTATCGCCAAAATTAATTATATTGACGACATAAAATTTTTTTTCCACAGTTTAAAAAAAACTGAAGACTATCTAAGTTTATCTGCTGATCAAAAAGGGAACGTTAAACCGTGACCTCGTGTGCTGCTGTGTATTGGATTCCATCTAAAGGTGTTCAATGGGTCCTCTTCCTCTAACACCTCTAAGCCTTTGAGGTCTTTGTGACTGGCAGTTTAATCAACTGTGCACAAAAGTGCGGACCAGAGATAAAAACCCAATTTACTTGCTTATCATTTTCTCTACTCTGTTAGGATGGCGAGAAATAAATCTCTCTTCAATCCATCGAAACAATGTCTTCGTCAGAGCTTCTGATAACACTGATATTTATTTCTTGTGCGAATTACAAGCTATATTCAATTGCAGAAGGCACCACCAAATAATCAATACGGTAAAAAAAAGACAAAATCAATAACATCAAAATAAGTAAAACATAAAAGGTAAACCCTGTAGTTAAAGTCTACGTATATCTGCATTCAATAATCCACTATTGGTTGCTGATTAATTCATTACTACAATAATTCTTATGATCATATCTACTGCTTAACAATACGGGGCGGGGGTGGCTCAGTCGGTAGCGCGCCAGGCTCGTAATCTGTAGTTCCCAGGTTCGATTCCCAGCTGGGTCAGCGTTGAGATTTATCTCCGCAAAATTTCCCCGCCCTGCCCACGGTCAGTAGGGGACACCGATGGACTTGAAAAGGCCGCCGTCCGTCGGATGGGACGTTAAGCCGTGGCCCCGTGTGTGGGAGAGCCATACCCTGTGCACGTTAAAGAACACGCTCGATGGCCTTGCCGGGAGTCTACCATCTGTCTCCCAACAGCTGTTCCAGTGGGTCCCCTCCCCCAACCTTCTCTGAGCCTTCGGGGTCCTTGTGGCCTGGCCATTTAGCCCATGGTGTGCAAAAAAGTGCCGCTCAGAGATAAAACAATCCAATGCTTAACAATACATACATACATACATACATCTTCTATTAATTAGATATTATTATTATTATTATGTAGAATTATTTACATTTTACGATATTAAAATGGCGAGCAATTATATATGTTTCTCTAAGGATTTAAAGTTTTCGTTGACGGGCACTTCAAACATTGAAAATGCTTCGGTTTACGTTTGGTTACTAATTCCCGTATAATTTTCACAAGAACTGCGATCACCTTTTTTAAAAATAAACATAGATACAAAATCCTCATGCAGCCATGGGCTCTGGAGGTCCAACCAGACTGTGTAATTTCCCTCTCCAGACGTGTCTCTTTTGAGCTACAGCTGCTGCATTTGGGCACTCTAGGCCGTTCTAGCAAGGTCCTGTTTGACATTGTCTGCTCATAGCAACCTAGGTCTCCCCCTTTTTCTGAAACCCTTAGGCATACTGTTCATAATCCTGTTTGCTAATCTGCAGCTATGCATACGAGCAACATGACCAAACCAACACAGTCTCTCTGCACAATATGCTGCTCAAAAGAGGTTGATGACGTCTTCTAACTTCATCATTACTTACAAAGTCAAACCATCTAACGCCCAAGATACTCCGTAAGCATCTAGAATCAAAGGCATCAAGTTTCTTGTTATCCTGCTTACAAAGGGTCCATGTTTGGCTACCATAAATAACCTTAGAAATAACCAAACTATTATACAGCCCAATTTTAGTCTTCAAGTGTATACGCCTATTTTTCCATACTCTCCACAGATTCTTAAAAATCCCAGCGGCAATCCGTATTCTTCTATTTATCTCGTGCTGCACATCGCCAATATCTGTTACATATCTTCCAAGATAACTAAACTAAGACACTTGCTCAATAGTACAGCCATTCAAAGCAACTGAAGCACCATCTGTCTGACCAATTTTCGTCACTTTAGTTTTTTTCTCTGTTTATCACCAAACCTACTCTATTACCAGTCTCATCAACAGCCCTAATGAACGAATCTATCTCATTAACATCAGTAGCCAACAAGGCCAAATCATCTGCATAATCTAAATTAGAAATTTGAAATCTCTAGACCATTTAAGTTCAAAATCTTTCACTTGCAAAGAATTTCACATTATATAATCAATAACCAACTAAAGAGAAAAGGAGACAGAATGTACCCTTGTCTAACTCCACTAGCAATGCTAAACCAATCGCTGTAAGACGTACCAACTCTCACACGACTCAGTGTTATTATAGAGAGCTCTCATTACACTAACTTATCAGTTAGTTAGTGTAGTTAGATCATATGGAATAATGTTATTATCTATATTATTATATGGAATCATATGGAATAATGTTATTATCTATTTTATTATATGGAATCATATGGAATAATGTTATTATCCATATTATTATATGGAATCATATGGAATAATGTTATTATCCATATTATTATATGGAATCATATGGAATAATGTTATTATCCATATTATTATATGGAATCATATGGAATAATGTTATTATCATATGGATAATAACATTATTCCATATGATGTAACAACCACAAATTACGTCGATCAACAGAGTCAAAAGCCTTTTTAACATCTTTAAACTAGCAACCACAGGTTTCTGAAACTCTAAACATTTCTCAAGAATCTGCTTAAGTGAAAATATTTGATCAATACATCCCCTACCACTTCTGAATCCTTACTGTTCGTCACGCAGTTGTCCATCAACCAAATTCTTAATTCTATTAAGTATAATCATGCAAAGAACTTTCTTTACCTGGAACAGAAAGTAAACTAATTCCCGTATAATTATCAGAAGAACTGCGATCACCTTTTTTAAAAATTGGGACAATGATAGCTCTAGTAAAATCCTTAGGAACAACACCTTTATCATAAAAAATATTCAAAATATCAGTCAGCCATTTGACAACACAAATGTTCCCAGCTCTGAGCATTTCAGTGGTGATTTTGTCCATCAATGGGGATTTATGCAGTTTTAATTTAGAGATAGCCAATGCGACTTCGAAATGTGATATAGGGCCAGTAATGCACCTATTCTCATTACAACAATGGGAGTAGAAATAATCACATTATTTAGAACTTTTCTGAAATGCTCAGCCCACCTAGCCATCACAGAATAATCACCTTCAACCACCTTGCCATATTTATCTCTCAATTCCTGCGTACCTGTCTATTTCTTCCCACATAAAACAGTAACAATCTGGTACAACTCCCTGCTGCTGTGCTGTCTAAGTGCTTCCTCTGTTTTGTCAGCCAAGCAATCAAGCCAAAGATTCTTATCAGCTTTAACTGATCCTTTACATGTTTATTAAGCTCGTTGTAATGCCTTCTGTTAGGACTAGTAGGATGTTGATTCATATTAATTCTGCACTTCCTTCTTTCAGAAATAAGTTCCATAGCTTTATCACTCAAATAATTTTCTTTCCTCTGTTCCCTTTTACCCAAAAGTGTACTGTTGATTTCAAGAAAAGAAAAAAAAAAACTGATCCCATTCTTTCTCAACTTCAGCTGTAAGCAAACCACAATTGTCATAATGACTAAGTATCGTATTATGGTATGCTTTGGCTATATCTGGATTTTTCAGACCTTCAGTGTTGAATGTAATTTTCTTAACCTTAGCACAACATTTCTTAAGTATCAGCTGCAAGACATTTTTGACTAGGCAATTGTCAGACCCAATTTCGGTTCCCCTGTATGATCTGGTATTCCTAACCGAACTAGCCCATTTGCTGTTAATTAAAATATAATCTATCATATTCCTGTGCAGCCTATTAGGTGAAACTCATGTATATTTATAAATATCCCGGTGTTTATAGTATGTGTTAGTTATTCGCAAACCATTAAGTTTACTTACCTGTCGGAGACGTTCCCCATTGCCATTGGAACTACTAATGCCAAAGGGACCCAAAAGTCCTGCCCAAAGGTCAGTCAGTATCAACTTTAGCATTGAAGTCACCTAGCACAAGAGAAATATCTCCTTTCTTCAAAGAATTGAAAATATCCTGAAGCTGGCTTTAAAACGTATCCTTCTCGTCCTCATCAGAGTCCTCTGTGGGGGCATAACAACAGAAGACATTCAAGCCTTTGATTTTTGTTTTAAATTTTGCTCTAAGAAATCTTTCATTAAAGCAGTCATATCCTAGAAGAGCATCACTGGCATGTCTGCTGAGAAACAAATCTACACCTTTGAAATGCTTTCCATCCTCCCTCCCTGAAAGGAGAAATTTAGTTTTTTTTTTTAAGTATCTCACCTTTACCTGTCCATCTGGTCTCCTGCAAGCCTAGAATATATAGCACTGGAATTCTTGCGTGAGGACATCAAGAGAATAATCTCTATGTAATGTCCTCACATTCCACGTTCCTGCAAAGAGAAAATGATGAGTAGGATTTTAAAAAAAGCTAAGTTTATTGAGATAGGTAGGGCCAACAATATCAAACAGCCCCCTGATCGCAGGCATGGGGCAAAGACCTGTTCCTCCTCCGCTAAAGGCTGAAGTCACCGATGCTGGTAGGAACTTCAGGCACCACCTTTTCAAGTGGACTTTTTCAAGAGCCATATGGCCTGCCTGAGACACATTACTCCAGTTTAGGCTTGACGATGCCCAACTAGCTAAGTGAGATTCAGGCACCTGCGATGGCCTATGATTAGGATTATCCACCAGCTGATATAAGGTATCCCATGCCTCTGTTCACTTAGGGCTGGCAACACAGAAGCAAACAGAAAACACAACGGCAGATTCTCTCTCAACAGAAGCCCACCAGTGCAGCAAGTCCAGAATCCATAATCAATCTCAAATTGAAGTGAAGTTGACAACTCCTCAGTAGGGTTGAAAAAAAAAGAGAAAAAAGTGGCCATAGATGACCAGGTGAGTAGGCCACACTAAACTGACAGCCTTCCCCTTCCGTTTTCTTCCAAAAGAGAATATCTGTCTTGAAAGGTAATAACGGCATGCACCACGAGAAGGCAGAGTCGGGCATTAGGCGCTAGACCTGGCCGGTTCTGTGCATCGTCACTGGGGATTGGTACACAGCTCTCCTTCCAGTTTATGTCTAGCTACCGTTTACAGACCTAACAATACTATACATTTAAATTTTTTTATTGTATTCCAAATTAGTCTCATTGCAATGCAAACCATTAAATAACTTATAAAAATTATATAGAGCAAATTTACTAGTTGAATCCAGTCTCCAAATTGTGTGCATAAAATAACAACTCTTAGACTTTTTTTTGGGATCATATATGATACCATTTTTTATAACCTTATGCATTATTAAACAATTTATGAAAACTGTTGTAAAACTGTTTAAAAACCTTTATGAAAATGTTGAATAGAGCGACTTTCTTCTGAAAACTAAAGATTTTTACATTGAACATAATAATTTTTAAATTTATTATTTTTTATTAAAATTATTTTTTATTAATTTATTTAATTTAATTTATTATAATTAATAATTTTTAATTTAATTAATTTTTTGTTTAGAATTTATTATTTTTAAATTTTAATTAAAATTTCTGCAAATAGCTTTAATTTTTACATTATCTTAAAATTACTGTTCGGAGCAAGATCGAATCGCAAGGAACCGGAACGCTGTTAAAGTATATATGTTTCCCCTTCGTTTTAGTAGCCTTTAAAAAAACATTGATTGAAAAATGCGGGTAACATATAGATGTTTAATAATTTTCTCGGCTCCGTTCATTAGCATTCTGAAGGGTGGGTGAGGATGGGACACAGTTATGGCCCCTTTACCTTCCCTTGTACATCCGACTCTGTCAAAAATTATACTGTACATATAATATACATATAATATCAAAATTTCAACATATAATACTGTATATATCTTTGAGTCGAAAAAGGGAAAAAATCCACATAATAAAATGGGAATCGAATCTAATCTTTATCATTTTTGGAATCAAACATTTGAAAATACTTTTTCGGATGATCTCTATATTGGTATAGTACAGAGGCGTACTGATATCTCCTGCAATCCCCGCGAAGCGGGGGGGAGGCACAGTTAGAAGGACCCCTGCAAAAAATTCGAAATTTATGATGGAACTTAATATACAGCTATTTAAAGGAACAGCCCGAAATTTCTGCAAATAGCTTTGAACCAATAATAAAAGTTTTTATAATCAACTTCGTTTTCCCTATTAGAAGAATTAGTAAATTAAAATATTTATAACATTTTTTCCTAATTATTCTTTTCCCTATTTCCCTCCTTGCTTCATGTGGGGCCTGAACCCATTCTCTTAAAGCCTGAGCGTGGCTGTGAACTTCGTTAACATGAGACTATGAGAGTAGTGGGGGACGTAAATTTTTCCGTCCGACTAGCGATAAGTCCAACCTCCTGTTTAAGTCTAAAGACTAGAAATGTTTCCAATATTATTACTATTTTTTTTTTATTTTTCCCATTCCTTTGTTTCTATTATTTTTAGCTCGTTTTCAAAGAAAACGAGATAATTGTGTCGCTTTGTCGTCTGTCTGTCACTCTGTCCGTCTGTAGCACTCAACCCTTTTGTTTCTAGAGATAAATTAAAAATTCTCTTAGAATTGGGTAGGTACTGACGAAATATTACGAATCACACTTTCGGAATCTCCCAAAAGCTAAAATTGCGCCCACTAACGGAAAAAAAATTAAAATTGTAAAATTTCAAGCTAATATTGCAACCGATGAAATTGCATTTAGAAATTTGAAATTTTTTTGATTGTGTGATATGAATCTTACGACGTTTGCATTGACAACAATGATTTTTACCTTTACCCCAGAGGGGGTGGCAAAACGTAATTTTTTTTCCATTTTATGCGATAATGGTTTGGTTTTAGAGAAAGACTGAAAACTCTTTTTGCATTGGATGGGTATTGATAAACTATTATAATTCACACATTTAGAATCCCGCAAAAGCTATAATTGCGTCTCTGACGGTGGGAAATATTGAAAATTTCAAACTTTTAGACGAATATTGAAACGATCTATTTGGGCTAAAAAACTGCTATTTTAATGGTGGCGTGGGGTGATCAATGGGTGTACAGTCGCTCAAAAAAGTATCCGAACGCTATGGTTGATTACAGAATTCAGAAAAAATATCGGGCAACGATTTTTTTTAGAAATTAGTGATCTGGCAACGTTCGTGTCACGTGATTACAGAATTCAGAAAAAATATCTGGAGCGTGTACAGCAACTGTACACGCTCCAGTTACCGTTCACAGCAAACTGGAGCGTGTGCAGTTACTGCACACGCTCCAGTGTGCTGTGAACGGTAACTGCACACGCTCAATATTTCCGTGAGTGAGCCCACACGATCTAGGTCTTTGTGAGCTCACAGGATCCAATGTGCTGTGAACATTAACCGCATCCGCTCCAGTTTGCTGTGAACGGTAACTGCACACGCTCAATATTTCCGTGAGTGAGCCCACACGATCTAGATCTTTGTGAGCTCACAGGATCCAATGTGCTGTGAACATTAACCGCAACCGCTCCAGTTTGCTGTGAACGGTAACTGCACACGCTCCATATTCATTGCATTATATATTCATACGCATTATATATATTAAAAAAATATCCGAACACTATGGTTGATTACAGAATTCAGAAAAAAAATCGTTGCCAGATATTTTTTCAGAATTCTGTAATCAACCATAGCGTTCGGATATTTTTTTGAGCGACTGTACATTGGCAACAACAATTTGTCCCTTCACCACCAGGGTAGGAAAACGCAAATTTTTGGTTTGAAAGATTAATGAAAAATTCTTTTTCAGTTGAATAGGTACTAACCAAATACGACGATTCACATTTTTCAAATCCTCCAAATGGCTTTAATTTGCCATCATTAAAGGGCGGTACTTGTAGAAAAAGGTGAAACTTGAAGTAATATTGCAAACGACTTGAAGTAAAATTGGACTGTGTGTATTTGTGCTAGAAATTCTGGTGAATGTGTTGATGATGAATGGAATAACTGATAAAGGCTATGGGAAAATTAACAGCGTGGTTACTATCTGCTTTTCCAAGAATGATTGATAGTTTTATGCGTATAGAGTACAAATGGTTAAAAATTGACCAGTTGCCTTATTTTTCATCAGTTTAGTATTTCATTTTAAAACTTTAAATAATTGTTCAATATGGTAACAATAAATAAATTATTTTATATACATCTGATGATTTGACCCTTAACCCTGGGGATAAGAAAATCCAAACTTTTTATTTTAAGGGATAAATGAGATAGTCTTTTGTCGTTTTATAGGGCTAAAAATCGCTAGAGGCGATATGTTATCCTACTAGTTTTTCAGTAGAGGGGAAAAAGTGAATCATATTCAAAATAGTTTAGTTGAAAGTACGTAAGAAATTGAATATAAAGTGGTAAAAATTATTCATTGCAGGTCAGGTTGGGTTGTTTTACCTCTGAGCGGCCCTTTTTTGCACACCATGGGCTAAATGGCCAGGTCACAAGGACCCCGAAGGCTCAGAGAAGGATGGGGGAGGGGACCCACTGCAACAGCTGTTGGGAGACAGATGGTAGCCTCCCGACAAGGCCATCCAGCGTGTTCTTTAACGTGCACAGGGTATGGCTCTCCCACACACGGGGCCACGGCTTAACGTCACATCCGACGGACGGCGGCCTTTCCAAGCCCATCGGTGTCCCCTACTGACCGTGGGCAGGGCGGAAAATTTTGCGGTGATAAATCTCAACGCTGACCCAGCTGGGACTCGAACCTGGGAACTACAGATTACGAGCCTGGCTCGCTACCGACTGGACCACCCCCGCCCCTTGCAGGTCAGGAGTTAGAATAAAAATTAATGGATGGGGGTGGACTGGATTGCGTCAATTGACAATTGACTTAATCGAGTCCACCCCGCACCCATTAACATTTTGTCTAATTCCTGACCTGCAATGAATAATTTTGTCACTTTGTATTAAATTGCTTACGTAGTTTCAACTAAATTGTTTTAAATATGATTCATTTTCCCCCTCTATTTAAAAACTGGAAGGAAAAAAATCATTGAAAAACTTGATCGAACAAAATAAAAGGTAAAGGGGGGGGGGCAAGAGACTGGAAATTCCATTGTAGTGAAACATTTCCCCTCTTTGTTTTGGAGGTTTTTAAACAAAATTATGAAAAATGGTGAAATATATCTAGGTTTAATCAATTTTGATCATTACATATACTAGTGTTTTAATATGGCGAGGGATGCCCCCCCTCTGAATCCGACTTTGATTCTTTTCAAAATATCGAATTATGAATTACGAAATCCGAAATATATGTCAGATATTTATTATGCATTTTCTTAAAGTTAAAATTGAAGTTATGATGATGCACATTAAATGAAACAAAAAGGCCCCCCGAGACATTTCTTGCGTGGGAGGGGGATGGCGAGAACGCCACTGGTACAATGTATTATATACAGCTGCCAAATTGTTTCAGTGCTAATGTAGTTTGGTGATTGAGGCATAATAAATTTGTGCTATTGACCTCCTAGGTATAACACCATTTTGCTTAAACTATAATCCAATTCATCCGACTAAATAATTTATCATTAATATCTGATTCGAAAACCTTGGAAAAGGGCTCGCACAAGTCTATAATTTTCCACTTCATATTTCATTGTTAACTTTTTAAAAATTATGTATTTGTTCCAAATATCTGGTCGAAGAGACAAATTGGACAGATAAATGTTAGATTCTTAAAAATTATCTTAAATTGCTCTTTTCAGGGAGGGAAAATAAAATGCATCTCTAAGGCGTAGGTTTGCTTTTCAGCATACACGCTAGTGATGCTCTTCTAGGATATGTGTGCATTAATGGGAGGTTTCTTACATCTAAATATCAGTCAAGCATTAAAGACTTGAATGTTATCTGTTATTATGCCCCCAATGAAAATGAGGATGAGAAAGATAAGTTTTACCGACAACTTCAGGATATTTTGAATCAGTGCCAAAATCGGCGCAGACTCTGACCTTTGGGGAGGGGTGATAAGTCCCATTGGTAACTGCAATGGTAATGAGCAACGTCTCCTATAGGTAAGTAAACTTAATGGTTTGAGAATAACTACCACTCATTGCAAACACCGCGACATACATAAGTACACATGTGTTTCACCAGATGTGCTGCATAAGAATATGATTGATTATACAGGGTGTTTCAAAAAGGACGCAGCCCTAAATTTAAGAGGATAGAACTTACGCGCATGTACATTTTACGCCATAATATTTGTCAGTTGGCATTACTATACTCAAGGTTAACAGCCTTTAGCAGTTGAAATGACCTTGTCACGCGCTAGTCTCACTCAAGCATTCATTCCTTTGTGTTGTGTCAGCTATGTCGTGTTCCGAAAACGAACGTGTATTTATTGTTGACACTTATTGTGCGTAAATATCTTGCAAACGTGTGAGAGAGGAGTTTGAGTTGAAGTTTCCTCAGTCTGCAGTTCCCAACAAGTCAATATCTCGTTTGATTGATAAATTTCGTGACACTGGGTCTAGCCATCACTGTTAACTGTCGAAGTTCTTGATGATGTATCTCAGCGTTTAACTCGCTCACTCAGAAAATCTCTTTAAAAGTTATCTTTACAGGTTAGACTGTCACCAGCTACTGTTTTCAGGGCTACAAGGGAGTTAAAATTTCATGCCTACCGCACTGGTGTCGTTCATGAACTGAAAGAACCGGGCCATGAAAAACGTTTACGGTACTGTCATTGCTTTCGTTCTTTTGTTGATGAAAATGGAATTGAGGAGTTGGACTGTGTTTATTTCAGTGACGAGGCTTGGTTTCACTTGGATGGGTAGGTGAACAGTCAAAACAGTCGAATATGGAGCAGTGAAAATCCTCACACTTTTCACGAACGACCATTACACGCCTGGATTATTGGTGGGCAATTTCCCGTCGTCGTGTGATAGGGCCTTTATTTTCTGTCTCTACTGTAACTGGTGAAGTTTATTGTGACCTCATCCAACAGTTTATTGCAGTATTGTCTGTGAATGAACGAGAGTGTTGGTTTCAACAAGATGGCGTGATTGCCAATACTGCAAATGACACAATGATTATGTTGCAGGAATTTTTTGGTGATCATTTGATTTAAAAAAATTTGTGGCCCCAAGATCCCCAGATCTTACTTCTCCAGATTTTTTCCTTTATGGATATTTCAAATGTGTAGTGTTTCAAAACAATCCTCATACACTTGAAGACTAACATTGAAAGAGAGATTTTAAACATAAGTAAACAAACATTACGAAAGGTGGCTGCAGATGTCATGAAACGGGTACGAACCTGCATCCAGATTGCAGGAAATCACATTCAACATCTGTTGTAAAGATAGATATATGTCTAATTTGCATCTTTTGAAATTTGTGTCTTTTGTCATGTTTAAATAGAAAAATACAACAGAAGGTTTCGTCATTTTTGAAACATCCTGTATATTAATTAACAACAAATGGGCTAGTTTTGTTGTGAAAACAAGGTCATATAGGGGAGTTGAAATTGGATCTGACCATTATTACCTTGTTAAAAGTGTCTTGCAACTTAAACTTAAGAAGTGGTGTGCTCAGGTTAAAAAATTTATCTTTAACACTGAAAGACCTAGTTATAGCTGAAGCTTACCATGATAGATTACTTAGTCATTATGACAGTCATGATTTGCTTACTACTGAAGTTGAGAAAGAATGGGACCATTTTAAACATGCTTTTTTCTAAACTAACAGTAATCTTTTAGGAAAAAAGGAGCAGAGGAGACAGAATTATTTGAGTGATAAGGCATTTGAGCTCTTTTTTTTCAGAAAGAAAGAATTGCAGGAATGTCCTTAATCATTACCCTACTAGTCCTAATAGAAAGCATTACAGAGAGCTTAATAAACATGTAAAGGATCAGTTAGCAGCTGATAAGGATCTTTGATTTACGGCTTGGCTGACAAAGCCGAGGAAGCAGGTAGACAGCACAACGGCAGAGAGCTATTCCAGATAGTTAATGTTTTGTGTGTTAGAGACCGTATAGGTATACAGGGATTTAAGGATAAACACGATAAGGATTCTGTGATGACTAATTGGGCTGAGCATTTCAGTGATGTTCTAAACAACGTGGTTAGCTCTACTCCCACTGTTTGTAATGATGATAGATGCATTACTGGCTTTAATGTTGACCCTATATCACAGTGTGAAGTTATTTTGGCTATTTCTAAACTTTACATAAATCACCAGGGGTAGATGAATTACTACTGAAATACTTAAAGCTAGGAATGTTTCGGTTACCACAAGGATGAATGAAATTCTTAATAAGTTTTATGATAAAGGCATTGTTCCTCCGTTCTTGTGATAATTATAAGGGTATCAGCCTACTTTCTGTTCCATATAAAGTTTTTTGCATGATTGCGCTTAATAGAATAAAAGAATCTGGTTGATGGACATGAGAAGTGTGGATTCAGAAGTGGTACGAGATGTGTGGATCAGATATTTTCACAGGCAGATTCTTGAAAAATGTTTAGAGTTTCAGAAACCTATGGTTGCTAGCTTTGTTGATTTCCAAAAGGCTTCCAACGCTGTTGATCGTCATAATTTGTGAGATCGTATGATATACGAGGTTAACATAATGAAAGCTCTTTATAATAATACTGAGTCGTGTGTTTGAGTTGTTAAGGCTTGTATCAATTGGTGTAGCATTGCTTCTGGTGTTCGACAATAGTGTATTTTGCATCCTTTTCTCTTTAGTTTGGTTATTGATTATGTTATGTGAAACTCACTGTAAGGGAAAGATTTTGGACGTTTAAGTCCAAAGTTAAGGTCTGGAGATATGAAAATCTCCGATTTAGATTATACTCATGATTTAGCCCTAATGGCAAATGATGTTGATGATATGAACTCTTTCATTTGAGCTCTTTATGAGACTGGTAATAGAGTAGGTTTGGTAATAAACAGAGAGAAAACTAAACGCTTTGAAAATTGGTGAGGCAGGCTATGGTTTAGTTAATCTTAATAGTTCCACTCTTGAGCAGATGTCTCAGTTTAATTATCTTGGGAACTATGTAACAGATACTGGTGATGTGCCGCATGAGATTAACAGACGAATAGGGATTGCTGCCGGGACTTTTAAGAATCTATGGAGAGTGTGGAGAAATAGGCGTATACATCTAAAGACTAAAATTAGATTATATAATAGTTTGGTTTTTATAGAATTAGTTATGGTAGTGAAACTTGGACACTTTGTAAACAAGATAACAGGAAAATTGATGCTTTCGATTCTAGATGCTTATCCAGTATTTGGGGCATTAGGTGGTTCAACTTTGTAAGTAATGATGAGGTTAGGCAAAGGAGTCATCAGCCTCCTTTGAGCAGCTTCGTGCAGATAGACTCTGCTGGTTTGGTCATGTTGCCCGTATGGATAATTATAGATTAGCAATAGGGTTATGAACAGTGTGCCTAAAGGCCTCAGAAAGAGGGGGAGACCTAGGATGCGGTGGGCACAAAATGTCAAACAGGACCTAGTTATAATTAGTGATGATGATGCAGCAGATGAAGCTCAGGATAGGTATACTTTGGAGAACTAAACTGCATAATCTGCTTTGATCTCCGTAGCCCATGGTTGCTTGAGGATGATGATGATGATGATTATTCCATAAAATGGGAGTTTTTTAATTTTTAATAGAAAAGTTAAATAGAATAAAATAAGAATTTTAATAAGCAAGATCATTACACTGCTGCCACCAGAACGGTCCCTATCTCTGGTGTTACGCTGTTATGATAAGCTCCTTGTTTATTACAACATCGGTGTTCAAATTGAATCTAGTTTATTTTTAGTGAAGAGCACATTTGCCCACTGGCTTTGGCTCCAAAGCTATCTCACATAGTACAGCGTTAACCATTTCTCTACCATACCGGTCCGAAACGGCCCAAACTGCAAGTAGGAGGTAGGGAAGACGAAGGAATAGCTTTGATTGGAGGAGTCCATTTGAAATCTCGAATGTTTTAGGACGATATGACACTGAAAGAGCTCCTCTATTGAAAGGGGCGAGGGGTATACAAACCATTGGCCTTCTTGCATAAAGACTTCGTTCATGTAGCATCCTGAAGACATGTCTTGAAATTCGTTCACGTTGACGCTGAGAGCTCATGAGACACTTTCATAATTATCATTTTCTCAACTTATCTTAAAGGGCGTCGGCGGCAGAAAGGAGTGGAGGGAGAGAGGGGTAATGCCCCACTCCCCCCCGAAAAATTTAATATTATTTTTGTATAAATTTAGTTTTTTTTCTATCGCTAAATCTAAGCTATTCCCAGTCATTAACAGCTGTCATCAATATCTTTAATAAAAGATCATAAACTCGTCAAAGAATTTGTCAAAAGAGCCAAATTTTTAACTTAATCTAGATACTTAATATCAATACCAGCGGTTCCCAAAAACGGCACTATATCCACTTAGTGGACGTTTGAGAAATTTATGAGGTGTTTTTGTGAGTTTTTCCATGGAAGTAGAATACATAAAATGTGTTAATCTAATCAGTATTCGATATCTAAGTATGTTTTATTTCGACAAAAAAAGCATTTGAAATTCAGGAATTAAATTTTTTTCAGGAATTAAATTACTCGTGAATCTGTAAACGTGGTAAATATTTGTTCTATATATGAAAAGTTATTTACCTCAAATGAAGTTCCGAAAGCTTGCGCATTAGATGATCGAGAGCAGTGGTTCCCAGCTTCTCCCTTGCAATGAATTCCCAGTAAATATAATTAATTAGGAAAGAAAATGAAAAGGTGATGACCTCCAGTAGTAAAGTTAAACCAATTACTGCCAAATTAACCCCGAGTATTGCGTGAAAGGTGTCATTATAGAGAACTAAACATTTTGTTGTTGGAAAACTTCCGGATAACAGTCGCGTTCAGAGTTGATAGGATCTGCAAAGACAAATATTTTCACTTCAGTTCTTAAGGAATGTTTAACTTTTAAAAACCTGTCGTTAATGTTTAAAAAGAGTGTTATTCATCATTATTTTAATTAAATTTATAGTTATTCACAATTTATTACAGTCAAAAATGTGTAAAGGCTTCGAAATCTGCAAAGATAAGTCTACAAAGATAAGTTTATGAAAATCTAAACATTCTTAAGAATCTAAGTGGAACATTTGGTCTCTGCATACCTTATCAGCTCTAAATACACACTGTATCCGGAAGTTTTCTGTCAACAAAATGTTTAGTTCTGTTAAATATGGAAGTGTGAAAACTTTATCTAGAATAGAAAGTAGACTGAAGTCCTGTAATTATTAGATAAACTGCGATCACTTTTCGAGTGAATAGGGATAATAGTCCATCTAGTAAAATCCTTAGGAAGAAACCAGTCTATCATTAAAAAAATTTAATCCTTCAGCAGATCTTTGACAACAGAACCATTCCAAGCTCTCAGTGTTTCATTTCAGTAAATCTTTGTGACAGAGCGAAAGTGATTTCTCTTCATGACATAGGGCCAATGTTAAAGCCACAATACATCTGTCTTCCTTACTGACAATGAGTATAATAACACATTGTCCAGACCATGTCTGAAATTCTTATGTCATTTAGGCGTAACAAAATCCTCACCTTAAATAAACTTGATATCTTTATTGTTTAGTCTCTGTATATCATTCTGTTTTATCCCATAGAAAAAATATTTACTGTCTGGTTCAACTCTATTGCTGTTCTGGATAGAAGTTTTCTCTGCTTTGTCAGCTAAGCTATGATGACAAAGGTTCTTTCCAGATTTTAAGTGATAACTTAGACCAGTGATTCTCAACATTTTATGGTTTACGTACCCCCTGGAAATGTATATGCAACTGGCGTACCCCTCGTATAGATAGATAAAACTATAGTTATAGTATAACATTGGTTATTTTTAATTTGTTATTAGATCTAGCAACTTTTGAGCTCTCACGGTGTACCCCAAAATATTTTACCGCGTACTCCCAAGGGGTACGCTTACCCACATTGGGAACCCCTACCTTAGACGTTTATTAAGCTTTCTTAATGCCGTCTGTTACGACGAGAAGCAGTTTCCATTTGGCACTTCACTCTTCAAGGAATTTCCTTAACACTCAAATGATTGTCTCCTATTCTCTTTTTACCCAGAACAGTCCTGTCTGGCAGAGTAGCCTCTTTAAAGGGATCCTAATCCTTCTCAACAATTGTAAATAAACAGATATTGTCATAAAATAAAAAAATAAATACCCCCTAAAGCAGCTGTTGCCACAGAGGTCTGACAGGAGCCTGTTTGTTTATATGCCATAGTAGCAGGTCTGAAAGGATGGCAAGACCTCAGCTGAAAAACAACACGCACAACCATGCCTTACCCGGGGCTCGAACACAGGTCCCTTAGCTCAGTAACAAAGCGTGCTAACCACTCGGCCAATAAAGACTTCGTAATTTACCATAGTAAAAGGTAAAGTATCAGTGTAAAAGGTAATTTATTTAACCTTAGCACAACATTTCTTAAGCTTCAGTTGCAAGATATTTTAACAAGGTATGAATAGACCCAATTTTAGCTCTCATATATACTGTATATGACCTACCGTTTGTAGCAGAGATCACCGATTTGCTGCTAATTAATACGTTATCAATAATATTCCTCTGCAGCCAAACCTGTCTTTCTCATTGTCATCAGACTAGTCAGTCTGAGTATGATAACGAAAACAATTAAGTCGAATCCATGTTTTAAATTTAACTCTAAGAAACCTTTCATTAATTCATTCGTATCCTAAAATGACATTACTGGCATTCCTGCTTAGCCGAAAACCTACACCTTGCAGGTGTTTATTATTATCTCTTCCTAAAAAAGAGATGTTAAATTTTTTAAAGTACCTTTACTGTTACTATGGTCTTTTTTAAACTCGGAGTATCCAGATTATAACTTTTGCGTGGGGTCTTCAAGGGAATCCAATCTTACACGAAGCATAGAATGTACTTCCACAAGACCACATGACCAGCCTTGTCAGAATGAGAAGACGTTATGATAGTGGTGCATTTTTATGAGTCATCATATTTCACATTAATATCTCCTTTCTACTGAAACCTTGTGCATTCATTTGCATAACTAATGGAAAACATGCGTTTTATTTGCTCTATGCCTCACTGTTTACTGCCTCATATAAGAACGCATTGTCAACCAAATCTTATAGCATTTCTTTGCCCGTTTTTGAGATCTTCCAGAATATGTATATTATGCCTAACTTGTAGATATCAGTGTAGTCTAGAACTGGCGATACTATAACTATAATAAAATTTTCATTTATTGCTGGTAGTCAACAAACTAATAAAAATCAGCGGCAGATTGTTTTTCATCAGCTGCTCAGCAATGAAACATTTTCAGGATCCAAAATGAAATCGTAGCTAGTGGTCGGTCCAGTTGGTATAAATTGTCAGCATCGAGATATTTTTAGGTTGGTCACAGCAGAACAGTTTTAATATAATCAGAAGTCCAGATTGATAACCCAAACTAATTATAGCTTACCCCCTGTTTCGTTATCCTTCTTAGGAGAGTACAATATCCCTGAAAGACACTAAAGCCTTCATTACAAGACGGCAGTCTCTGACAGGTATGCCTCAGAGGAATGGTGCACAAATTTCCTTCCAGTTTATATCTTGATGAAATTGAGTATAATTTTTCTTTTTATAGTTTCAACAATACTTTCTTTACACGTCCATTTAATATTAATAATAACACGCAAATGTGTTACCTTTTTATTTTCCTACCTATGGTATTTTTTATTAAAATCTTTAAATTAATATCCTAGTTTATTTTAAAATTCACTAATGGAAAGCTTTGGTAAACAGGTCAATAAATGTATATAATATAAAAACCAATAGAGTTGAACTTTATTTAAAAATTATTGATATCTTTTGTGTAATACTTTCTAAACATAAGTTTTAGAAATTCTGTATTAAATATTTTTTTGCGAAAAAATTATGCATTGTTCTTCAGAATGGAAATTACTTCTACTGGTACAAATTATCATAGGTGATTTAATTTTTAACCTCTAATGTTAAAAGTAATTAATATGGTTATTGTCAAAAAGCTCAAATTATCTGTTCGTTCCTATATCAGATGCATTTTAGCATTTCGTCAATGTTATTGTCACCAGGTGTTTTCGTGGAGATTACAAATTCGTTGAACTGGCGTGTGGGTCCCGAGCATTATTTTAAAAGTTACCTAATGTAGTGTAGATATCAGGAATATGGAGCGTTGGGTATATACATCACGAAGAAAAATCACGAAGATCTATATCATGAAGAGAAATCACCTGTCCGAGACTTGCCGTCTTGTAATGGAGACTTGAGTGTCTTTCGGGGATATTGTTCTCTAGTATAAAAGATAACGAAAGAGGACGGAAGCCATATCAGTTTGGGTTATCAATCTGGACTTCTGAGGATATTAAAACTGTTCAGTTGTGACCAACCTAAAAATATCTCGATGCTGACAATTTATTCCATTTGGACCGTCCAGTAGCATGGATCAACACATAAGATTGTACAGATATGTACAAAACATTTATTGTTCACAATATAGCTATATATACAAAATATTTACATCGATACTCTACTCGGGCCTCGAACTATACTACAAATGGCCGAACAATGGGCCATATACATGCCATTCAGCCATTATACATGGTTGGATACTTTTTCCGCCGCCGCGAGAGATTGCTTCTTTGCTGTGCGCGCTCACCAACGAAGTGCAGGAGCCCAAGTATCCCTCCTTCTCTCCAGCACTCAGTCACGTGGGATTCTTTGTCCACACAGGGGACAAAAGTGCTGGTCATTGTAGCTGTCAAGGGAGCAGACTGATGACCCTGTGGACTCTCCCACGCAAAAATGCCCCCAAGGCATTTTGGTTTTACCTGACACTTGGAGGAGATAACGGTCATCTGCCATTTACAAGTAACATCTATTATTTTTAATGATTATAATAGGATAAAACGGAGTGAAACCCAATGCCTATACAACTATTCATTCTGAATTATTAAATGGTTGGAAAACGGTCGTGGCTGAAAGAGTTATTGTTTGAGTTCTACATGTAACGGTATTTCTCAAACGGAGGTACGAGTACTCTTAGGAGTAAGCGAGAGAAGACTGGGGGTACATGAACCAAACTGAAATGCCTGAATTTTGATCTCGGTTTCAAAAAAGAAAGAAAGAGATAATGTTTTCTCTTTGTGTCGTCTGTCTGTCGGTTTCTAAACATCGAAATTCTTTGTTTCTACAGATGGATTTCAAATTCTTTTCTTGTTGGCTAGGTATTGATGAAATATACGATTCGCGCTTTCCGAATCATAAGAAAGCTATAATTGGGCCCTCTAGAAGTGGGAAAATGGCCAAA